>CAJINU010000027.1:701790-735198 GCA_905178165.1 Amoebophrya sp. A25 | reverse complement strand
CAAAATGACCAAGATCGCCAGGCGAACAAGGTACCCACCGGCACCACTTTCAACGCGTTGGCCTTAGCTGGCGCGGGTGTCGGCGGTTTCTCCTCTCTCTCTCGTTTGTCGTTTCAAGTCTCTCAACACAGTCAAGGACAAAGCAACACAGGAAAGATCTCAAGGAAACCCACAGACCTAAATGCATATGGTTCCAAAATCAATGATCAACAGGCAAAGGACCTTCAACGTATTCAGATAGCAGAAATAACGAAAGTTCATAGCTGTAATCAGGTTCATAACGTTTTGTCAGTTCTGATCAGTTCAGAGCACATATGGGTGATCGTATGAATCAATGATGATAGCATAGGCGTTTCCATATGAAGCGTATGAAAGTTTCCCCATGCAACATGATATCCCAATGAAGAAGCTGAGACTTCCTTCCCTTGCAACCCCAATGAACATCCACAGGGATCAAAGCAGCCAGAGGTCATTAGTCTCAGGCTGTTAGTGCAATCTGTATCAAACTCAAGCGTTTCTCAATGAGAAACTACACGCGACTTAACAGTCTGTGTTCGAATGGTCCAACATCAAGTAAGAAAATTATTTCTTTTACTATCATGTTCATCTTGTCGTCCGGCTAGGAAGACGCTCTTGTCCTGTCTCGCCGGTCGTGGTACTGAGGAGTCGCACGACCAGCGTTTTACTGAGGAGTCGCACGCTTGAATGATACACTAGTGATGAAGATACAACCACTAGGGCAAAATCAAAGTCAAAGACCACATTCAAAGACCAGATAAATGTTGAGGTAGTAGTACGCCAATGTTCATCTGGCGAAGTCTCATGGAAGAACGCTTTTCATAATCACGTTCTGGAGGATCCCATCTGGTGTAATATTTTTACCTACGATACTAAAGTTTAGTCCAAACGCAGAGCAAAAGGAAGTACGACCAGACGGCGACGAGCCAGAGAAGTAGGACCATACAACAACGACCCGAACTACGATATCAGCAAGATACAAGAAGGCCACTGCAAGTAGATTGCGCAGCATACAACAAGTTGTTCAGGTTGTTATTGTCCTCGGGCACAACTACATCGAGGAAACAGTTGCTCTTATCATTTTTATCTCTATCAATGATACTGTTACTGTATCAGTAGCCCCCTGCTCCTCCGTTGGACCAAACAAGAAGGAGAACAACGAACAGCAGTTTATATGAAACGAAAATCTGTTATCATTATCAAGCTTTCCTGCTCTTGCTGTCTTCTCCTGGGATGTCTCATCGGATCGCCATCGACATTCCCCGGTTCTTAAGTAGAAAAGTACGATAATGATAAGAGATTTTGGCTTCATAGTTTATCTTCTACTGCAAGAGGTCATTATACCGAGAAGTCCGAGTACAACAAACAAGAAGGACCACCTCCCACGATTATCGGACATGGGCCTTGATACAACAGCACCAGGGGATCATCTTCAACATGATGTGGATGGAACCACGTTCCGAGAAGAGGCACGAGTCGAAGGACGCACAGTAGAGCCACAACGTTCTAGTCCTACTCCACAGCGTTCTAGTCATATACAAAGGAGGACTACGAGGACCCAACAGCAACAGCACCATTTTGTCGTTGTGCCTGGAGCGGCAGGTCGACAAGAACATCAACGAGGACCGAACCGCTTGGAGCATCATAGAGGATCTCATGTTCCTGCGCAACCACAGGCACTAATTGGACAACTACATCACGATGATCCTCGTACAACATCAGCAGCTCTTCAACTACAGGCAATCACAAGCGGTGGACCTACTTTTCCTGACATTCCCATTCCCGGACATTCACCCTATAGATTCGCGGGTGGAGTGTTTTATGCGGCTGCGCCGCCATCTCCCGTTGCTGCTGGGGTTGAAAACTGTCGGACAAGGGATACAGTTAAGATTCAAAATCGTCATCTGCTCAGATCTGTAACTTTGAAATTATCATAATCATGCATTCTGATTCTCCTTGTTCAATACGACTACAACGAATTTTTAATGGAGTGCAACAGCCGAAACTACGATTCTGATACTGATTTTTCACTTACACTTACTGTCTCTTTTCAGAAGAGCCCTTTCTAAGAAAAAATCTGCCCTTGAGGACACTGACGAAGCAAGTGCACAGGCAGACCACTTGGAGGCAATACAGGACAGCGTGTGGAGCAGTAGTAAAGGGAGCAATACTAGCACGACTTCTTCTGTGGATATCAGAAAAAGTGTAGCTGCTGGCCCAGGTGTCCTCCTAGCATTAAACGAAAAAGGAAAAGCTAAGCGAATGGATAATATTGCACTAGCACCAGAGGCAGAAGTGGCAGTCGGTCCTAGTACAAAAGATAGAGATAGTTCTTGTACTTTATCCGCAAAAACTTCGACCGGATCGTCGAGTACTAGTACGAGTGTGCAACTGCAGGTCTCAACCGATGTTGTGATGCAGAGCAGCAATGTGTCCTCAGAGGAAGTAGTTGCATCAAATGCCTGGACGTCGAGAAGTGTCTTTCTTTCTAGGGATAAGCAGAGTGGTCATCATAAGGTCGAAGTCAATACTGATGCAGTTACTGCGCAGATGCTCAAGCTGCAGCCTCATGCTTTCGTTCCGTCGTCTTCATCTGCGGCGCCGTCTGCAAGTAGTAACAACTTCGATTTTGTTGATACTTCTACCGAGTCCTGTTCAGCGTCTTGCTCATCTTCTCTAGGTGTGCCCTCCGCCTCTTCTGATAGTAGATGGACCAAAGATCATCATGCTGGAGCTCTGAAGCTTGAAGAGCCTACGGTCTTCATCGACAAGGACAGCCTTGCTTTGCTGTTGCGTCATGTCGCGGCTGGGGTCACTGTAAATGCGAATGCGCATGAAGCTTTTAAGGTTTTTAGATGAACATTCCGATTCAATCTAATATGCGTGGTTCTTGTTTGCGGGAAATGTAAAAGACTGCCTGTAGAGCTGAATTGTAATGGTCGTTGAAAAACTTAATGCTTTGATTACCTAGGCATAGGCATAATCAATGCGAACCTAGGGCCATCTCCATCGCTAATGCTCATAGGCAACATAAGCCTGCAGCTGCGTACTCACAATCGTCGTGTTCTAGCTCAACGTCTGCAGCTAGAAGTGGTAGAAGTAACGCCAAGCTGGAAGAAGGCGTCGAGGGGACGGGAGGTTCGTCTTCTCCATTATCAAAGAGGAGTAGCGTCGCAAATCCAACCAATTCGTCGAGCAATGGGTGCCAATCGCAGCAAGAGTACGCTGAGGCCATGCGGCGACTGCATCAACATCATCCGAGTGCTCATAGTCCCTATAGGAATCATCCACATTTTCTGCCGAAGGAGCGCACTCCGTGTCCACCGCCGGGAATGGACATTCACCTTAACGTCCCACATGGTCAAGGTCAACGACGAGAGGAGCGCCAACTGGCTGCACAGGACAAGAATGTCGTCCCAGCAGCGGCGGCAAGCAGGCGCGTTCGGGCTGGTATCAACTCAGCAGCGATCTCAACCACATCTAATGGTAGATCTACTTCTGCCGGATCCATTTGTTCAAGTAGTCCACCTCATCAAAAACCACATCTTGACTTGATGACGTTGCTAACACCTAAAAGCACATCAAGAGGAGGGACATCATCAACGTCAGGAACCACATCATCAACCTCAGGAGCAGGGATATACGATCGAGTGCTTGCTGGAGTCACGACCGCACAGCCACCTAGCTCCTCGACACTATGCAGCTCCTCCGGGGGAGCAAATATGAAGACCCCTATTATTAATATTCCAACGTCTTCCTCTTCAACACCTCCTATGAGATCAGCCTTCGACTTTCAAAATTGTAGAGCTCCTAAGATGAATTATGGATCAGGTTCTTCACATGTTGCACTAGCCGCTATTATTGAGGTTGACGAGGATGCGTCGCAGGCGACATTGAGCGCTGGACCGTCTCCTGACAAACAGCATTGTCTGTTCAATGAAGGTCAGCATCCTTATTATCCACGACCATCTAGTTCTAGTCCTAGTAGTCCGGACGCCGATCCAGCAACAAAAAGCGCAGATCACGATCATCCGCTACATCTTTTACGGCTGAAGCTAGAAGAAAAAGAAGTGTCGTCCTGCTCTAGTTGCAGCTACGTGACCTCGTGTGCAGAAGGTGGCAACAATCCGTCACGCAGCGCAGTGGCGTCTTTGTCCTTCTCCGGGAAGCTCAACACTGCATTCGCAATAGGAACGTCACTTCCTCCAGGAGCAACAGCTACCCCGCCAAGCACACGCAGTGTACCTACAGCGCCTGTTCCTGCTGCTCTTAAAGATCGTATGGCGGTCGTGGCTCATCCACATCCAGTTAGAGTACCGCCAACATCTAAGCCAGCCCCATCTAGGCCAATAGTACCCATGCTGAAGCCCAGTGAATCAGGCGCGCCGCCGCCTCGCTGTGCTCCACCTCCGCCAACTAGTGGCACGACTTCTGTTTTCGTGCGTCCTCCACCCGACCTTGAAGATATCGACGAAGAAGATGGTCGTAGAACAAGGAGTGCTGGTAAAAATATGTCCTCCTCTACATTACGATTGCTAACAAATGGGACGCCTCCAGCTGGAAGTCCAGTCGTAGACACCACCGCTACGAAGGCAGACAGAGCTGCCCTTCCTGTTCCGACTGGGCTTGTTGATGAGTCGGAAACTCCTAGTACAACTGCGGGTGCTAGTACAGCAAGAACATCTTGTTCTAATAGAGTCCTTGAAGATCCTTGTGCAGGAGATGGAGGTGAGGGTGTTTTTCAGACCTCGACTTCCTCATCTTCTACTCCGCCAAATGACTTAGTGCTACAGGACTACAACACCTCAACGGAGTACACACATCACCACTACAACTACGGCGCTGCGGCAGGCCCATATCTCTGCCTTCATGGAGGGAGCGGAGCAGGTGCTGGAGGTGGGTACTACAATTATGCTAGTAGCAGAGCGAACTCCTATTATAGCTATGGATACGGTGGCCCTGGCTCTGGTACTAGTGCAGAAAGAACAGATCACAATCATCACCATTCCCTCGTTAGGAGCGACAAGCAACGGGGGTGGGCCAGAAATTCGCTGGGAGGGCATACCCCTGCTCATTCGATGATGAATTACAACTACAACTGTTTTACTAGTGGAGCCGGACGAGGTAGTAGCGCAACTACTGCGCACCAACAAGAGTACGTCGCAGTAGATGCAGATCACCATTATCATTATGCGGGTCAGCCGTACCATTCATCGTGGCCTAATTACTACGGCGGCGGCGGCCACGAGGATGCACACGGGGAAAGTCCACGTAGTTCTTTGCCCTACTACAACCATCAAGTCTATATGTTAAGGCTCAACTTTCAATGGTCACCATTGAGATTGGGGTCACTGAGATCGAAGAAGCGACCCCTACTTTAGAGAAGAATAGGGGAAAATGAAGGGAAAGGGGAGAGCCTTGAAGGGGGTCTCTTCCGTTCAGAGTCATGATATCCAGTGAGGTTTTCTCCGGACCAGCACCCGGACATTTTCTAATCCCCACACTCGGCACGACACGACAAGTCTCGGCAGGGAGTGACCGGTCCTCACCTCACGTGTTTCCTCCCAGCCAGGATTCTGGCGATGCCTCCACGTACAGTACCGTGTTTCCTCCCAGCCAGGATGCTGCATCTTGTTCTCGCACTTCTTACATTATGGAGGCAAGCTTGGGCGTTAGCGTATGCGCTAATCTTCTGTTAACACTTCTACGACTACGTTGAAGTACAAGCAGATTTCGAATCTTCTCAAGGTCGTTAAGACAACACGAGCACCACCGCCACGCTTCTTCTTCTAAGCAAATAACTTATAAACTTTGATGATGAAGAATTTCAATGCCTCGTCTAACAAGAACAACCACCATTCAGCCCCATCGGCACTGGTTTATGGCTTTTATAAGAAGATGATGGGCTTCTCGCCTTCGTTGTCTCGTCAAACGACGCAATCGCCAATAGTCGGAACGTCTGAGGTTGCTAGAGGGTAACGTCAATAGCTGGAATGCCTCTTGAGGTTCCAACGGGGTCATGTGAGGAAAATGTGGTAGAGAAAGGATGACTAGTTATATAAAATGCAGCACCACGACGACGACACTTCTATCACTAATTGCAGTTGTAAAAAAAGTGCTTGCAATGTTGATGTGTGGTAAAACTATGATCAATAACTGTAGAAATATGAACTGCCGCAAAAATAATTATTGTTGACAAATTGGGTCTTAAATTCTTGTTGACTCTAATTGACTAGATGAACCATGAATGGTGAAAAAATGAAAGTTTAATGTATGATATTGGTATGGGTATGGGAAAGACCCGATCTCGGTCTTGTCCTGCAAGATTCTTATTGTCATGAAAGAGAAAGAACGTCGCTATCGTTTGTTTGAACCTAAAAACTGGGTTACATTTACTGTGTTATCAACAGCAAGAAGTTATATTATAAAGGTTACTAGGTCAATGAAGAAGCTAAGGCTAACGCAAATTTTTATCTAATCAATAGTTATTCAGGCAAAGAACCAACAGCAACTGCTAACTACTCAGTTGTCGGAACACTAGCACTACTCACTTGGAATAAATCAGTCGAAATGGACATTATTGGAACATAGCAAAAAGAGCAAAGATATATTTCTGTCGGCTTTCAATATGAATAGTTATGTTGATGTCGACGGGTTGATATCTTGGCTAATAATGCTATAACGTTGCAGCTATATAAATAAAGATTGTGGTCAATTATGTCATCAACATCAATCGAGAAAAGACAACTCGACAACTACTCGTACTCAGTACAACACGATGAATTACTCGTAGTCGGAGCTCGGAGGTGGTAAACAAGAAGAAGAGACGTTCGAAGAGTTGTCCTGAAGATCGCTGTCGTGAATGGTCCTGTCCTGAAGATCGCTGTCGTGAATTCGTGTCCTGAAGATCGCTGATCAATTGTAGCTCTCGTTGTCGTTCCTTCGAACAGTAGGCACTCGAACTCGACTGAAGGTCGTGACGATCAGTTCGTGGGGATAATCTCGAGGCTGTTTGATAGAGGAAAGCAGTGGGGCATGATAGTCAAAGTGATCATTCTTGATAAATAAGTGGCAGTTCTACTCCTGTAGGTGAAAAAAGTTAAAGTAGATGTTACATGATCCAGTACTAGTTAATGATCGACGGGTTTTGTATCAACAAAAACAATAATATATCAATGTGGTGTAAAAACTATCGTAGCAGCAGTCAGTACCCCTAGTAGTTTCTTCCCGTTTTAGATTTAAGTTGCAAAGATTATAGCCGTAGAATAGTCTTTCGTATACACCTACTGTGAACAGTTCGTGAACACGATCTTGATCATTTGAGTTGAAGACGATGTCTAGGCTGTTTCATTTTGATAGAGGATGAAATAAGCAGTGGCATAATTTCGCTAGATCTAGACAAAGATGTTGACGAAGATGAAGACCAGCGTCAAAGCCGTGTAAGATTTTTTCCGGTTTGAACTCGAGATCATGCAAAGATTGTTGTAGCCGTAGAGTGAAGTTCGAGTCCAGTCAGAGAGTAGATCTAGATGAGCGACAGCCGTACTGTTACCCTTTTGATATAAATAGAAGCAGTTCGAGTAGATTCACATCATCAGAGGCAGTTCGAGTTCGGCTTTCGTATTATACACAAGAATGAGTCACAAGAAATGTTGCTACTATGGACGCTCGCTGCCCATCCACTACCCACTCATGCCTCAGTCCTTCGCTTCTTGCCATCTCCTCTACAGTCGTTGTCTCCCTCTGTCCTCGAAATAGAAACTTTTTTCGTAGTGGATTGCACAATGTGCCGGCGAAGGTCAACACTAATCCTGGACTACTTATATATACAACATGATCTTCTGACTTCTCTGGGGATTTATTTATTCTCTTCTTCGTGGGCTTCGGCTTGCGCTTGGTAAAAGACAGTGTAAGTACATGCTTTTCCTCCTGTTGTGTAGATTGACAAGATGTGCCACGATTTCCGTTTTTGTGTTCAAGCATCAAATTTTGCGTTTTCAAATGGACGAAGTAGCACGAGGACGAAAACCGAAACGGGCGTACTTGTTTGACGAGGAAAGAAGTTGTGTGGAGTGGTTCTTCCTAACTCCTGGAGTGGGTCCATTCACTCGAATATATTAGACTTGGCAACAAGAAGTGGCGTGGGCAATAGATGTGCCAGTATGTTGCTTGGCTCTGGTGTAAGTAAGTAGATTAAATACAGATTCAGATTGATTGTGATTTGACTATAATGACGCTTCTTCTTTATTTTGTCAGTTTATGGCCTAGGGCTGACTTTTCCTTACGGTCGTCCTCTCAACCATTAATACGTCTCGCTTATTTTGCTCATAGATGTTGTTCTTAGAGCTTCTCTTTCTGTTTCGTTTGTGCCTTGGCTTGGTCTTTATGATATCTTTACATACTCTTGACAGTTGTTGTTCATCCTAGTGAGTATTTGCGTATTAAATGCGTTGCTTTTATTTCCGATTGGTCCCAGCCGGTGCGGCCTGGCCGCGCTATGTGGTTGACCCTCAAACTTAACCGTTTCCCGTTTTGCTAGAAGATCATGAAAAGTCTCAGCGTGGTCATCTGTTCTTTGGCGGTGCAAAATCTTGCGCCTTCTTTCTCAACATAGACTATGTTACATAGTGATAGTGATAGATTATCCCCTCTATCTTGAGTACTCGTAACCCTTGTATAACCAACCTAGTCATTCTTGTCTTCAATCATAGGATAGCGACAGAATCGATCTTACACCCCACGAGTGGGTACATCTATCTATCTATCTATTCAGGCGGGTGGTCGGCCTCAGGGATCAGAAGGTTGCTCGACTCGAATTTGTTCCTGTGCCTTCTGACCCTTGTAGCTTTATGGACGACCACTTCTCATCTTCGTATTTGGACTTACTTACACATAAAAGCTATGAGCTATCCATATTGGTTTTGAAGATTCATAGTTGTGTTCCGGATGGATCTGGATCATAGGTATAGGTATAGTAGAACTAGATCTAGTTGCTGCACCAGTTCGTTGGATGTAGATCTAGATGTTGATCGACGTGACGAGGTAAGTCAGACGCTTGCGTCGAGGAGTCGAATTTGCAGCAATAGAATTACGATTCGGTGCAGCAGGTGGAAGCACAAGCGCGACTCGTATTGTTAGTCGTGGATATTATTATTATAAAAGGGGCTGCAGGATTTCGATGTTGTTTTTAATGGAGAATCTGTATGTGCATGTGCTGGATGTTGATGCCCGTTGTGAAGGCGGTGAAGCAGGTGGCCAAAAAAAGTAGAAGTCCCAGTAGCAGTATTTCCTATGATGTAAAATTTCTCGATGAAGTAGTAAGCAAAAACGACTTATTGGAAAACAAGAAATCGCCATCACGCTTATTTTTGACTATGACCACGTAGACTCTTTCTCTTTCACTTTTCTCTTAACAACAAACTAAAACTATCAATCTAACAAGCACAGCAAGTACTACACTGGCAAATCATCTACTGATGAAAATGATAATGATGCGAGCGCGAGGTAAATGTTAAAATAGATATCAGTAAAAGGACCAAAGGGCGAGCGTGTAGGTGTAGATGTGGCAGGTGGTATCCTGTTTTTGATCGCGTCCTCGTTTCACGAGAGCACTCACAATCGTTAACATGGGCACTGCGTCAGCGTCTACGGGTCCGCTCTTCCTCAGCATTAGTGCAGTTTGAGTACTGTCCATCTCCATACCGATAGATGTACTAGATAGAAGTGAAGATTTGAGTTCTGATTTTCTCTTACAATTTTTTTCTTCCTCAAGAACGAAGGATAAGGAACAAAAAAGAATAGGTTAGTTGTACGTACTTTCTCGTTCTCGTGATGCTTTTTTTTAAGATGTCGAAATCCTCTTGCCATCCCCATTTTCCTACATTCTTCAGATTTGTATGCTTCTGGTATTCGGTTGTAACCTGAAGATTTTGATCATAATAGAAAGCAAGAATAAAACCCTTGAGATCGAAACCAGATTACCGATTACCGGAACAATAGACGAGAGATCTACACAGTTTCAGGCTGCTTCATAAAACCGATAAGAGTAGCGCAGTCATTCTCATTGTCATCGTCATGAGTGGGTCGAAAAGACGATCAACAAACTTCCTTAAAACATAAGGGTCTTGCGCACGACCATCAAGAGATTCATCGATGACAATACACAACTTGTTTGTTATTGATTTTTACAGTAGACGTAGAGAGTGACACAGAGCACTTGTAATATGGCTACACTTGTGCATTATTATGTGCTTATCGTGTAAGAATAAATCATGAAATTCTTGGCGAGCTGCATGTCGACGTCGCAGACGAGGAAGACCCTACTTCTATTCTGCACAAGAAGCTTGTGAAGTTTTTGTGGGGTGATCACGTGAGATAAGAGAGAGAGAGAGAGTTATTTCCAAAGCGAAAGCTAGAAGATCAAAATTATGAAAAGGATTTCGAATTGAAATAGAGAGACGAAATTAATAGAAAGCGGAAGAACATGAAAAAAATACTGATTAACAACCGCTATATCTTTCTACAACCAAAATAGATAGAAGCGTGCCAAAACATAGCCGGCATATCTACCAAATGAATTATGAGTGAATGAATAAAAACGTGCCAAGGATTCGAGGCGTGAGTTTTTTCATGCACTGCCCTCTGCATCTGACATCGAGATGATCAAAAGGATCATATGTACTAGTTTTTAAGAACAACAGAGAGACTGACAAGACCTTCAAGAATTACTTTGCTTCATCGCCCCAACAGTTACAACAGTTTTCAAACAATGTCGGACAACGTCACCGGGACAAACGACTGGTGGGACCAGGCTCCGCCTGAGCCTCTAGTGGAGCAGAATGAACATCAAACTCACGTCGATTCTTGGTGGCAGAATAAGAAAGAAGATCTGGCTGCAGAAGACACCAACGACTACGTCGAGAACGATCATTATCGTGTAGATGAACATCAAGATCAAGATGGTCAGCAGCAACAACATCATCATCATGAGAACTACCAGGAAGATGAACATCAGGGACGAGAAAAACATGGTCATGCTGCGGCTCAAACACAGGACCAAAACAGCAACAGGTACTACTACAACTACAAAAAGGACGATGAGGTGGGCATGACAACGGCACACTATGGCGCGTGCTTCGACTGGGGTCGTGCTACGTGGAATTATGAGGAACAAAATGAGAGTGACGAAGTAGAGAAAGAACAAGATCATGTAGCCACTATTACTAACTTTACTACGTCTACGCCTACTTGGGAAAACGAGAAGAACAAGAACTGGTCTTCGAATGGTCGTTCTTGGGAGCAGTCTGCGTGGGATGGTAGTGCTGCTCATCAAGGTGAAAAAAAGCAGGAGGTGGAGAGTAACAAAAAAGACAAATACTGGTGGAAAGCATGCTACAAGAATAAAGAGAACAGCATTAACGGCTACTGGGATGAAAACAAGGACAGCAAGGAAGAGGATACCAAGAACTGCTCCTGGGGCGTCGAAAATTATAGGGTGAATAACTACAAGAAGTCATGGGACGAGAAGAAAGATGAAGGCGACTACAAATGGGATGAGAAGAAGGAGAACAACTTCAAGTGGGATAACGATAAGAGAGATGACAGCAAGAACTACACCTCCTGGGATGATCATAAAAAAGACAGGAATCAAGAGGACAAGAAACAGGACAACTACAATTCGTGGAACAAGGAGCAAGATGATCGACGCTACAGTTCTTGGGAGCAGCGCGATCGCTATGATACGAAAACTGCAGATGACGACAACAGTTAGGGCAGAGTAATTGTAAAATAACGTGAGTCCTGCTCTCGAAGTCCATGAATCTAAGCGACCACTCGTATAGAACAATATTGTCGTGAACAGGTTGAGATTGAGTTTATCCACGACCGACCTGTCTACACCCCTTACCTTGCTTTACATCGACAACCTTTACATCGACAACTGTTTCTCGTTCTAACTTTTCAAAAACAAGAAGTGGACCGATGCTTCGTCGTCGTGGGGTAACAAGAACTCGTGGGATTCCTGGAATACAGCCAGCTTGTGGAAAAGCGACTGGGATCACAAGGTCAAGGAACAGGAGCAGGAGAAAAGTTACAACGAGGAGTGCAGCACTTCTTACAACGATGTGGACCATGACAACAAGAACTCTAGAACTAGCTACAACCATTGGTGGTCCTCATGGACCAATTCCTATTGTAACAATAAACAGTACGACAACAACTACAGCGCGACGTCGACGGAGGACGCTACTTCTTCGATCAAGAAATCCGAATCGTCCTATAATTGGTGGAACAGCATTTTCTCCGAAACCAGCGAGCCGGACAGCACTGCAGACGACGAGACGGCTTCGGAAGCGTCGTGGACAGCGTGCGATCTGGAGCAGGTAGAGGCCTTCGATATTTCTGAGGAGGTGGTAGTTGTGGTGTCGTGAACTAGAGGCAGTCGGATCCCGTAGTGGAGTTGAAGAATTAGTCGTGGTGAATAGATGTAGAATCAGAAACGAATTTTACTAGATGTAGCTAGCTCCCTGGGGCGTTTCGGAGGAGGACGTAAAAGAAGATCACAAGTACATCACGAATACGTAGAGATAAAGTTGGGAGTTCAATTTTTGTTATTTTGTTCAGCTAAATTTTTTTTCAGTACAACTTCTAGTTTCGTTTTATCTAACGACAACGAATATGAAAATAGCCGAATAAGTAACGAGGAGATACGGCGGACATATCCATGACCACTCAGCTCCACGAGGCTCTGAGACATCAAGAACAATCAAATATGAGTAAAAGTAGTACTACGTACATTTTCAAGTTAGACCTAGACGAGTTTTGAGTTTGAAGAACAGATGAGATATACAGTTCAACATTTATTTTGTTTCTAAGAGCCACAAGCAATATGAATAGCTACCGCATGGAGTTTGCTAAACAAGTTTTCGGCAGTTTGTTAGGTTTGTTAGAACTACGTAAAGAGATTTTGATGTTGAGAACACTAGTACCATGAACGAACTTTTTTCGATTTTGATGCTGCACAGTACTAAGTAGACAAAAAATGACGGACAACAGTATTACATCAGAAAGAAACACTCAATTCGATAAAGAAGCTTCAAAGTGAGGACTGTTAATCGTAGACGACGACTCAAAAAACATTCAGGACCATCCATTTTTGTCTTTTTTCGCACAACCAACAACAAACCAGAACTGAAAAAGAGAAACACTTGTGCTCTCCAATTTTATCCTCTCGAGGAGGATTTTGTAAATCACATCAATAGCACCAGGAGCTGAATGATGTCTGCTCTTTTTTCGGCTGCATCCATGACACGCGATCTCCTCATACGTTCTAGGAGCGCGCATACTGGCGGGGTTTTCGGGCAAAAGTCGAGGCCGAGGGTGAAAATGAAGAGCACTACTAACTAAACATACTTCTGCCAGGGAACCTACTTTTACCCAGAAGTTTGAAGACCCGTCTCGAATACACTTAGGAGAAGTGCTTCATAATCCTACTCCGAAATAAAAGTCCGTCGTGCAGCACGTGGGCAGTTGCTGGAAAAATAGATCAGTAAATGAAAATGTAAATAAGACAGGACGACCTGAAGTGGAAATACTTCTCGTGGGACGACTAGATTACTCACGATTTATTCTTCGAGCAAGAGTAAAAACATGATCATAATGTTGTTGTCCTACATGATGTCCTCACAGAGTAGAGCAAGCAGATGCTTTCTTCATCTTTCAGTGGGCTCGATCTCCTTCCGGAGCATTGTAGTCGCAACCTCATCAAGATCGGCATCAACCGTACGAGGACAAGAACGGATCACACGCCAACGCCGAGTCGAGTCAGCCGAAGCCACGAGGACTGCAACCCATGCTGTTGAACGAGCGGTTCAACGATTATTTGCATCATCATCTACTATTTCTAGTACTAGTACAAATGACGGCACTGAGACTGACGGAGAAGGAAGACGGAACGAAGCTGGCGAGCAGAAGTGGAAGTCAACGCCTTGTGATGACCATGTTACGTCGAGTAGTTTATTACCTTTACCGCTTTCTCGCTGCCATCTAGATGTAGATTTACATTTTTGTAGGTAGTTACGAGCGTCGCTCTTATCTGTCGAAAGTTGAACTGTTTTCGACTACGACTATTCTCTATAATGTGGGTGGAGCAGATGCAGACCTAACTAGAAAGACAAAAAACCGAAAAAAAGGAAAAGAAATTCAATCAAGTAGTTCTTATCTACTACTAGTAACTAAAACTAAGCGCTGCCAACGGGCGCTGATAGACGAGGTTAGTTGTACAGCAGCTACAACATGCACGTCATCTAATTCCTTCACCTCCACCACCTCTCTGAACGCGTCAAAGTCCTCTGGCGGTTACGATCTTTCCCATCTTGATGCCGAAAAAACCCACAACCAGATGGTAGGCGGTCCTTTGCAGAATGACGAGGCTTTGTTTCTCTACTCCCTAGTGCGGGGAATGAGAATGAAAAAAGTACTAGAAGGTAAGGCAAAGGCATCAACCAAGAATAATAAGGAGGCATCCACTTCCACCTCAGTTGGAGTTATACTTGTATTCTAGTACTAGGCGGACGCGGATGCTTTCGTTTTCCTAAGAGTAAAAGATCTTGCAGTCTTCCGCGATGCGAACACGATAGCTCTAACGAAATAGGAGGTTTAGGTGGCTTCTCGGCTAAGAATTTCTTAGCTGCTTTACCTGAAGACGGAACCATGTTCAGTGTGGATTTGAACAAAGTTCCAGCACAAGCTAAGAATCATAGGACGATTCAGAAGGATGTCGCTCTGCTCGAGCCTGCAGATCTTCTACAGGTACAAGAACAAGCACAAGGGCAACCTTTAGACCTGTTGTTTTTCGACTGTCACGCTTACGAAGCTCAAGTAGCAGCTTACGAACGACTTAGGAAGGTGAATTTGATCGACGATAAGACGATCATAGCGCTTCATGACACCAACACGCATCCAAACGATCGCTTCGTAGGCAAAGGCTCCCTGATGGGGACTGCACCTGCTAAATATCACGAAGATGAAGAGACCACGTCCACGAAAGATCTGGCTGTCGACGACAAGAAAAAAAAGGAAAATGGTACCTACTTGTGATGCAGAGCTTATTTATTCAGCCTAAAGCTATAGAAGTTTTCTTTTACGTCTAGTCGTAGGTATCTGCTCTAGTATCCTTGTGATTCCTACCCAGCCAGACGAACATGATGATTCTCTCTTCACGTTGGTCCAAATTCCAAAGAAAATGCATTACCTCCAACTACTACACAAGCAGGTTTCGTCCACCAATGGGTTGAACGAGCTCTGACCAATCTACTCAGCGAGAAGAAGGGCTATCATTGTTTCAACATGCATCCTCGGTTGGAGACGCAGGGACCGACAGAGGAGCCACGATGCGACGATAAGGGATGTCCGTTTCGCCACGGCTTGACGATTTGTCAGAAGCCAACGCATTTGAGAGTCTTGTGAAGATAGGATTCACCTCCATGAACATCCGATCGATCCCAGAGTATTCATTGAGTTCCAAACACGGATTAGATGAACTTAAACCGAACATAATACGCACCAATGCACAGCTTATATGATACCCAAAAATGCACAGATGAACGTCGACTTGCTATATAATATAATTTCTTGTTGTAGGTTGTTGAACATACCGTTGAAGTTGAAACTGAGAGACAGAAGAGCCACATCGTCAGCTACCGTAGAGCGTACCCTTTGTCTTCGAAATATGACTATGGGCACTGCTGGGCCTAGGTCGGATGTTCTTCATCCCCGAGGGAGCCAAGAAAGCTAAAGATGAGATGTTTCTTCACGTTCCATCCTAGGATGGCATCCTTATGATCCTAGCTTAGATTCGCAATTTTGCAAAAGCGTCTTTCTGTTGCAGCTCTCATGATGGATTCTGCTCCTCTGATCTTCAGCGCCGCCGAATCGAAAAACAACAAGAAAGCTGACGAGAAATATTGCACCGATCAACAGCAGATCTGATCATGATGATCAATAAGCGCATATTTATCGATGAGATACAACCTGCTTTTTTTTGGTATCTAGCTCTAACACTAAGTACTCCATGTCATCTTCCTTACCTAACATGCGCTAATTGCCCTCCCCGCAGAAGATATCACGACTTCTTTTTCTTTTTTTGCACAGTTTCGCAGCCCTGGAGGGCATTAGCAAGATGTAGTCTGCTTAGAAGTTTCTCTTCGTTATCCAACAAAATGACGGGTGCGGTGGTAGGTGCTGGGGCTCCCGAGCACGATGAAGACCATCTCCTCGAAGATGAAAGTCCTCTGAACCAAGAGACCTTGTTCCAGCTCATCCAAGAAGAGCAGCGCCTGCATCTTCAACCAAATGGAAAAGACGAGGACGGCAGTCAAGATGCTGGACAAGGTAGCAAACAAGCTCAGGCGAATTCCAAAGCCCCTCCTGAGATTCCACTATGGAAACAGGAGTTGATCACACGATTGACCAAGCAACGGCAGGATCTATTCGTAAACCTTGAGGCTTCGCTTTTCGATGACCAGCACCAGAATGCTGCAAAGACATCTTCAAGGACACCTTCATCTTCTTTGCACGTGGTACGAAAGGTTCCTGAGCTCTACACCTGGGGGGAAGGATGTAATGGCCAACTCGGATACTTGAAAAACTCGTTCCAACAAAACCCGAAGCGTGTCGACAAACTACCTACTGGAATACAAACATGGACGGGTAGCAGATATCATACTGTAGTCGTGGTTAGTGGGCAAACTGATGGCGTCGAGAAGCTACTGCTGAACACTGGTGCACGATCACATCAGAGGAACAGCGCAAGCACGCGTGGTGGAAAAATGCCAATGACAATGACTTTTAGTGATCGATTATACTCTTGGGGCACTCAGTCAGCGAGATTTCCGCGACTCGGTAGAGCTGAAGGCACATCAGATGAAATCCCTGGTCCTCTCTCCATCCCTGCGACGCTCAACAGCCGTTTCACAGTACGTCGTCTCTCGTGTGGTCGGGATCATACATTGATTTTAGCACAGGTTGCATCAGCCTCTGCGTTTGCACTGACGCTTTTCGGCTTCGGCAGTAACGAGCACGGGCAACTTCTGTTTTCACCTGCCAAGCGACCAGTAGTGCCGGAAATCACAGTACTGCCTTTCGAATCGAAGATGACTGCTAATATTGCACCAGGGAGTGTGGTCCCGCCGGGAGACGGCGTGGATTCTCAAGTTGTTCAAGACCAACATCTTGATGCTGGTGCTACTTCTGTTTGCATAGCCGACGCAGCGTGTGGCACTTTCCATAGTGTCATAGTCGTGCAGGAGCGATTGGATAGTCGTGAAGAAGCGAGGAGAAAGAAACAACCTGGAAGTACGTTATTTTCAACTACAGCAAAGACAGCTTCTTCTGAAGGCGCAGATCATGCTCGAGTGAAAGTACGAGGAAACGTTTATCAATTTGGAGTGTTTGCGCCTCCCTCGATCTCCAATTGCTCAACTGCGAAAGCTAACAGGACCAACAATTTGGCAATGGCGCCATGTCCCAGACTCACGCATTTACCTGAGATGGACGCGCCACCCAAGAATCCTTTTCATCTTGGACGTAGGGTTTCTCATGACCGTAAGCTGTTCTATTCACTGGAGATCGAAGGCAACACTACAGTTCTGAGGCAACCGAACCATTCACTTATCGCTTCAACGTGGGATCACAGTGCTGGTGTTATTTCTCGTCGGCAAGTGATGTTTGATCTTTCATCTTCGTCTTCAGTTTTGCTGGAGGGATCGGGAGGAGCTACGAATGGCAGTACGAGTAGCTCAAGAACAATGTTATGCGGAGGAGATGCAGATGACTCAGCTCCACAGTATCGCAATAAGCATCAATTCTACATGGACGATGAGTGGCAGATCAAGATGCGACGACCGGAAGCGCTGAAAGTGACACTTCGTAGGGGAAGACTCATTGTCATCGACACGTTTCATCGACTCTGGATTGGACACATTAATGGTGATGATCCTGCTGCTGGGTCGTTTTCCAACTCGTCTTCATCTACTACTTCTGCGTCTACTAGTAGCACGACTTCTAGTACTTCTACGTACAACCAACAAGAGCCAGTGACGATGCGCCACTTTTTGAGCAACGTCTCCGATGCGTGCTACGTTGGATCCAAGACTCCGACTTCGAGTTCCACAACATCCGCGGCCACCGAGCAAGAGGAGTTCCTGGTGGTTGTTCGCGGTATTGGCGAGGACAAGGACACGAATACCCACGAAGAGAATGTTGGACAAGACCAAGCTGACGAACAAGACGGTGAGGCTGCTGCTACTGGCGATCACGATACCGAAGAGCGCTTCGATGATAATGTCGCCCATGGGGGTGGCAATACTGCGAGTGAAACAGAGGCTTCGCAGCAGGTTAGCAAGCTCAAGACATTCGGTTTGCCAACAGAAGCGAAACTTGTTCGAGTTGTGATATCTGTGGCAACTCCTGGTTCAAAAGATGCGTCAACGAAGTCACCACGGGATGATGATGGAGGTTTCACCTCGGTCGTTTCCAGCAAGAAAAACAAAAACAACACGTCCTCCTCCTCCATGACTTGCAAAACAGTTTTAACAGCTCCAAGTTCTTCCTCCTCTTCAACTGCGAACTCGTCCAAGACCAAGATGATTTTCAGCCTTCATGATTTCGAGATCTGTCCCTTCGCCAACAACTACTCCAGCAGTCGTAGATACTATCCAACTCGCATGCTTGGATTACCACATAGCGTCGATTTTGGACATGAAGCTGGTGTTGGCAGGATGGTGTTAAGCTTTTACCGACCAAGTATCAACCATCACATCGATGCAACGCAAGACCGATGGACCGAGTCACTACAAGGGGGTTACGAACACCTCTATTCTTCTTCACCTTCTAGGCATCCCACAATTTCCGGTTTCGGCATGCGCGGCATGGATCATCTGCCACCACTTGAAGAGGATTTTCAGATTCCTATACCGTCATTTTCTACATCCTCGAGTTCAACGGCATTACCTGTGAGTCCGACTTATGCAACGTTGACCTCGGCCTTTCCTCAGCGACCACCTTTTCCAGCAGATGACATCACCATACCTGTCCCCACCTTCGCGACTGCGACAGCAGCAGCAACACACCCACTAGACATCACACCGATATCAGCACCACCACAGCCTGACTCGTCGGACGATTCAGAAAACGGAACGAAGCAGAACTCTCCCGCATCAAGTTCCCCTTCTAGTCCCTCTACTAGCAAGAAAAGGAAAAGACGGCCACCTTCTCTTGTTTTCTTGTGCGAAGTTGCGATCATGCGACAAATCACACCTCGAAACGCTCTGGACACTCTAGACTACGCCTTAGGGCATGATCTAGGTCTGCTTTGGAACTATTGTCTACGGATTCTCTTCTGGAATCTCAGAGACGTACAGCTCTTGCACGAAGCTTCTGACGGTCCTCTTGCTGAGAGTTACGTTGGAGCTTTGATGCTGGCTTGGCTAGAAAACGGTCAATTCGTTGGGCGCAGGGATCCTGTGCTGTTGGAGATATTTGAAGCATTTCAGGCGGGTGAAGATTTCCATAACACACACCCAGCAATGGAGTATACATTGAAGGTGTGGGCGGCGGGCACAGAAGGAGTTCATCTTTTTCCTGTTTCTCCTGGTACGATGACGAGTTACAACAACATGATACCTTCGACCAACACTTTGGTGCAGCCTGGTTCTTCCGCTAGTGCTGCTTCCTCCTCCTGTGCGGTTCTCCCTGTTTCTCCACAGCTGCAGACACGCTCCTCGAGAAAGAATTCTACTGCTACGTCAGTTTCTCCGATTTCACCCCCTGACCTAGGAGATGCTGGCTCTTCCAGCAATGTGTCCTTTCAGCACCTACTTCAGGCAGCGTACATCAGGGAAGTTGAGTTTTTCGCTCAGCGTCTTGGGATTTCTCGTTGTCGCTTAGATAGTGGCCGCATGGATATGGAGACATTCGCCGCTACCAAATTTCTGAAGAATATACTGGAAGAAGGACGTGCACGTACTAGTTTGAATGAACAAGAGCAGCGTCCTTCGTCTCCTATTCCCGGGGGACAAGTTTCTACCAATAGCTTGGGTAAAAATGTCGTTTCTCCAGTGCTAGCAACGCGTGATGTCAAATCTGCAGACGACAGTAACGCGACAAAGCAAGGACAACTACAATCCAAAAAAGTGAAGAGGAAGAAGTCTAGGCAACTGCACAAACAACCAAGCTTTCTGGGTGGGCAGCCTCAGCTAGATGCAGCTGGGACTGTTGATAAGGATACGCAGGAAGATGCTGATAGACAACTTGCACTGAGTATAGCGAATGCAGAGGAAAACAATGATGAAGCTTTTTTGATGAGTAACGATACAACAGCTGGAGCTGGAAGAAATCAAGCAAAAGCTGCATCCTCTTCATCTACTTCGACGGCATTACCCTCATGGAGCTCATCGCTGTTTAAGAAGAAGAGCTTATTCTTGTCTGGCGGTCCAACTCCACCAAATTCGTCTTCATCATCTGCATATCCACACGACGTTCATTTTGGGCAAGGAAGTGATATTGATGATACCGCAGAATCCAACGGAGCAGATTGGACGGCCGTTCCTTCACATGGTTCTAAGAGAAAAAGCGGCTCTGGTGGTCGCAAATCTGAAATTCCGAAATCGGAAGTTGTATCTTCATCTGCAAGTTCTACTAGTACTAGCATTGTAGTCATCAACGGCAATGGGACCACGTCGTTGAGTAAGGAAAATACTGCAGCTTCTTCGGTCTTAAACGGTGCTTCTGATCAGAACACGAATAAGCTAGTCCTGGGGGATTACGTGGTCTCAAAGCCACCACCCAGCCGGTCGCGGGCGTCAACAACTACTAGTATGGTAACACCATCAGCTGGTGGCGCCGGCGCAAGCTCGTCTATATCAGTAAAAAACGGACCGGGGCCTCCATCGTCGGGAACTTTTAGCAAAAATTCTCTACCACTTTGGGACATGGCTCCCAGCAGCTCGACATCCTCCGCCAACCCACCCTCCGCGATGTCACTGCAAGAAATTTTCCAAGAGGAAGAAGGTGCAAAACGTGCTAAAGAGCTCGAAAGAGCGAAGCGACAGGAAAGGATGAAAGGCATTGTTACCAAGAATTCATCTGCCGCAACCGGGGCTGCAGGATCTTCTAGCACAAGTAGTGTTGTAGCAGATCCAGCAAGACACTCAGGTTCGGGAAGCACTGGTACCAGTATAGCGAACAATACGATGAACATGAAGGCATCTACTTCTCCACCAACAACCAATGGACGACCTTCAGGTGCTCCTTCATCTTCTCTACTCGGACTCGGAGCTCCATCTTCATCATCTTCTTCAACAGCTGCAAACGATCCAACTCGCAACTATTGGGGCTCACAGGCACTACCTGAGGCAAGACGAGCGGCAGCCATGGACTTTAAAACACTTGAGGATCTAGAGCGTATCGAACGAGAGGAGGCTGAGATAGCAGAGATAGAAGCGAGGTTTGCTGCTTTAGAGGTTGCGGAGGAACTAGAGAGGATGGAAAAGAGTAAAGAGAATGTTGAAGGTTCCGAATATGCTGAGCAGACTTCATCTACATCTTCTAAAAAGAATAAGTCATGTAAAGGGCGAGGTGGTCGTGGAGCAGGCGGATGTAAAGCTAAAGGAGGAAGTGGAGGAAAAAGCAATGGGAAAGGGAAACATCAAACTAGCAATAGTAAAGGCGAGACTGCCAGTAGTGCGCGTCAAGAAGAAGAAGATCATGAGCCAAAGGCAAAGATTAAAGGAGACGGGAAGGGCAAGAAAGGCAATGGGAAGAAAGGAAAAGGCAAGAAAGGGAAAACGGACAAGGGGAAAGGTGTTGCTCATGCTGAAGACACTGAGAACTGACTTTATCATCATGTTCCTCCTCTCAATACATCAAGTACAGCGTTAGTAGCGTTATAGATACCTCATTTCATTATGTTCGTGTTACTCATTGATGTCTGCCAACACGAATTATCAATGGCATCTCCGGCCCTTCGCTTACTCGGTCATGTTTTGACTTTTTGAAACTCTTCCCAAACTCTCCTCTTTGTTTTCTTCAGCCCAATCTCATTCTCATATTTTTCAAACGCAGTTCTTATTCTTTGAACAAAATTTGATGTTTATGGCTTTCCCTAGCTGCTAACAGGGCAGTAGGATTCCCGACGGGGTCCGCGTCACGTTTCGTCCGAGTCGTGTTCGAATGTGTTGCTGCGTCGCTGCTGATACAACTGTTTCTATAATCCTTTACCGCAAAAGCCGAAGAGACGGAAATCGTCCGAAGGTTTGAAAAAGCCATTCTATTTCTATGCTCTTTTTGCTGGCAACACCAGGATAACTCGAGGTCCTTATAGACATGGTACTAGCCAGCGAGTTTGATATAGCAAAACGAATACACAGAAATACTTCTACAAAAATCGTGTCTTTCAATCATCATTTCCACCATCGTCCACCTGAACTTGATCGAAAAGTAAGCTACAAAAATGCCTCCACCCAAAAACGGTCGTCCACCAGCCGGTCCTCGTTCAGACTTCTTGGGCTGGGATGAATATTTTATGGGCATCGCGTGTCTCTCCAGTTTCCGCAGCAAGGATCCTAGGACTAAGGTCGGCGCCTGCATCGTGGATCCCATGCGGCGGATAGTGGGCATCGGCTACAACGGATTTCCGCAAGGCTGCCCAGACGATTCATTACCATGGACAGGGGGGGAAGAGGGGGAATGGTATTATAAGTATAACTTTTGATCATTGTTGATGTCGTGACATTCGATCTTGATTGGGATGCTCATGACACTCTACGTCGACTTGATCTACCTCATTTTGTTGATGTAGCGTCGTTATCGACGTAGTTTGTCGTTCACAAGAACTACATTACGATTACCCCAACTACTTACATCAACATGAATATTATCAATTTCAAGCATCCAGGTTATCAACCAAATACCCCTACGTGGTTCCCGCTGCCATCAACGCCATACTGAATAGCCCGCACAATCAAGTGGAGAATTGTGTCCTCTACACCACTCTTTTTCCGAATGATGAGTGTTGCAAGATGATAGTCCAAGCAGGCATCTCAAGGGTCGTTTATGGCGACGACAAGTATCACCACCGTGACGCCTGGGTCGCTGCGCGGCGGATCTTGGACGTGGGGGGAGTAGAAGTAATGAGCTTGAAGGAGCTTCTGGATAAAGATCATGGCAAAGTTCGTCCTAAGGCTTCTTCTGTTAAGACGAAAACACCAGATGCCGATCTTCAATCTGGAGGAGCAACATCATCCACATCACTCGCCAAAGAGGTCATGCTAGCAAGCGGCTGGGGCATAGCAACAGCGATAATCACGCATGTGGGGCTAACTCTTGCTCAAAAAAGTGGAATGGTAGCTGGTCAATCACAGCTTATGCTAGACATGCAGAGGGCACTTTTCGAAAGGACGCGACAAACAGGAACGAGTTTACCCTTCCACTAGCAAGTCGTTTTTTGAACTCTGGTCTCTGTTCGCGAAGCGGACAACACTATCGTATCATGGGATGTACAGCTAAGTGTAAGTGTTACGAAAAAATATATCTTCTATGCCAACATTATAGACAAACCGGCACAGAAAGAGCAATGAAAAGCTAGTGCAGAGCGAAAGAGAATGTTGACAATGAGAGAGGAACAAGAGCAGGAGAAAACAACTTATTTCGAGGGCTGCGTGGAGGGCGATAGGATTAAATTGAAAGAAGGAGTTCTTGCTTGTAAAAAACTCCAAGTCGAGATGAAAATACGAGGAAGTTACAAATCATACAACGTGTCAACATCACAGCAAATTGCTGCAACCCTGTTAGCCATTAGCATGCTCCTGCCACGATGAGTAGCAGAAGTTTCCCCTCGACAGGGGAAACCACGACGTACAAGGGGACCTCCACGACAATGTCGTTCTTCTCCGCCTGGTCTTTGTTGTTGTTGCTGACGACACCAGCCTCTTTGGAGGTCGACTTGGTCAGTTCTACGACTTTCATTAACTGCAGGAGCGTCAAGAAGAACAAGAATTTCTTGATGTCAACATCGAAGAAGAAGAGAGTCCTCCCGAATGCGCCATGCTCTTGCGAGTACTGCGAACAGGGTATGCTGCAGTCCTGCGTAAACGAGTATCATGCGCGAAGACAGGTCAACACCTGCGTCGCAACGGCAGCTGCCTTCTGCAGCTTGATGGATGGTAATCGTTTGTCTTTGTTTTCCTCGTCACCATAGGAATAGGTGCAGCCGCTGTGTAGCCTTGTCCACATGCACTGCATCCGAAACCTAACCTACTACGAGGAACCGATTGCTACCTTTTTCCACGTCTCAACAGAAACAATCTACTTGTACTTCAAGAACTTGCAAATAATTCACAGTGAGTCTACTTGTACTTCAAGATCTTCACTATCTCCACCTGTATCATAAACGTAATTTCTTGTTGTAGGGAACTGCTTCTCATAATCCTACAACGTCAACAACATGCATAATCTTCAGGCGACCAAATCCTGCAGACTGACGTCGTCAAGGAGCGCGACCTTCAACTAGCAAACCTCGAGGCAGCGGCAGGCGTTAATAGCACTAGCACTAATAACTTTCAGTCGTGGACGATGGGGGCTGACGTTCCGGTTGCCAGTTTCTGTTTGCATGAATGTAGACCAACTTCTACTAGGTGGCCAGCGCTGCACGTGAATGCAGAAGCAGAAGTTTTATCGTCCTTGTCTTTTAGAAGTGGTTCTGAAGCTGCAGCGAGGACTACGTCGTTTTTACAACAGGAACAGGAGAGGGAAAGGAGAAGTGTACAAAGCCAGAGGCCGGCACCACCAGAATGGACCCACTGGAGTCCATCGAGTTGTAAGATGACTACTGCTCCTTTTGGTCGTCTAGCTGCAAACTATCTCACTCTCACAGACATATATTTATATGCTGATGACAGATATTTCTCTCTATGAAGACGAGTGTTACAAGGTTTATTAGAGATTCAGCTAAATACAATACTGTACTTCTGCTTTTGTTGAAGACCTAGAACTTGAATAAAAACAAAAATAACAATGCCAACCATCAATCCAAACAGGTGTCCCGATTTCCGCAGAATTCGCTACGAAATTGGCCCTTTTCCACAACCAGACTGAAGCCGTAGTTGACCTCAATATTTGCGCAGGGGACCCTCATGCGGCCTCAACGGATGCGAGGACTACAAGGTCAAATTCTACTTCGAATTGAGCTCCAGCTGCATATCATGAATATATAAAAAAGAAGGGGTGGTAGTTGTTGTTTCACTGTTCGTCTCTCGATAAGACGAACCTCCCGAAGGGAGCATATTTTATTTACAACATAGATCTACTTCTTTTGAAAGTAAGAAATTTTGACTGGCTTTTTGAACCAGACATGTTGGAGACAGCCGCCATTCCTCCTGAGTGATTGTGATCCCAATCTCCATTTTAGATGACGTCATCATTCTAACATAAGTACGCGAAAAATGGTTCCGATTCCAAGAAATCAATGAAATAGACTTTATGTATTCCGTCATTTGAATCAAAATTCCAAGAATATCAAGACGTTTTGGCGGGAATGCCAATCATCGCACAATAGCGTCTATGATTCCGAAAACGGTTTCTGTTCCTGTCTGTTTCACTGTACCCTCCAATGGTTCTCTTATGACACGACTGCCACTCTTCTCCAATGACATTCTTTTTGGGATTTGGTCGATGTAATCATCGTCTATTCGATCAGGGTGATCATGGTCTTTGCTTCTCATAACGATGATGACGATCCGACATGTTCACTCTGTGGTCTTTCTGCATCTGCCGCCTGAGATTACTTGCAAGGTTCATATCGAGCTTGATCCTCTTTTCTCTGCTCTGCCGGTTCGCACGAAAGGATTATTACATGCTTTTGAGTGTGCATTTTTTAGGCTGACTTTGTCCTTACAATTTCTTGTGCTTGCTGACTTTATTTCACATTCACTTGTTTCAGGTAATAGACTGGTTCTGTTACTAGAAACGACTAACGACTACATTGATTCTTTCTATCCTTCACTTGTTCATTCTTGTTACAACTACCTTTGCTTACGTGAGTAATATCAAGGCGAATTACGACTCTCGTGCGTTTCGTTATTTCTTTCATCTTCATCAATCACAAAAATGGGCGGCGGCAACAAAGGGAAAGGCAAGCGCGAAAGCGCTGTGTTTGAGGTCGACAAGTACCTCAATCAGATGGTCCATGTGAAATTTACTGGCGGAAGAGAAGGTACAACTACTTGTGAAGATTAAGTAAAAGTATTTGCTTTGCAAAAATTAGAAGACGTGAAGGTGAAACTGAAAGAACATGAAAAACTTTCTTCATTCTGAGACAACTTCTAAGACAAATCCCTCCCGTCATCCTCCACCCATCTACTGACCCTTCCACCCTCTTACAGTGCGCGGTCTCTTGAAAGGGTTCGATCCGGTTGTGAACCTAGTCCTCGATGATGCTGAAGAATTCAGAAGGGATCCAACCGACCCAACCAAAACTTTGGATAGCACTAGACCATTAGGCCTGATCGTTTGTCGTGGACCGTCAGTAACATTGCTTACACCAGTACCGACACCAGTTTCACCCGATGAAATTGAAGCGGCGACCACTGCGAAAGCGTAGAACAAGCTATAATTATTGTTGATCATGAGAAACCCTAATCAATATCTTCAACGTCAACCCCTCCAACTCGTCGAAAGGCATCTATACCCGTGCGCCCCCACGGAGCGATCACTGTATTTCTGAACAAGTGAAAATTTCCTTTTCCTAGAAACTCCAAAATGCTTTCTTGGTGATTGCATGAAAAGCAAGAGCCATGCTTCCATTTGAAGTCTGGCACCCATAGGCGATGAACAAAGCACGAGGTTTCTCAAGTGTTCAATGCGGGTTACCCTGAACGTCGTTTGTCATTGTCTTTCCTGCTCGAGTGAAAGAAACTTCCCGTAGAAGGAGGTTCATGGTGTACCCAGATGCGGTGTAGGAATAGGCATTTTTCTTGAAGATGTAGTCACGAATCTTAATCTACTTAGACATATCACCAAGAGCGAAACTCAGGAGAAACTTTAACTTTCTTTTCCAAAATTCTCTGCCATAGTTTTGCTTTTACCTTATGAGGAAGCACCTTTTTTGGTGATTCATTTCGTCATAACAATTGAGCAAGATCATTCAGAGAGGAGGTTGTACTACAACTACGTAAAAAAGACACCTGCTTCTTCTACTTGAACATTTTTTTACCTTCGAATTTTACGACGTACGCATCGAACCAAGATAAGAGTAAGATGCATTTTTAGTGTTCTAGAGCCCACGTCTACGTCTTCAAAAACGACGGCATATATCTTCCCTCACAAACTACTACTACTACACGAGATCATTCTTTTCCCGGTGCAACAACTGCTTTCGCACCTTCAAGCCCTACTTCTTCCAAACAGAACAAACTTCTTGGAGACCAACAAGACGAGGTGTAAAAATACCAAAATGCTCAGCCGAGGACAGGAGCAGATGAGGAGGAGAACTGTTTTCTTCCAGCATCTTCCTGTTGTACTCACTTGTTTGGGCATCTGGACGGAGCAAAACTTCTGGGGAGTGTTTTGCAAGTCAGCGCCAGGGGGTCGACCGTATGCTGAGCGAGGAAACAGACGACATGACTTTGACGATGAAGCAGGTGGACATCTTCAAGTAGATCTTCAAGGTCGGCGTGGCGCTTTGATACCATTACCGATTGGTAAAGTAAATAGAAATAATGCGAACCAGTGGCCGACGCCAATGGGTGCAGGAGGGGCTTCGTCTTCAGAACGTGGAGGAGGAGGTGGTGGTCCTTTTTATATGTTCGGGTCGTCTGCTTCTGCCGCTGCCCCTACCGGTCCTTCGTCTAAACCCGGTCCTGCAGGAGGTGTGTCAACGACCGCGTACAAGGCAGTATCAGAGTCGAGTGGGCCATTTTTAGGTACTCCGAGACTGGAACTCGCGCCCGCCTTTCGACAGTATGATGAATATGTTGCCGGTTCAGCAGGAACGACAATACCAAATCCGATGCCAGGAGGACCGGGAGTGCCACAGACAAATACCATAGCAGGGAGTACGACTACGACAAATAGTACTCCACCTCCGATGTACTTCTATCCGCAGGCGGTTGGACCACCTGCTCCGCTAGGTGGTGGCGGAGCTCCCGGATCGAGGTCTCCCGGATCGTTTCAACAAGGGTTCTTGCCATCTTCTGTAGCCAACAAAGGGTTCATGCCATCTTCTTCTGTAGGCGGTGTTCCATATTATGATCCTGCTCATCAGTTGTATCAACAAGGATCCACAGGAGTGCTGCCACTGGAGGCATCTACATCGATGATGCGGAGTTGTCCACCAGCAATGCCTCCACTCCAACCTCAACTCCCCACATCGACGCCTACTCACTTGATGGGCACCAGTATGGCGCCTCAACAGTATGGGTATGCCATCATCAATTTGGCAACTCTACAACATTTAATTTAAGGCTTGTTTTTCATAATATTTATCACTATCCCATGGATGTGGAGTATGCTGAGAGCTGCAGAGTGGAGTCTCCCTTGATTTAAGGGGGAAAATAACGGGAAGGCCGCAGGGCATCTCACTCACACTCAACCAGGGATAGCGAAAAACAAGCGTTAAGTAATCATGGGAGTCACTGCTTTACAACAACATCATGCGGCTCAGCAAAATCAGCATGATGTTAATCAAGGTGCAGCATTTAGTAGTCAGAGTCCACCTGAACAAGTACAAGAAGAAGAGACTACTTCATGTGATACAGCAGAATCATCAAGAACTCCACACGCACAAACTGGGCAACGGCAGCCTCAGGTGCCATATAAAATGCAAGATTATCATGACTTCTGCAAGCAGGAGCAGCGAACTCAAGAGCACGCAAGAAGGCCTACATCTGGTGCAGGTGTAGTATCATCATCTCCACAGGATATCCAGTATCAACAACAGGCCTCACAAGAACCAGCAGGGGAGACATTAACCGAGCCTAAATTTTGGCCTCCTACTGCAAGGGCGCATGAGCATACTGGATGGCAACGTGGCGATCCCGCTTGGCATTTACAGGGATCAAAGGCTCATGTGCCGCTGCAAGGGACGAAAGTTTCTGGTGCTGGTGAAGAAGTGCAGTCGAGGAGGAAAGTTGAGTTAAGAGTGAAAAAATTAGAATCTCAATCTACTTTTTCCTTAGAGGTCATCATCTTACATCTTGATCTTCTTCTTCATGGTCATGATATGATGACGCCTGATTATGATCATAGAGCAGTGGTCTGAATGTGATTCCTCCAGTACTCTAAGTGATTCCTCCAGTACTCTACTAACAGGAGACCTGGAAAAGCAAACCCGAAAGGAACAATCCGAAGAGCAAAGATTTCGGGAAGATGGAGTAGCTACTTCCGAATTCAAATGGCACATCAGTGCGGATACCAGTCCAGGGCCAACAGACCGAGTTGTCTTGCATCCACCAGAAGTGGCGAATCTCCTACACTGCGAAGGTTGTACGAGCATCATGTTAGACCGTTTGAAAAAGGATTCGGTAGAGCCGGAAGCCATCATGTGGGATTTAAATGCGAATGGGTTTTATGGTATTTACTCACCTGAACAAATGCAAATGGCGTCTTCCTTCTCAGTATAAGCATCATCCCGAGGAGCACCCGCATGTGGGATCTGTTTCTTTTCTTCAAAAATAGTAAAACTAAAAGGAAAAGCAATGATTGAATTTTATTTTTATAATGGTTCTTGAGAAAAGGACAAAAACGGAAGACGAAAGTAAAAGTGTAGCCGTGAAAAGGATCATATAGCGATAAAATAATAGTATATAAATAGAACAAGCTAGGCCTAGCACTAGATATAAAGCTTGAGGATAAGATACGGATATAGTTAGTCCTACTTCTCGCGCTGTGCACTAGTTTGGTGAACCGGTACCCTGGAGCGAATTAGTGGGTGCACATAGCGCGAGAACCGAGCACTTCTCTGAGGCACGCACTGGCTTCGGCCGCCATAGATGAGAAGACCTCCAGGGCAGAAGGACGAACGCGCGGCGCCTAAAATAGACGGATCCTAGTATAAACGTGGCCACTAGAATTTTATTAGATACTTGGAATACCTGACTTTTTTGATTTTTTGTTTGCTAGTTAGGAGTGCTCCACCGATATTTTATAATGGTTCTTGAGACATCAATGAATGGCAACATAAACCTATTTGACTGTTGTATTTTTTTGACAACTACACAGGTATGTTCGATTTTGTGCATATCGTTCAACCACTCGACATTATCGATCGAATGAGCGCTACGGCAGCAAAGAAGAGATCGATGATTATGGCGACAAGTGTTTAGATATAATTCGCTGCCTTGTAGTTCCTGGGGCAATTATAATAGACTAGTTTTGATACTTCAAGCAGAGGGCTAATAATGAAGCATGCATGATTTGTTATAAATATAATCAACGTCAAGATCAACCCCTACATATGTATAATACGATGCACAGTTCGAGCTCACATACTGAAGTGAAGACCAAGACCAATTTCTGTAGCTAGTTGTAGTTCCGGTTGAGTAGAACCGACAGTAACAGTAAGTAAAGTAATGATAATCATAATGCTATCTTGTTCCTATAATCTCACGGGGGGGAGGGAAGAAGCCGCCAAGAAATTCGATCCGAGTTGCTACGCATTCGTGAATTTCATCAACGAGGGAGCCGTCAAAGAGTTTTTGCGCCTTGTCCATCGTGGTGAGGTTTTCGCACGCTCCTTTGCACGTGTCAGAACTGCGCATAAGCAGGGCTTTATCACACAAGCCAAGGCTTGGACAGGCAAGTGGAGTGTTAGAAAGGTTTCTACTATCAGTAGTGCTTTGCCAACGACTGGTGAAGCTCCAGCATTAGAGGAAAAACCATCTCCATCTTATGATGAGAATACTTGAACATGATCATGAACAATACTAAAATCTTAATCCTTTGTCGCTGCCATCCTGAAGAGTGATGATGTTGTACTTGAACTTGTTATGATGATGTGCGACACAAGGAAGTTATACTTTTTTTAGTTCCTCTACTTCATCAACTTCTAGCTCTCCTTCTTCCCACCTTTGTAGTCTCGAGCTTCCCGCTTCAAGAACAAGACGAAGAGCAAGACCCCTGCTCAAATCTAATACAAGAGTGACGAGGATTCTTCGAGTCGTGGCCGCGATGAAGATGTCGAAGTAGACCAAGGGAAAGGTGCAGAAACTACTCTCTCTTCCGGCTCATCTTGGAATGAGATGGTTCGTGCGGTTTGGGGTCCAGACGATGGAGGAGTGTCCAAAATGCCAGAAGCACTTCGATTGGTCGTCGAGTGGGGGAAGAGTACTCGGCCTGTTTTTGACAAGTGCTGTGGATAGATGATCATGATCATTGATAATGACATATAGTGCTTACGATTACGTCTTACACATAAATAAAAGAAGTAAAACTGCCAACATAAATATTGATACATTGTTGTCTTTTTATTTCTTCAAGAGTTATTTATCTCGGCAAGAACCCGAGTCTTACTAGTCTTGATCTTCAATCTCCTGCTCAGATAACGCCAGAATCCGCCGCATCCGGAATCCTCGATTCTTTCCTATCATCCTAAAACGTGTACCGAGAAAAGTACTCCCTGACCCAAGTATGGACAGCTACCTGCCGCCTTTCGACGTGCACGCTTTTCGAGTGAGTCCGTTCTTCCCTCAAGCTTTGCTTTTCTTAAGTTTCGACTTGGATGCTGATTTCCTAGAATACATGAAGATCAGTCCTCAAAGTGGTCTTCCACATCATGGCACTTCTAGCTTGGCAGGTGGTGCGAAGATACCGGTGTTGAGAGCAGCAAACTTTCCTCCATATCAGACTCAAAAAAGCGTAGCCGATCAGTTGCGTGCCTCTGACCATATCTTTGCATCTTGTACTACAACTGCAGGGATTCATTCGGAGCAAGTAGATAGTGACGACGAGGATCAAGAGGACGAAGATGAAGAAGACTGGTCATCACCCTGGTGGGGAAACCCGCCATGGGAAAGGCAAAAACAGTCTGCTGAGTCGTCTATGAAGCCCCAGAAGGTGAAAGGAAGAGGTGCTGAAGATCGAGCTCGTTGGAACAAGGAACAACGAGCATTCGAGGACTCCTCTTTGGACGAGCTGCTCAACAGGGTGATGACAATCCACCACGAACTAGCAGAAGAAGACTTCCGAGCGCTCTTGTACTTACAAAATCTCCTACCTCCAGCAGAAGAAGACAACTTTGACATGCTAAAGACGAACAACTCGAAGATGGAAGATGAACTGGATCCTACACGACCTGGATGTCGTGGAACAGGAGCATCGACATCACCTGAAGTAGATGGAGGAACCACTTCTACAATAAGAAGCTGCTTGAGACCGAGACAGGTATCTGAAGGCACTTTGGCGTACAGTATGCTAAACAGCATTTTTACCCTCAATCCGGCTTTCCGTTCTGTCGTTCTTCGTGCGGCAAATGCAGATGATGTGGGAAACGAGCGAAGTTCTGTGTCACCGAAGTTTTCACTCTACGATATCCATCCACGAAGACGCAGGGCCGTCATTTCTCAGTGGGTTCAGGCTTGGCAGTACAGTTAAGGAATCCCAAAATTCATGTCAAACAGCATCTTTGGTAAACACATGTTTTCGAGGGGAAAGTCATGGTCAAAGATGTACTTACCCCAAATAAGAAGATGCGAATTTGGGTAAGGTCTAACACATGCGCACTAAACCAGACGCATCTTACTTCTCGTACCTCCAATTGCCAACTTTGCAGCATAGTGGAGCAGGACAGACAGACTACATTCTGCCATTCCTTCCAGCACTACAACAAGATCGCTCATTCGACGTTAGTATGAACACCTTCGCAGCAGAATTGCTGGCACAGTTGATGGATACAAATCCAGATGGATACTCAACGATGCGACTCCGCGAACATCATCGAGCGGGAGCTCCTCTTATGGCGTTCACGGGATGAAAAGTAGAAGTAGAAGATCTACTACATTATAAAATAAATATTCATAAAACTTGAACTTGAACTACTACATTAATTATATATGTACCAGGGAGGGAGGCCCCCCTTAAGCTCGAGAATGGGACCCCCTGGGCTTTACGGGATTCCTCGGGCGGATATGATCTGGGGCCAAGCGATCGCCAGGCGGGTCTTGCTCCTGCTGGGGCCAGTGCGGATATGATCTGGGGCCAAGCGATCGCCAGGCGGGTCCTGCTCCGGCCCTCGGGCGGATATGATCTGGGGCCAAGCGATCGCCAGGCGGGTCCTGCTCCTGCTGGGGCCTCCTGTGGTTCCTGTGGTTCCTGTGGTTCCTGTGGTTCCTGTGGTTCCTGTGG
>CAJINU010000027.1:350415-698377 GCA_905178165.1 Amoebophrya sp. A25 | reverse complement strand
GGGGGGGGGGGGGGGGGGGGGGGCATCCAGCCCTGAGCCCTGGAACATATGTATATATAAAAGCAAGTGGGCCTTCATCTACCTCGACAACCACTTCCATCATCGAGATCTTCAAGAGTCTAACAGCACTTCTAACTTGTAGTTGATCAAAAGTGACTCCTGTGATCACTTCAAGAGCCTAACAGTACTTCTAACTTGAAGTAGATCAAGACATGAATATCCTCATCCCATCTTCGGAGTCCATCAACATCCCATCTGCATCTCACTCCACCATCACCATCTTCAACATCTCTATCTCTAATCTCGATCTCCGAAACCCTCCTCGCACTCTTCGTGAGTCTTTGAAGCGAGCACGATTCAGAACCACAGCTGCCGACATTCGCCGCTACTTCAGTCAAGCGGACACAGCTTTGATGAAACTACTGTTAGCTGCTGCCAGCAGTAGCACGACTCGGACGTCCACGTTCACTCAGAGCTCCTCAGGGAGTGGCGCAAGGTACTAGCGTAAGAACCACGACTTGGACTTCCTCTTAGACTTATAAATATATAAAAATGGAGTCATACAACATTTTGAACCAATTCATCTTGCACTCTCGTCACTCTGATCTTTTTATCTCTCCCTTCTCAAACACCAACCTCTTGTCAGGCATATCAATCAATCAATCAATCAGTCAATCAATCAATCAATCAATCTCTTTCAGGAGAGGATACCATCGAGAAGATCCAGCTGGTGCTGTCGACCCTCTGCAACTGCGTCCTATCGCGAGTCGTGCAGCCAAGTCGTCCCGAAATTCAAGAGGAGGTCGGGCGCAGGCTGAGGCCGAAGCGAATCTCGCACAAGTGCTAGATCTGAAAGGCGTGCTGGAAGATCAGAGAACTCCTCACGCGGTGCTAGAACAACAAGGTCGACGAGGAGGCGTGTTCTACGGGTCCTATGATTAAGGCTAACCAGAAAGATAGTTGACGTCGTTGAGCAATTTTCACCACTGATGGATCTCGTCCTCTCTGCATTATTATTTCTCGATTATCATGTCCTGATTCCTGAAAACAAAATAGCCTCGCTTGTTAAAGACAATCGACCAATTCTATTTTAAAGACAATGACTGAAATTTTTGTCCTCGTGGTCTCTGCATAACTAGAAGGACAGTCGTCCCTCCCACTCTAACATGATGCACATGGTGCACCTGATGTTGCGGTTCCAACAGCTTCGAGTCCAACAGCTTCGAGTCCAACAGCTTCGAGTCCTCCAACAGCAGTGTGCTCAGGCACTTCGACTGCAGGCGCGGCTCAACCTCAAGGAACTGCGTACTCCCCTGGAGTGTGCTCAGGCACTTCGCCTGCAGGCGCTTTGCCTAGCATGATTATGGACGAGGACCACGAGGTCGACGCCATACTTGAAACACAAACATACTGATGCAGATAGATACTGATGCTAGAGTCACTGATCATCATCCATCATCATCATCATCCTCGTCGTCGCCTCATGCCCTTTTATTTCCTCTAAGCCAGCAGTGCTCCTTGCAAAGCCAAATGGCACTGTACAGGACCCTACTACTACTACCACCACTACTTGTACCTCTAACCTCCCCAGCGAGCAATCTCAGCAATCGCAAACCGTACCTCAGGGAATGGGACTGAAAAACACGTTTCTGTTTAGACTACCACTCGAAGACGACGAAATGGAAACCGATGACGACTTCTTCGCGAGTGTCAGGGTTGCGGCGCAGAGAAAAGACAGGAACCGCCATAAAAGCTGTCCACCACCGCGACCCCATGGACCCTGGCAGGAGGAAGATGATGCTATGGAGGCATGCAGCGTCGAAGGCAGCGGTGCTGGTTCGTGAGATGATCAGGAGAGGTATGGGTCGTGAATGACTTTGAAGGTCGGTTCGTTCTTATTTTTATGAACAGATACCACAAGAAATATGTGATTAGAACGTCGAGTGGATGACATTATCCAATGAAAATATTATGATCATTTAATCAAATGATGAAATTCAAGAGGGGTAGCATTAACTAAAACCATAAATATTTATAGGTTGCACTTGCACTAGAACTACTAGAACAATTTTTGAAGTAGAATTGGCGAGTGAAGTGGCAGCTGCTCAGTCAACAGTCTTGATGAACATGTTCGGTTTTATGATGGCTTTCTTTTTTCAAGTCCAAGATCAAGTGTGTCCGTTTGAATTGTCAATACAATCTACCTAAAATTATACATCGTTTTTTTATCAGAACAAAGAATTAGGCTCCTTCAGCAGTCGTGACGACGACGTCATCGTCTTAAAAATATTAAATTAATATATATCTGCATATGGCACAAGTACAAGAATGCGACTAGAATAAACAGGGTCAAGGTCGTTTCTCCACCTACAATTGTACTAGTCTGTCCAAATAGATTATGCATCGGGGGCGGCTATTTTCTATCTTAAATTTCACCGTTCATGCTCAGTCAAGCATTATTGTTGCTTCTGAGTGACATCAATGAAGCGGATTATATCGAACAACATAGGGCACAATTTTGAAAGGCGGGTAGTCGTGGGATTCGAATGAAGTTCAGGACAAGAATTAAAACGTACGCGCACCGTATTGCACCCATCTGTCAAAGTCAATTTCTTCATTTTACTGCATCCCTCGACTGAAATACAAACTCCAGGGTCCATATTTTTCGGCTACAAATCGATAAAATGGGTAGAAGATTGAGAGGTGGGTGGAAAAATCATAAACCCCACGGTGGTACTTGTATCATTTGAGTTATTTTTTCCCTTCGCCGGGAGATATCTCAATCTCTCCGTACGTTTGGGGAGATACACAAGAACTTGCTTAACATCATCTTGATTTTGCCGGCACGTTTCTGAAAGTTTAAGCTACTAATTCTGATAATTGAATTTCTTGCACATGTCTTTTATGTCACTAGTCTAAGAATAATAGCTTTTATCTCATTCGCTCGTACCTTCATTCTCGTCCTCGTTGTTTAACTCCACGTGACACCTTTTTCATTACACATCTTAGTAGTTTGACAAGCTTTCTGTGCCTTTTATCTGCATCGAGATCTACTACTGGTAAATTGTTCAAGTTGTACGTAATTTTTGAATTTCGACTTCTTTTTTGAAAATACAAAAAACGATGAAACATAAATCCCATGGGGTGGTAAGTCTCTGTTGGACAATCACATGAGTACAAACATCACCGTAACCTGCAGTCCTCGTTTTAGATTTAGTCACAGTTTTGGTTTAGGTTTTCCTGTTTTGATAAATGATAAAGGTGATTTTTTACTCTCAACAGGAACATACAAATTCAGAATGCAGTGCGAGCGTGCCACCTGTTCGGAGGCGCGACCACATCAGCTGTGAGACGGCCTCACAGAGGCCGCCGATGTAGCCGCTCGCTGTTTCTGTTGCTGGTTTTTAATTATGTTCGTTGAAGAAATCGTCAGGGAAATCTTATGAGGCATGTTTCTTCTAAGTTTCACATTCACTTACTAGACTTCATATGTTGTGCCCGTCGACGAATGCAGGTTCTTCTGTGCCATGAAGAAATGTAGATGTAGATCTAGATACATATTAATCATACATTTATGGCAATATATGAAGTCTTATTCAGCATTAGCATTAGCATTTGAAAGTCATCAGAGAACCCCCAGTGTATTACCTACACCCACTAAGTTGCATTCAGAATTTCCATATCTTTATCGGACAACGTGATACATATTGATTCAGAGATTCTTAGAAGTGCAAAAAATGAAGTACATGCTCGACGTACTACGATAGCCATGCTTCCTCTACTACTTTACGCGTAACGCGGCTAGGTAGCAAGCTCTTTGCTTTCTTATTTTCAGAGCACGCACAAGAATATGCACCAGATACATTGTGTAGTTTCATGGTCATTCGAAATTGAGTTCGCGGCATCATTATTTTGAGGTACTTAGCTCAATCATGTGAGCTTCTTGCCTCTACTCTGTTGTTGTAGATAACCTTTGGTAACGAACAATTGAATCAAGGTGAGTATTCTTGTGCTATTTTGTGAATGTTGCCGTTGCGTAACCCGTGTCTTTTGTCTTGATGAACATATAACCACCAGTAATAAAAAAAGGCATTCATATTTATTCAGCAACATGGTACACCGAGTTTTGTCTTTGGAAGACTAGCTTATAAAGTTTGAGAAACGTAAAGGTCACGAAATGCAATACAGGTAGACAGCTCGAAGTTTGAGAAACGTAAAGGTCACCACGAAGTGTAATATTAGAGGTAGACAACAGCCCCTCCTCCTCCAGGAAGCCAAGAAGAACGGACAAGATGAAGATCTGGCGCGAAAAGACTGTGCGCGCTATTTCTTCGAAGACGAAGGTCGAGCTGAATAATAATGATCGAGCTTGTTGAAGTTGATGATCATGACCATACTCGACTTTTGCAAGGCACGAGTAGCATTACGAAAACAGGCCAATGCTTTCCGATGGATCGTTTGGAGCAAGCAGGATGACCCAATGTTCTCGGCGATCCCGTAGCATTTGAAGCTCATGAAGGCCCATGAGTCTGCTCAGCGCGATCTTGAGTGCCGGAGGCGGCGTCTACATTACATAAAAGGAGTTAATGTTAACTTTAGTACTCAAAGTAAGTGGCCCTGGATAAGCGCAATTCTTTGAAACGCAAGGGCTAAACTACATTCTCCAGGCGAGTAGAGTGGTCTTATCTCTGTCCTGTGCGTTTTCTGAGTGCTTTTCTAGTTCGCTTTGTAAGTGTATAGTTTCACGCAAGTGCAGTGGCATAAGTAATTAAAACGGTGAGAGCGTCCCATCGCTCTCCCTCGCCGATCCTTGTATCTCCCGCCTGGTTGTGGCTTTCAGGCATGAGGGGCCCCGTTTGGTAGGAGTTAGCCCTCCAATTTTTTGCTTTTTGTTTCTCTTCTCCCTCTTTGTTTTTGGCGAATGCGACTGCGCGTTGAAACGCAGAACATGGAGGCAAGCTGATGATGTAACGCTGAGGATTGTAGATGCAACTCAAGGCAGTTTTAGCTCGTAGCGTAGCTTCACCAATGTAAACAGCACGCATGTTCTTCCTTAGTCCAAGCATCTACTTATGCAGCTTCACCAACGAGTATCGCGCGTAGTAGGGCGCAAAAGGTTGGATTAAGTTTAAGTAAATGCTTCACTAGCCTAGGCGGATGGCTTTCCGCAGCCCATAACGTGATGGCGCGTATGTAGTGAGGCGGACGGCTTTCCGCATGGCAGTGTCCTGCCTTACCCTTAGCTCCTAAGGCTGGACCTTTAAAAATCGACGGATCCACATTTTTGGCGTATTCTATAGGAGACTAACTCCGTCTGTCGCCGGGGGCTTCTCGGATAAAAATGCAAGCCTTTCCCTTTCAGATAGTCTCAGCACTACAAAAAAAAACAGGGAGGCCCCGACTGAATCGAATCGAGCGCAGGCGCTGCCGGGCTACATCAAGATGCGACGCATTCTCTACTCTTTAGCCTTGCAGCCTCTCAGCGCTGCACTTATGGTGAAAGTGATCACTCACGGCGGCACGCAGCCTTACCGTCGGTAGCGGGGCTCTTCTGAAGAACGTCGGTTGAAAATTTCACACGGTGTTCTCAAACTCATTGTCCGCTTCTCGCATGGGCGATGTGGATGGGCGAGACTGAGAGAAGGTACGAGCAGGGGCACGAGCAGTACGAGCTTTTGAGAAGCAGTATGCAACAACTAAGCTACCACTAACACAAGCGTCTCTGTCACACGCACAGACACCGGCATTCTACTACTACTCCTTAAGTAGATATAGAGAGAGAAAAAAAATGTCGCCGCACCCTGGATCTCGTTGTCCTCTTGCCCGCAGAACAACCACCTCAAGAACAATACACACGCTGATATCAACAGTTGTCCTTCTCGTCTCCGCAGAACGTTTCCAAGGTTCTGTCCAAGTCAAAACAGAAGAGCCAGTCGTAGTTTCGAAATTCGTCTACGATTACAACCCCGATTGCTTTCCGCCTAAAACCTGCACCTATGAGCAATTTCCCGGAGATTTGTTTTTGGAATATACTGTCAGGAAAAGCACGCAACAAGTGGACGCATCTTCATCTTCTGCAGGAATAACTTCTAGTACTGGAGAGACGCAACAATTAAGGCTACTGCTCAAGCATCATCAGCATCATACATCCTTGGCCTCTTCTATTTTCAAGGGGAAAGGAACAAGAAGCCAAGTGGAGCATAGAATACAGTGAGGGCATGTCCTTACTGGCACGAGCAAAAAGGATAGAATTCATGAGATCACACGAGGCAAGATGTAAAAAGAAGTAGTGTAGTGTAGTGGTTCTTCTTAACCTCTGGAGTGGGTCGTGCATTCATTCACTCACTCTCAGGGATCGATATGACCACGATAGCTCTAAAACAAGCATCTTCATCTTCCTCCGCCACTGCTTTGCACAATTATGCTGGGCACTTGCAGAAAAGCGAGCCCGTTCAATTCTATTTTGGGCTTCTTGACGATGAAATCGCCCAGTTCCCACGCCTGTACCCAGACGACGCATTGACCTACTTCTTGGGTCAACCAAGAGAGAGCGAGTTCAAGACGTGTGATGACATTTTCAATCGCGCAGCGGGAAACTGGGTTCGGCTGGAGCAGGGCACGAGTGAGTTGGTGAAAATGACGGAAGATTTGAGTCCTTATATGCCAAATAATGTGGGACGACCTAAGCAGACAGCAAGTACGAAGTTCGCTTTTGCAAGTACGAAGTTCGCTGGCACCAACGTACCTGCCTCAACCGGTAGATATTCCGCTAACCTCTTTGGTGGAAACAGTGGTTCCTCCAGCAATGTTGCTCAAATTCAAAATCAGAACAAGCAGTCCTCTTCAAGCGGTCAGTGCACTGCAACGTGGTCGCCTGCGTTTGTGAACCAGTATTTGAGTGGCTGTGTGAGCGGAAACAACTGCGAAAACTACGCTACGTTGGAAGAAGCCAAGCGAGCATGTACAGCGAAAGGCCCGTCATGTGGCGGTGTCGTAGGAAGGCCGTGCGAAGACGCAGGACAAAGGTGTGGATCTTCAAGTGGGACGGGGACACCTAACAATGTATGGCATTAGTTTTCTCTCGCTGCTCCTTCCACGATGAACATTATCATTAGTCTCCATCATGGTAACTTCCTCGAAGAATCTGTTGAATCCTGACGATGACCTTCCTCATTTCAACTTCTAGATGTAATCACGACCTCCACCTCTTTCCCCATTTCAACTTGTAAACGGATGTAACTCGTTCAACGTACCGGTCAACCACTGGGAAATCCGGTCAGGATGGAAACCAACGAAGCCTGAGGAACACGACAAAGAAGCATTGCCAACATTGGAAGCGAGCTACGTGAAGCAGACGGAATCTAATGGTACGCCGTGTGGAATTTATTGCATGTATGCTACAGAGCTCTGATTAGTTATTTCAGCAGACCAATGAAATCAAATTTGAATTTGACGAACAAGAACCTCATGAACTTTCGAAACTACAGTAGTACTCGATGTCATGGTCATCAGCGCATCACATCGTCTCTACCAGGTGCCGTAACCTTCTCCGTTGGGCTCGGATGCTCGTTTTTGCCTGGGTGCGTGTCGGGTGATGACTGTCGCAAATACCCCAGCTACGAGGAAGCTAGACGGGCGTGCGTCAACGCTGGAGGCGCTTGTGGCGGCGTAGTGTCAAGACCATTTATGAAGCCAACGTCTAAAATAAATTATCAGCTGCAATCAGGTAAGCGTCAAAAGGTACCTCCAGAACAGGTAAATATATGAAAAATGAATGAGGTACTACGACAACAAGAAGATGAAGCAGAAGTGCTTCGTGTGAAAATGTAAATGGCAACGGCCAATTATAGTAGGGATGTCCTACTTGTCTAAACCCAGTCCCGGTTCCACCGAGTCTTGTGCGGACGAGCAAGTTCGGAAAGCATCACTGGGTGCGAGCACTGCAGTAGCACACCCCGAAACCATCCACCATTGGGAGATACGAGCTGGCCATGAGCCGAAAGGATGGACTCAGGAACTCAGCTACTTGAAAATCATGAGTCCAGATTGTTATGATAGTGCTGCTGGTACTTTGTAGTCTTTGTTTACTTTGTATTATACTTTGACCTTGTAGTCATTATACTTTGTATACTTTATTCTTGTAGACGTAATATATTATCAAAAATATCCTCTTTGTAGTCTTTGTTTGATAATGCATCAATAGCTTCAGCTCCTGCTACGGTTCGTTACTGATGATCCAACCATTCAAATGTCCCGATGGATGTCACAAGACTCAGAGCAGTACTCTACCCAACTAACATCAGGTCCTCCACCCTCGTCTCTGCTCCAAGTCAGTGCGGTCGAAACAGAAGCAAACGTTCCTCAAGGCCAAGGAGATGGAGTCGGTGTAGTTGACACTAGCATGATTTCCATGACAGAGGCAGCTTCTACATCAGGAGCCGTAATAGCAGACTCAGATCTGCCAGGAAGTGCACCAAGGCGGGCCCTCTTAGGTGCCGAAACAGATGAGGACGCCACATGGATGGAGACCCAGTTAGATAGTCAAAAAGACCTGCCAGTAGTAGCGAATGGGATGCATCTTATGAAACAAGTTGTAGAAGGGAACTGTTTTTTAAATATATAACTTGTTCGTAGATGAAGATGTAGATGAATTAGGACTATCTACCCCCACGCCCCCCTTAGAAGCGAACTTCTCTAACCCAAGCCAGCAGATTCTCCAGAAGTGTCGTCGACGTGTATGGCACTTCCTGTTTCTCGCGTGTTCAGACGGAACAACAACCCCAGCTGCTTTCTATCAGTTTGACTACAACATCCGAGCACGCAACGTATTGAATGGATGGGAAAACGAGCTTGGAGCAGACGTCAACGGCATCCTCCCCACGCTGGTGATACAGGCATTTGCGTTAGCGTTGCTGGTGTGGAACTACTCGCGATTAGGAGTAGTTGGTGGTGGTGGAAAGAATCAATCCTCTGGAGCCTCAACTTACCATGCAATGAAAATTTCCCTAGACACCGCTTTCCGAGCTCGCTTTGGCGGTGTCTTGCTCGGAGAAACTGCACTCACGGACGCGCCTCGACTAGCAGCTAACTTCGGCTTACTAGCAGTTTTTCTACGGATATTCGACCACATGTCATTCGCTTCGACCGGTGAGAAGCGCATAGTAGCCCTTACTTGCGCCAGAGTCATAGAAGTATGCACAGCAGGATGCTTGAGTCTAGTTTTCCTCTACTTCGCTAGTGAAAGTCCCTCAGATATGCGACGAGTGGCACAAAGATTTGTAAGACAAGAAAGGGCACTGAGTGGAGGCGTAAGGGACAATGGCCATGGTAGTGGACGAGGAGGCGCGCACCATCTTTACGAGGACTCCGATAGAGGTGCATACAACAATCCATCGACACCAATCCAACATGACATCAAAGCAAGGCACGCAGCAACACACGGAAACGCGTCCTTGGACCAGGCAAGCCCAGCACTGTTATGACACGAAAAAGTGTACTCATACTCAAGAAAAGAGGCTTCTTCCTACTTAGAAAGTGCCTACTTTCTTGAGGATGAGTGCACTTTTTCGCTTCATAACTGTATGGAGTAGATCATGTTGGAGTCTCAACAAGTTCTTCAAGAGTGGATACAGATCTCATGAATGGAGGCGGTGGAACTACTGCCTCGTCGTCTACTTCGAGAAAGCATACAATAGCATCCCAAGTCGCCTTCCAGGGGCGAGAGCATTTTTTGATGCGAGATTTGTCTTTGGCCTTCACCGTTCTCTCCGTCGCTTTAGAGGAGTGGGCCGAATGGCGACATTTGAACACTTTGACGACCGTATGAAGCGAAAAAGTGTACTCATCCTCAAGAAAGTAGGCACCTTCTAAGTAGGCTTTCTCATCCTCAAGAAAGTAGGCACCCCTTTTCCTACTTAGAAAGTGCCTAGTAGGAAAAAGCCTCTACTTTCCTCGAGTACTATGAGTACACTTTTTCCTGTTATAGACCGTGTTCAAGTACGACACTGCCCCTGGACGCGTGATAGTCATGCTGGACGCTGGGATGCTGGCTTTAGCCTTCTTCTTCGTAGCGAAAAACCTCTATTGTAGAGGTGACCCGCGCTATCGATCCAGGTTGTTCTTCATGCACTACGCCCCACTGATTTTGCTGTGGTTTTGCGCTGTGCCGGTTTTGGCAGCTGTGGCGCATGTTGTGGATCCGTGGGTGAGAAAGCGCGTGGCAACGACAGTTCATTGCGTCACTTTTACCTATGGGGTCTACTTGGCAACGGCTTTGCTGCATCCGGAAGTGTTGCTCTCTTCATTGAGCATTCAGTCGCTGTTATGGACCGAATATATCCTTCAAAGAGTGAAAGAACTAATCCTAGTGAAAGGACTGCATTCAAGAGTACTTATTTCCTTCTCCTCTAATCCCCGCCTCCAGCCTCCTCTCTTCCGCGACAGCATCCTCAAGAACCGAGAATCTCAAATACCAGCCGTTAGGCACGACGTCCACATCGACCTATGCCTCAGTCGCACTACAGCACCAGAAGATCGGGATTTACCGATATCTGTACTTGAGTAGCAGTGACCTAAGGAGAGACTCAGGTGTGGAGTCGCCATCGGAGGATAGTGACGACTCTCTGGGAGGCGAGATGGCGCAATTGGTGGACAGCGATGTAGTGATGTTTAAACCACATGGGGAAGATGTGGAGTTTATTTTGTAGAGGAAAATGAAGATGAAAAAACTACAACATCAACTACTTGTTCTCCACATGCAGTTGCTCTCGCGGAAAGAGCTCGACCTCGACCTTGTGTCTGTAATAGAGACCTACCCGAGCAGCAGTGCAAGTTAGTATCACTCAAAATTCTTGTTCTTTCTGTCTTTCCTAAACAAAGAAACCTGGACGAAACACTGTCTTCTTGCTTTTGGGATATCGGCGTGCCATCCGTAGCAGTTAGTCTTACCTTCATTGCTAACAAGAATAAATTACAAATTACTGTCTCAGTCTCTGTCTGAAAATATAAAAGTTCGAAGTAGGATGCGAGCACATGCTTTCACGGTGCCTCGCACGGTCGTCCGTTGCAGGAATTATTTTCCTTCAGATGATGAGATGAGCATGAGGGAGTGTGTCCATTTGCCTGGGAGCAATGGCATCTTCTACCTGATGTAAGCAAATTTGTTGCTGTTATGGAGGGAGTACAAGAACATACAATTCGGCGTTCTGTTCCTTCTCTGGAATTTCTTGAGAGAAAAAAAGAGAGACACAGAAACCGCCAGCGACAGGTAGCCACCTCCAGGTTGGCCACCTGGTACGTGGTGGAGTGTCTTCAGGGTGAAGAAGTGAATTAGGCAAAATGTCTGGCTGCAGGTCCAAGTGTGCTCGCCCGGCCGCCCTTGCCGGATGCGTAGGCACTGCCCTGGTTGGTGGAATTGAGAAGAAACAGCACACCACGACGATGGAGATCGCACGAGATGCGGAGTTCCTAGAAGTAGAAGATGAGCCATATTATAGCGAGGAAGTGGCCATGGATGCGAATGGCGATTCTGGGGTGCGCGCAGCAAGTATGCTCGAAACACTGAGCGCGAAAAGAAATGCGAGAGCATCAACTAAGTAATACCAGAAGCAGAACTAGCAGTACCACGCTGACAATCGAAAAAATCAATACTTTACCTCTTCAGGAAATAGAGATACAAAAAAGTGGTCATCCCGTTTGCAGTCAAGTAATTTACCACTGTCTATTCCGTATCCTTATTCATGTTCTCCTTAACATTGATTTTGATTATATGATTATCCATCCCGATCAGGTCCGCGAGTAGAGACTTCGAGCAGCAAAGAACCTAAAAAAGAAGCACTTGCCGCCCGAAAAGACGATCATAGGCAAGGACGAGGTTCGCCGAAATATGGCGGATAATTTGTCTACTAGCATGTTGATGTTTTCTTCAATTGCAGAGGAACACTAGATCATCTACTTGTGTTCGACGAGATTGTCTTTACCCATACCCATGATATGTAAGTATCTATAAGAATTGTTTACTTATCGACTTGTACGTAAACGCACCACAATCTTGCAAGCGGGCCAATTTTACCTTCTCAAAACTACGGAACCTTACTTCATCTTCTTTATCCCCCCTGCACTCAAGTTGTTCAGCAATGTGTTATTCATATTCTCTGTAAGATGATCCCCCTAAATTCTAGACGCCGAAACAAGAAAGGTTTTGCAGGAACACGCTGATGACGTCGCAAGATACGGGACCACGAAAACGCTAGAGGAGCTGCTGAGTATCGAAAGTCCAGAGCTAAACGAGTTGGCGAGAAATATCTTAACGAATGTCGATTCGAATAATGCGTCTCCAGACGATCTGATGGGCGCTTTTTATTCCATTAGATTTAATCTTCCTTGGACCGCTGAGAATGGTCGGCCATTTGTATCGAAGACCGGACCCATGAGAACGGAATATGTGGAGAAACTCGCAAAAACTCTCAGAACGATCAAGAAGGCAACCTCGAGGGAAGCATACTGGCAGAAGGTACAACAAATCTTGCATTTTACAGCACTGTCAGATTTTTTTGTGTATCAATCTGTAGTGTAAGTGTGCCTATCTATGATATTTGGCATAAGCATTGACATGTGATGCGTGCATGAATACCGAGTATATTCTTTGGAAAATCATAGGCCTACAGCTTCGTTTACTCACTCACTCTCACAGGTGCGCGGTCTCATCAATGTTTTGGATGCGCGGCATGCAGGAAGTTTTGGAAAAGAGGATATTGCTAAGTTTGCACCACTCAAAAAATCACCAATGTTCACCGATGACGCGAGATACACCGTCAAGTAAATTGGGCTTTTATAATTTTTCCTTGCCTCTACGTGAAGTTGAAGTAGTAATGGTAGATTCTTCTACGTTTTTCGGGCTTTCCGTTTAGTTAGAAAAACAATTCGTCTTAGGTTATGTTTACCCTTTGTTCTAGCTCTAGGTCTTTATCATTATATAACATTGATGTCATCCGCACTCTTTTCATCGTCTTCATTATCACCACCATCGTCAGTTTTCCGGCCTTCTTTAACACAAAAGCAAAGGACATCTTTGAGAGCGACTTGGGTATTGAGAACCAGAGCGTCGGACACAAATACAAGGACATCCATTCGAAATTAAAAGGCGCCAAGAAGGCGCTCTTGGGTGATGCCGCAAACACGTCTGATCAACGAAAACCTGTTGTTGAGATAAAATACCTTGATGAAATCACATTTGGCTTTTTCAAGCCTGATCAGCCTCTAGATGAGCGCAACAGCAAGACGGCTGTTATGTCCATCGGTTCAGATGAAGTCGGGTTGCTAGTTGCCTTGGATGTCCTCCAACCTTTTGAATATCTACTCGAACCCGATTCGTCCCAGCCGGAGCGACCTGGTCCCGGTGTGGTGGACCCTCAACCTTAACCTTAAACAACACGTACATAGCTCAACAAGAAAGGTCAGGCGATGAAGAACTTCTTCTCTTATACTACCATGAGAAATCATCTTTCCCACTGTTGCATTAAAGATTCATTTCAAGACCACCTTTCTGGAACCAAAATAGAAAATGCAAATGCTAGGAAGTTCCTAAGGAAGGAAGATTATGGGAATGATTCTACCGTAGCCGTCATGCGTTCCTTTTTCGTTTTGTTCCCCTGGGCCAATTGGTTCTAGAATCACAGATCAGAACAACATAGCAGCAGTTGAGATGCCTAGTTGATTTGACAATACATAGAATATCCCTCACACACACACTCACTCATAAGCGCGCAACGGAATTAAAGTCTGTATGATCCCGCTGATAACCGTTCTTGCTTCGAATTCTAGGGGGCCTCCACTGCTCTAAATGGAAATTTGGAATGACGCTCGTCTGACCGGAATCACCGATCTTGACGATCTCAAGCACAGGCTGGATGATCTACGTCAGTCGATACTCTTTCTCTCGACTTGCGCTTTTTCCGCGCATAAACAGAAACTACTTACATCTTCTTGCCTCCGACACACATCTCTCTCAAATCCACCACCACCTTGAACAGGAGCCATACCAGGTGCTTGAGCTGCGAGCTTAATTAACGACTAGACATTCTGATGCGCCCCATTCCATTGACTGACAATTCCAATTTTTTTGTGGAGTCCGCTTTTAGTTTTGTTTTCGTTTTTGCGAATTTGTTATTATAATTTTGGTGTCTTTGTCGTGGAATAGAATTTTCTGATGTGTCGTGTGTAATTTTTTCTTTGGTCTCCTGAGAAACGAGTACTAACTGTGTTTTAGTTTTTCGAAGATTGCTCCGTACTTGTTGTTGGGTACTACAAGGTGGCATGAGCAGTTTCATTTCAAAAATTCAATATGACAACTAGGACAATTCAAAAATGATATATATTACCTTTTCGCGGATGAAAATGCGTGCTAATGTCGCGCGCTCCTGCAAAGAGTAGCGGAGACTTCTTTATGTAGCCGTAGCCGCTGGCTCTTCGTCTCCGTGTGTAGTTGTCAAGCTGAAAGCGCAGAAGGTATAATGAGCACAACTTCTGTCCCCCAAAGTGGGGCTTCGTCTTCCGTTGCTCCCTGTGAACAAGAAGATGGTAGAAATTCGCTCTTTGTCTTCGTCAGCGTCGTCGCAGCCTACGGCATCCTACATGCCGTCTGCTTTGCGGTGTGGAGACCATTCACTGAGTGGTGGTTTCGCACAAGAGAAGAGAAGGAAGCAGTTGTTGACGTAGAGGGAAATGAGACGGCAGCTCCTGTTTCTGGAGAATCTGGGACAGGAAACGCAGAGGACTCAGAGGAGCAAGGCTTCCTGTTGTTGGATGAGGATGTTGAGAAGAACAATAGATCTCCTAATGTTCAAGCAGAAGCTCATCAAGCTTCTGTTGACGTGGAGCCTTCCGCAGCTTCCCTTATCCGCGACACCCGTCGCATGCTCGCCTGGCGTCGACTTGGCGTTGCCTTTTTCCTCATTGGCGGCACACAGTTCCTCACAGCCACTGTCAGGTCGCCTCTCTTTCAGCAGTTCGTCGACGCTGCCCAAGAAAAGAATGCGAAACTCCACACGATTTGGGTGTCGATGCTGTTCAACATCTTATATGGCGTGACGGCCCACTTCTGCAAGCCTAGTGGTGTTGCCGCAGTGGTCAGCATCCTGTTTGGCATACAGATGCTTGCGACATGTGCCTACCTGATATTCTTGGAGTCGGTGGGAGGAAAGCAAGAGTGGAAGATCTTGTTCGATACTCCGCCATCTGCATCTGGATCAGCAGGAAGCCAGCATCACCAACACGATGGTGTAGCTGGAGGTGTAGGAAGGACGATAGGAGAACAATACCTAGGTGCAGGTGGTGGCTCCCACACCTCAGGGTTCGGCAATTTGAGTTCTGCTACGACAACAGGAGGTTATCCCAACCACCACTTGCCAGTTCCGGATGAACGCCATGGCTCTTCGTATCCAACTTGGGCTTTGCGCTTATTCCTAGACGAAGCTGCCAGAGAACGGATCATTTACATCAACTACTACTTCATCGGAGTGCGCAATAACCTGGTGGTCGCCATGGCCTTCTCGTTTGTGCAGGTGTACTCGAAAGGAAAGATCGCCAACAGCGTGCACCTTTTTGCGTTTCTGACGCTGTGTGAACAGGTATTATAATTATAGATCATGGTAGTTATGACTTATGAGAATGAGTCTATGTTGTCATCGTATTTTGTTTGAATTCATTCATCAGTTCAGTTGTGATTTTTTGGTTTCCGACTTTTTCTCTACTAGACAAATGTACTTACAAATACAACTTATCACAGCTCGGCGTCCTGATCTTCAGTGTCATTGGTGCGGGGACAAAGTTTTTCAACATTGAGACCGAAAGTGTGATCATACGTGGCGCAGTCACCTTCTTGGGTCTCGTTGGAGTCTCGACCCTATTCCTCGTGTACCTCTTCCAAAGCGCCTTTGTCGCGTTGGATAGCAACCAGAGAGAGGAGGACGAAGAAGAACGGGTAGAGGAGCTAGAACAGGAGAAGCTGCAACTTGCTGAAGCAAATGGGACAAAGAGTCTAGAACCCTTGCCAGAAAAGCTGCAACTTGCTGAAGCAGATGGGACCACAAAGAGTCTAGAACTCTTGCCAGCGAAAGATCAAGGACAGCAGCAGTTCTCTTCATCGTCAGAAGAATCTGGTGTGGACGAAGAAAATGTTGACGCACGTCCAAGACGAAGAGGCTCCTCCACAGTTCTTGTGTCCCAGGTTAACGAGGGCCACTCAGGAGAGGCTGGCGTAGACACACGTACACCAACATGTTCGAGCAAGAAATCGACATGCTTGTCTCGCTCCATAGCAAAGTTCATCGAGGCTGGCAAGTACACCTTTTACGGGTTGTATCTGATTGGGCGGTATCGGTACGTCCTGTACCTGTTCCTGCTAAACTCTCTAGTTTACCCACTGCGAGCGATTCTGGATATCCAACTAGCGTTGCTTCTACACCAGGCAGTGGAGATGCCGCCAGACGATGGAAGGTCGTTGGGCGCGCCACCGTTCGAGAGTACCTTTCTGGGATGCACAGCGACAGACGTCAAGACAGCGTTGCAAAGTTGGATTGGTATCCCTGCGGCCATGGTCTGCATCACTGCGGTCTACTTTGGGTTCCGAAAGGACGCGAAGAAAGGTGCGGCTAATGGTGTTGCAAGGACACTAGCACACACGCCAGTGGCTGTGCTGTTGCTGATGTCGGTGTTGTGTATCACGACTTTGTTTTCAGAACAGAGGGGAACGGTGTCTGTGCAGTTGGAGATAGTGGCTGAAGAACAGAATACTGAAATTTCAGTGGCTTCTCCGACATCAAGTAAGGAAGAAGGTAATTCTAAATGCTTAGGTGGAACAGCTGTAGCTGGAGGCAGCGCGTCCCCCTCTTCACCGGCGTCAGTTAGAACGATAAAGAGAGCTGCTTCTCGTGAGAGTATACTTCATCCAAGCAATTTTCTGGAGCAACAACAGGCGAGCAGTTGTACTCTGAGCAGTAATAGAAGGATAAGTTCTACTAGTGGGACACCTGGTGGATCTGCAGCTGCAACAACACCGACCTTCGGAGGTGCAGGTGGAACTACAACTAGTACAGTGGTTGGCAAAGGCGATGACACCCTTCTCAGAAGCGCAGTAGTCTGGAACGATAAGAGTTTTGAGACGCAGGGCAGACGATGGAATTATCCGAATGAGGTCGTTGACGCAGAAGCAGTTTTGTTCCTCGAGATGCCAGAAAATGCTCATAGACACGACAAAACTGTAGGGAATGAGCCGCGATGCTACCCATTGGAAGTTCTAGTCTCAGGCATTTCCATTTCATCAACAAACTTGCTCAATGCTCCTGAGGACCGACGACAACGTGAGGCATCAAGTCCGAGGCCTGAACGTGGTGAACAACAAGTAGGAGTTCAATTTGAACAAACCACGAGCACGACTATCGAGCAAGGAGATGGCGGCACGCAGTTGCCCACTACTTCCTCTGAAGATGAGATTGACATCGCGAACCTGCCGCAAAACCAATTCGCGAGGAGTGTTACTACACCTTCCGAGAACTACGGCAGTAGTCGGCCGTTGACGCGGCAAGTGGAGCTGATAGCGATGCAGAGAAATAGTCAGCAATCCTCAAGAGGGATATGTAGAAACACTCAACTTCAGATGGATTATACCAGTACAACAACGTCATCTATGACTTCTATCGAAGAACAAGGTAACGATAGGTTTGGAGGTGGTGTCAACAGCGGTTCTGGTGCTACTAGCAGTGTCCCTTGTGGCAAGAAAGTCGCTATCTTCCGATGGAGCCATCACCTCGACGCGGTCCCTGTCCCCTTGCCGAATCCACGAGCTGTCGGAGCGCACAAACGTCTCCTCCCGTCTGGAAGTGAGGTCATACAGCACGCTTTGGTCAAGGATCGAGATGAATGTCATGACTTGTGTCGCGATTACTCTAGACCACGTGGCGCCAACAGCAAGACTGCAACTCTCGTCGTTTGTAACCACTTTGCGTTTGCTTGCGCAAGAGGAACTCACCTCCTAGATGAGGAAAGTGGAACGAGATGTCTTGGCCTTCCCAGGGATGGTTCTAGACCTGAGCATCAAAAGCATGCCTGCATCCTCTACGCAGCTACGAAAGCTGGGGAACGCGAAGCTGCCAATAGAAAAAGTAGAGCGAAGGCGAGTGGTACGAGGCGGACGTCTGCGACGCGGTCCACTACTAATAGTACCGTAGTTCTCTCTAGAACAGGAGATGGAGGTCCTCGTAGATCCGAGGTCGTGTCAACAAGTGGCGACACTGGTGGTTCATCATCATGTACTGCTCGTGCTGCGGCATCAGCCGCCGCCTCGTCGCACTCACAGCAGATAGTCAACACAGCGACAGCAGCATCAGCGCAACATTCCCAGCAAGAACAGCACTCATTGAATGTCTTCAAGTTAGCGAGCAAGTTCGATTTTGAACATGAGGCTCGGCTCTATCAGCTACAGCCGCGATACTCGTTCCATGAAGTAGCTCGTTTAGCCGAGCAAGCAGGTGCTGCAGCTGTAGTCTTTGACGTTAGACGGGACGTTTTCGTAGTACCTGCTGTTGAGGACCTGGGTTCGCATGGTGGCGAGGAGACTGGGAGGAGCAGTACGACCCAACAGCAGGCACAGGAAGCTTCAGCTGCTGCTGCATCTCCTGCTTTGTTAAGCAGGTCATCGAATGCAAGTGGTGTAGGAGAGTCACCTTTTCTTCTCTCAGCATCGCCTTCAAATGGCGGCGGTAATAGTAGTGGTAGTGGTCAAAACAGAAGTAGCAGTACCGGTGCTGGAGGAGGGGGTGGTAGGATAGGTACATCCACGACGCCACTTCAGATAGCTAACCAAGCAAGTCCAGACGAGCCTCCGCACATCCTTGCAGCTGTGCTGCCAAACAACATGCTGGCGGATTTACTGAGACAAGCAGGATCGAGGGTAAAAAAGACGAAGAGCAGGCAAGTCCAGGCCCCAACAGGGAGTAGTCAAGATCAAGTAGGACACGTCGTCGCTGAAACAAATGATCATAGCGGAACAACGTCAAGTACAACAAAGTTCCGCTTACGTGTGAAAAAGTTAGAACGGCGCGCTCCGCTGCATCTGTCCTATCAGTGGTGGGGAACTACTGACAACGTTTTCGAGAACCTTCCGAAAATGTCATTCCTGGCTCGTTATCTTCTCTGTTCCTTTTTCTACATCTATCTCAACGTCGCCATGTGGTCCTACAACGCACCGATGATCAATCTTCTCTACCTACGAACAACTCGCGAGGTGAAAGTCCAAGCCCAAAGCTGGAGTAAGAATTTTGGGGTCGACGCCTTGAAGATATTTGGCACGTTGTTCAACAACTTCGTGAATGCACCGAACTTTCTGCCCTTTGTGAACTTCTCTTTGACGCTGTGTATTTGTCTTGCCTGGCTCTGCGGAATCATAAGGCCAGTGGCGAAAATCTATCGAGAATTGGAGGAAACGAACGAATTAGTTGGGGATGAAGACGGAGGTGGAAAGGAACTCGCTGATAAAAGCGCACCTTCTGTAGAGGTGAAAGGCACGAAGGTTCAGCCAACACCTACATCTCAAGATCTTGACGAAGATGCGCAGAAAGAAGTGTAAAAAGGATACTTCGAAACATGATGACTATTTTGCTCATACTAGGGATAGAAGACATCATACTCATTCAAGCTGGTTTGTAAAAACACAGAGAGGAATTAAAACATAACGAAGATAAATTTGATATCTTTGTTATGCCAAGCCAACGGCTTTCCATGCCAAGGAGCACTTCGTTAATGCCTTCGACAGATGAAAGTACTTCCACTAGGGTAGTGCTGCACTGGATACTTCTACAATTGACGATTTCATTAACCCCGCACTCATCCCTTCACCCAGCGAAAAACCGACATACTTTCCTAACCCTTTCCCCTCACTCATTCACACATGAAAAGAAGTACACGGCTCGTGCTAGACCTGATGCGCCATTCGGACTTGTTGCCGCATTCCCATTCGACTTCAATTAAGTACTCATGAAGATGAACATTCCTTCATCTACTTCATTGAAGGTTCTCCCAGTGGTCCCAGAGAAGGTTGTTCTTGTATAGTGTCCGAAAGTGCATGTCGTGTCATCAGCTTTTGTCTAAGATCCCTTTTGTCTAAGATTCTGATTGCTCCTGATGCTGTCGTTGTTGAGATCTTGAAGAACCAGTAAGCACTCCGTTCCTCCGTCTTGTTGATGCGTGTATGTGCTCATGAAGAACCAGTAAGCACAAGCCAATGCATCCCTGTTTCTGCATGGATCGCCCGGCAGGTGCTTACTATCCTGTCGATGTCATTTAGATTCATGATCATCCTATTAGGATCGTGACTTTCAGTGTCAGTATTTATCTGTATCAGCAGAAAGATACTATCAAGACAACAAACAAGCATGCTTCATGATGATACATGTTCTGTGTTGTGCTAGTGCTGCTGCAGCTTCATTCGTCGCATGTGAAAGGAGGTGAGAAAAGGAACCATCTTCTTGACGATGCTCATTCATTGTGGTGGTTGCGAATGAATGCATTGTTACTACAAAAGCAAGAATACAAAAGCCGTCTGCAGGAAGAACACAAACGGATGAAACATCGAAAAAAAACGTTGCAGGAAGCAAAATTACATGCAATTCAGGATTTTGATTACAGGATTCAAAACCTCATCGAGGTACACAACATTTGTAGATAATTTTCGTTTCTTGCAGCATTCTTTCTATACGCCAATATCTAGGTCTTTTAGATGCTGCAGTTGCATGCTAGGCTAAGTCGATAGAAATCCATTTCCTGGACAAGAACTAGGTGCATCCATTCTCACTAATTAAAGTATCGCGTTTCTCCAGCTCCACATATTATGTCAGCGTACATTTAAATATTTAATGAATTTGAATTTAAATATTTAATGAATAGCGTGACACGGCCAAAAAGCCTGATTATCGGGCCGCCGACGTCGCCAATGAATGAATGAATGAATTTATTTAAAGATACAGCCACTCTGACTCTGTTTAGCTAAAATACTGTTTAACATTTTTTCATTCATTAATTCCCACACATAGAAGACATACGTTAGTGTTACGACCGAAATTCGAGCTAAAGTAACAATCGTTTTTACCAGCCTTGCATACGCTTACTCATAAAGATAAACAGAAAGTAGAAATAAAGCATAAGATACGAAGATCGCACCTAAGCTCTAGCTGTTTTTAGGAGGCTCTTCCATACGGCCGCTGAGAGGACATATTGAGGGTGATCAATTGACATTTTTCAAGCAAACGTATTGTGTGCAAGCATCAGGAGCCTTTGAAGTAGACAATTTCAACGATCTAAACTTTTCGGTAGGACTTGGCTTCATGATACCTGTACCTGTACCAGTAGCAATTCAATATCAACGATGTGACGAGGACAACAATTTTGCAAGAATCTCTACCTCTGGTAAAAAGAAAGTAATATTCTTTCCAACCTGGTGATGTGAGTGTATGACGTATGTTATGCCTTTGTCATTCATTCTTGTCTTATAATCTGCTAGCATAATCCATCTGGATCTTTAGAAGAAGGAACGTCGAGTAAAAACCGGATTACCGCCAAGCATTAACATCATCATCATCATCATCACGACAAAAATAACAACAATTAGCGAGGAAGGAAGAGCCATCTGCAGTACTATCTTCTTGTTCTTGTTGTGTTTTTGAAGATATTAGATGAGAAGGTCCATCTGGGACAGTAAGGAAAAAATGGAGGCAGAACCATCACTGGAGAGCATCTTGTCGTTTGTGGAAGCCGCGCCGCGTGAAGGAGTATTCATACCTAGATGCAACATTTACAACTACAGATGATGAATTGATTCGTCATCATGCTCATGGTCAGCTAGATTTTCTTGAAAAAAGGTAACTCCAACTCACGACGACATCAATAACTGTTTGTAAAAAAGGATCAAATTGCTTTTCTCATCAACGCCCCTCGCGGCTCGTGTACTGCTCTACTCCTCAACTAACCTCCCCAGGGCGCCAATGGTGTAGTGAGCACCTCCGCGGCATCCGCGATATCAGGAAAGCGACGTTTGAGCGACACAGCCCTCTCCTTAGACGCCAAGAGACCACACATCGGAAAACCATTTGATGATTGGGCTGGGGTAAAAATGATGGTTCTTTGGAACAATTGGATGAAAAGAAAAACAAACAATAGTAGTTCTCGTTCTACTTCTTGTGGTTAACTACAGAAGAAGATGAGCATTAATGACAACGATGATGTTCAAGTTCATGTTGTTGTTGGCAGTGGCACAATACAACACAACTAATCTCGCACAAAGTTCAGTGCAGACTGCCTTAAGGGCGTCATAGATGGCGCACGCGATGGATCTCACGCAGGTGGCCACTATAGTTTCGTAACACATGATTTGAATTATCCAACACAAGGTTCCGACTCCAACCGGTTCCGCAAACCGATCCGGATCCGCTAGCCAAGGAGCTGGCCATAATTTAGACCCTGGAAAGCAACAGCAACATTTAGATTTGCTTCTGGCCTCTTTGGGGACAACATCAGCGATGACATCTACAACGACAACGACGACTTCAACCTCCACCACGACCTCTGCCGCAAATTTGTCAGCAGCGGTCGAAGACCCAGTAGCCGCTTTCTTGCAGACACTGTCAGAAACACAGCGACAACTACAGCAGCAGGCGGCTGCGCAGGGAAATGGTTATGAAGCGAATAAGATTTTGATTTTGTTTTTGAGAATTACTTACTTAGATTTCTAAAGGTTCATACCCATGCAATTACAATTACACCTGACAACATTTCGTCTTCCTCTTCGTCAAACCTCAATTTCAAATACCTCTTCCGTTCTCTACCTTCTTGTTCCTACTCAGAAGCTTCAGCTTGATACCTCTTTCATTTCCCCAGTGCCTTGCCGATGTTCGGGCAACCAGGAGGTCTATTGGGTGGTGGTGTTGGCGGGCCACAGCAACAAGTCCGACAGTTGAAACCTGTCGACATTGAGAATTTGTTCAAGATATTTGTTACTCGTCGCATAGCAACTGGGATGAGCAAGGGCGCGCCTGCAGCAGGCTTTCTCAAAGGTGGTTTGCCGCAATTGAAACAGGATTTCTGGAATTTTGTGCGGCATTTGAAGGGCAAAGCCGCTCAGAAAGGAATGCTGTTGTCTTCAGCTCCCGTTCCCGGAGCAGCTGCAGGAGGCGGGGAACTGCTGGTAAATTTATGTGTAGTTTCGAAGATGATCAACATCCTCATCTTTTTCATAATCTTAATCTATCACCAAGGAAGCAACATCCTCCTCCACCTCCTCACAAACAGCAAAGAGCCTACTCTAGCACCACCAACATCCTTTCTTACTTCCTCACAAACAGCAAAGAGCTGGCGCCGTTGCTGGTTTACTCGGCAAAGGCTTATCCCTTTCGCCGTTGGAACAAGCACAGAAGGAATTGAAGGAGAAGGAGAGGCTAGCCGATGAAAAGCTTCGCGCTGTAGATCAGTTGTTGGCTGAGGTGCGTGCCAGATCCGACAAACTGGCGGAGAAGGAGATGGGTGCCTCGGCGAGTGGTGCTAGTAGTAGTATGTCGATGTCGGAACAGCAGAGCAAGGGCATACCGTTAAAGTCAAGGGCTGATTTTACGAGTGACGAAGGTGTTTAGATTTACGCTTATAGTTTTACACGTTTATCTTGGCGCGTCAATCTTTGGCGTTCTTCCAGCACATCATAAGGGAAATCTTGCAGTAAAGCCGAACGCATAAGGGAAATCCCCCAATGACCAGCTAGACCTAATTGTTTTTCACTTAAAACAGATTACGAAGCCTACAAGAGTGGGACTGGGAAATATTCGGCTAAAGACTGGGACTCCTGGTGGACCTGGGTTGCTGACGCCGGTGCGGCTGTGAATGCAGCAGGTACTTGTCGTTGATAGTAGTTCCACGAGTGCATCGATTATCATCTCAGGCTACACGACCGCTGAAGATGAAACTACAACTAACAAAAACAAATTTAGTCGTGTGATATAGAAAAGCATCATGTGCATTTTAATATCGTTACATTCTACAGGTTCTTCAGGCAAGGGCTTTCCCATGTCCGCATCTCCTTCGTCGGCTCTTTCTTCACCTGCGACGAGTGTTGCTTCAGCAGCTTCATCAACAATTGGAGGACCACAGGCATTTTTACTTGGTAGCGCAGTGCCTCAGCAGGTGTGTGCGGTCACAGGAGCTGCGATTCCCACTACGACGATTGTACAACCCTTAAGAGTAGGTTAAAGGTGCTTTTCGTTTTCTTACCGCTTTTTATGCCTCTCCTAAGGGAGACGGAGAAAGGCATAACAAGCGGGGTAAGCGAGCACCAAAAACCTACCTCTAAAGCCCGGGCCTTCGTCGGGTGCCACCACTTCAGGCACCACTGTTGTCCAGCCAGGGGCGTTGATTCAGCACCCAGGAGCAGCCAGACTCTCGCCCTTTGGTCCAGGCAAGCCGTGTTTTACGACGGCGCCGGCATTGCCACCCTTGGCTGGAGGAAAGCGTGGGTTTTTGCCGCATGGCATGGTTATCGGCGGACCACCATGGAATAGCACGGCCGCTGGTGGAAAATTCCACCATGTAACCGCTGGTGGAACTACCACAGCCAAGCATCTGCATGGGAAAGCAGGGAAGGGGAAGAATGCTGGTGCTGCACCAGGGATCTTCAAGGGTGCTGCGCCACCTAATGCTAATGCTAGTTCTTGTGGAATAAGTTTAATACAGCGGACGACGAGCACCACGTCTTCGATGGGCAACACCATATCAACTTCCGGTAGCAGCTCTGACATGCAAGCTAGCAATTCTACATCATCTGACTCAGTATCATCTGAATCTGTTGGAACGACAACGATCTATGTCCCTACAGGTGGAGCGTTAATTGCGCCACCGCCTGGTGCGAGTAGTACAACTGAGTCTGCTGCTCACAGTGACAATACCAGCAGTGCCGCTAACCCTAATAGTGGTGCGGCCACAAATAATATTAACACAGGAGTGAGAAGTCCCAACTCAACGACTGGACATGGAGGAATCTCCGGAGCTCCAACACCCATGACAAACAACAAAATCGTTTCTAGTGGTCCTGTAGGTTTAGGAGGTTCTACTTCTCAAATAGGAACTTCAACAGCCTACGCCAACTATGGCACTCCCAACATGATAACCGTCAAAGGCGGAGGTAAACACCACATATTACTGCAACAACAGCAATCTGGAGGTGGTCCAGGGACGAGCGGAGGTGATCTGATTGGACCAGGAGCACATCCGCAGCATATTGGGGGTAAGGCTGGTGTTGGTTTCAGCCTTCCTCAAGGTCAAAGTTTAGTCTTAGGAGGACAGCAGCAGCACACCAGCACAGCATCACCACCTGGGGGGTTCGTGGCTGCTTCATCTCGCGGCGCCGGCGCACCACCGTCATATTCAGCGTTCAATAATCCTACCGGGTTGTACAGCACGTCACCAGAAGATCTACTTGGGACGAGTTCAACGTCCGCTGGTGGAGAACAACATGCTGTAGCCTCCAATGGTACGGCAACGACTGGGGGAACCAACGGCCCTTCATCTTCAGCGACCACTGTCGTGACTACCGGTAAAGGTGGCGTAGGCAATGAACAACAGCAGCAGCAGCCAACTAGTACCTATAATAACAAGCAAAACAACATCACCGGCACTAGCCGTAGTAATAAAGGCTCACCAGTGATCCTTTCATCAGCGACGAGAGATCGCGAACAGAATGAGTCACCACTGATCCAGGCTCCTACAACTACTTCTATCGTTCAACATTCCTCTACGCCGTCCCCTCAGCCTGGAAACTCGACCGGGGCGATGATGGCCCCCACCCAGCAGTCTTCGTCGCAACAAATGAGCCAATCCGTGTTTCAACAGAACAACCAACAACATACTAGTAGTGCTACTACCGCAGGCGCATCATCATCCTCTTCAGTTAAAAATATGGGAGCTGCCACCTCGTCCGCCATTTCGTCTACCAACAACAATTTTGTCCAACAAATAAATACTATGCAGCTCTCTTCCTCCTCTTCGAGTTCGACTGCTCAGGTACAACTCGTTGGAGGGGAGCGCGAGCAGCTGATTGGGCCACCACCAGGGGTCAGGGCTCAAATGATGAACGGCATGGGGGGGGGCGCTTCTTCTTCTTCTTCAGTCAAGATGATGAACAATGCCGTTGCTGGTGGATCAGGACCTATCTCGGCGACTTCTGGATCTGTAATGGGGCCTTTCGGTGCTAGCGGACCCCATGTGCAGGCAACTACAGGTGGGAACAATAGTTACATCGTTAACGCAGCTCAGGCAGGCTTACCACCTACTTTTGGTGGTGGGAACCAACATCATGTTGTAACCAGTCAGAACATGCACCAGCAACATCATCATCTAGTAACCACAACTGGTGCAGCTGCAGGAGGTCATCCCCAGAATATGGTCGTTCATCATCAACTTCAACATCCGCATCAAGGAGCTCATCAACCTGTAGCAGCAATGCAGGCGCATCAGTATCATGGTCACATGCAACATCACTCCATTGTCATCGGCGCACCACCGACGTCGCACCATCAAGGTGTTACCACAGGATCGATGTACAATCAGAATATCACAGGCGCTGGCCAGCTAATTGGCGCTCCACCATTGCTGGCTCGGCGTAGTGGCGGGGCAAGTGGTTCTGCAGCCGCCGGTGGTCTAACTTCGACGAACCACAACGAGGTGATCGTTTCATCTACTGCGGGTATTCCAGTATCAGCTGTTCCGGCTGTTCCCAGTAATAGCTTCCCTGCCGATCAAAATCCATTTCCGGATCAGCCAGCTCTTCCACGCAGGCCACCACTCGACAAGAAAGCGCCAGCTTTCTATGGTCATCGCAGTGCAGGTACTCCTGGTCCATTGATCAGTCTGACACCTGGTGGCACTGGAGCGCTAATTCCTAGTCCAGGAGCAGTTGTGTCAGGGAGTATTAGCAGTACAGGAATCTCTACTACTGGTGCATCGTTAGGTGGACCTGGCGCTCCCGACCTCAGTAGTAGTAGACCGCAAGTAGGTCCTTTCGATGCGATCACTGGGGATCATACTAGCGAGACCAGGACAGCTAGCCACGGGACCACAGGAGGAACGGGTAGTGGTGGCGAAGAAAACGGCAAAGATGAAGCTACTAAGTTTCATGAGATCTTGGTTGGATGAAACGGAAGATGCAAGTACTCGCGTTCAGATTTTTTTGTTTTTGTGCTACTACAGCTACTAGATAAAAGAATATTCAATAAGAATAACAACGTTTCTCTTAGTCATTTTGATATTCGTTCATAAATGTGAATAGATTCCTCGATGACTGGTGTCGCGCCATAACGGTGTGTATGAGCTAACAGTGTCGTATAAATATGAAATTTTACAAACAGAAAGATGTCAACTACAACCGCGTAAATCATTTTCAATAAAGCTTAATAAAGAAAGCACCAAAAGTGTCTGGTCGCTGTGCTCATAGACGATTACTATCACATGAATACAAGAACCCAACAGACTCCAGGGGCAAGATGACGGTAATATATGTTTCTCATTTCGTGAAAACCTAAACGTAGACTCAGAAGCATTACGATTCATGATCAAGCAGAGGAGTAAGGAGATTGAACAACAAAAACAACAAGAAGAAGAAGTACAAAGGATAAATACAAATAGGATCATTATGCTGCGTGGAGCCCACGTAGTTGAATGCAACTATCCCAAAAATTAAATACGATTTTTTTGGCTTTTTTATCGCTGGCTTGATGCCCTCATATCAGTGGTCATAACTGTTATTGTCGTTTCCGTTAAGCATAAGCTTAGGGGGTCACGGTTGCGGGATGATCAGTGAAACGTAGGAGAACCGGGAGGCTGGGCAGGTGGGCGTGGGTCCAGTTGTCATGTCTGACATACATTTTTTAGAAGATTACCAGCATTGGGGCCTATGTATATCGCTTCGACGACAATGACAAGGAGGCAGAGGCTCCTGCTCTCGGGAGTGCGAAGTCTCGCAAGGAGCGGGATCTCTTTGTCATCTGCTTTAGATGTTGCAGTGGTTAAATGAAGGCTGCCTCAAAATCGAACGATAATTTCCTCATTACTTCGATCTCGATGAGAGCTGTAATCTGGTTCTGATCGCTGTCGTCCTGAACCAAAATATAACGAAGCTAAAAGTCGAAATTGTCCATTTTACTTTCTTGAAGGATTTTTTTGTTCATCTTCATGGCATCTCCATCTCGTCCGCACATCGGCATTGAAAACACAACAAGCATACTAGACTATCGAGTTTTTGAAGTAGATATGTTGATAGCGTCAATACCAATACGAAGCATGTTTTTCATTTTTTTTTTCGGTCATATTCATCAACATTGACAACACGCTTACTGGACTGATACAAGTACTAGCTGTAGCTCTACTACATCGCCTGCGTCGTGTGCAGAAGGAGCAATTCGTTGAGCGATGAAAGTTCCGTCCGACCTTTCTTTTTATTGGTGCGTGCTTATGGATAATTTACTTTTAGTACCAACTGAGAACAACCAGCCGAGCACAACTAGGAAGCAGAGCCAGGACCACTCTGTGATCCATATGGGTTCATATGACAGACCAAGATTGCACAAAGGAAGATGGAGCTGCTCGGCGGCATGCTCCTCTGTGTATCTTAGGTTCACGTCGGGGGTGATGGTGCATATTTCAAATTAGAGATAACATAGTGTGTCTGTGTCACGACAGATGTTGTTCGTTGTCTCTCTGACTCAATGACAATGTAGTGCCATTCCTGTGCATGTGTAAATAAAATCAAAGAAAGCAAAGAGGTAGAACCAGGGCGTCGAAGTGATTCGGCTACTGTGTGCTTGTGTGTAGTTTGTTTTTTTCGATCTAGAGTCGTCTACCACAGCATTTCACTCCACCATAGTCGAGAAGGGTGTGGTACTTTATCGAAGACGTCCTGGTTGAAATATTTTGTGTGATAAAGATTATTTCTGTCTGGTATGAGAAATGCTGAATGATCGTACTCCTTTTATGAGGTATGAAAACAACATCAAGGCTTTGAAGTTGATGAGCTAAGCAGCCTCACATATTTTTATGAAATTCGTTGGGTTAGTACTCCGACGACTTGCGATCGGGATCCATCGCGAATATCATGCGATCGAAGTTGCAAGATGTTTGCAATCGTGTTTAGTCGTTCCCTCATATTATCGCTCCCGATCGCAGCTGCGGGGGGGTCGGTGCCCTGCGGAGGCAACATGATTGATTGACTGATTTAGTCGTTGACACTGCTGAGGTATCCAATATGTGATAATTTCCCTCGCGCTCGCCGTGTTGACAGTGACTGATCATGTACGTCAGAGGAAGAGAGAAGAGGGCACCATTAAGGGTGTAGTTTGTCGAGTAGAATTTAGAACTGAGTGAGAAGCAAGTGTTGAGAGCGAAGAAATAGAAATTAATTGTCGGTCGAAATCATCGGCATTTGACTGAACATTTCAGTCTTGCTCCGAACAGCCTCCTTCTCCACTTCAACAATCATGGGACATCAAACTTCATCTTTCACAAGGACAAAGTAGGGGCAAAAGCGGGCCTCCGCCAGCATCAGTAAGATGCATTTAAGTATCTCAAAAAGATGTTCATGTTGGCAGAACTACAACGCTGAAATAAAAGAAGAACTACCTGAACGTGAAGAGCCCTCCTCTGCTTTCAGAAACTAAACATGGACCACTTCGGATCGAGGGACGTGGCTGGCGCCACTATACGTCTGAAGACGGATCCCGAGACGACCTTCTACAAGCTTTCGGATCAACCGGGCACAGACCCTCTGGAGAAAAAACGAACATGGAAGCCGAGGAGGAAAAAGGTGAGTTCTAGTGTGTTGTGCCTGGGATTATACCTCTAACTCTAATAGCTTGTCCTTCCCCTGTTGATGCGCATTCAAAGATGCCATCCTCTTCCTCGAATTCAAATCTAAAATTTCGATATGAAGAGTGCAGAGCTCCCCGTACTACAAGTAGAAGTACAATAACAGATTAGCTGCGTAGTACAATAACTTACCCCAAGATTGGGTATACTACCACTACTAGCTGCCCAAAGGAAGCTCAGAACAGGTCCGCGCCGCCTACAAAGTCCCTGGGGAGTACGAGGACACAGTTCCAGAATGGGCCACATGGAGCGAGCAGTTTGAGAGCAAGACCGAGGCTGCTCTGGCCTCCGTAGAAGCCGAGTTGATGGGCCAGGAAGCAGGAGAGAGCGAAGAATTCTACGAACCTTTGGTCCAACAGGAATACGTTCAACAACAAATGTTGAGTGTGCAACATGCTCAGATTCTGGGGCAGCCGATGGGCGGAGTTGGAGGAATGGCGCAGAGTATGCAAGGGGTTGGACTTGGAGGAGTACAAGCTCAAGCACCGATGCCTTTGGTAGGTGGAGATATGATGGCTTTACAGGGTATGATGCCAGGATTAATGACTACCGTTGTTCCTAGCGGTCCTCCAGGCATGATGATCCCTGGTAACGAGCAATTCTCCGAAATTTTTGCAGAAAATCGTATCGTAATCGATCCGACAACTGGAGAGAACATCGCGGACTTTTCACCAGAATATGCTCAGCAATTGCAGAGCGATAGGCTTGTGCAGCAACAGATGCAGCAGCAAATGGTAAAAATGCCTCAACAGCAGGAGCCACAATCTAGCAATTCGAGAGTTATCTTAGGCCAACAGCAGGTCCAAGCTGGAGGGAGCAGTAGTTCTACGGCGTTGCCACCTGCAGGAGAGGTTCTTGCAGGAGGTACGACTGCGGTTGGAGGACCAGGAGCACAAAATGCAGCTATGGGAGTTAGTGCTAGTCCTCAGCAACAGCAGCAAGCAGTTGGGCATCAACAAAGAATAACTACAACTGGCTCTCCGGGACCAGGACAAGGACAGCAACAGCAAACACAGCAAGTAGTAGTTCCTCAGCAAAGTACAACTGGGGCAGCTCCTGGCGTTTCACAAGCAGCACCTGGAAGTGTCCAGGGATCACCAGCAGGAGCCGGCGGGGTAGTACAGCAGTTGGGTGGAGGACAGCAGGTTGGTGCTGGCCAGCAGTCAGCACCTGGGCATTTGTCCCCGGGAGGACAGCAGCAGCAGCAGCCACAAATTCAACAGCAGCAGCAAAATATGGCTGCCAAGGATGCTATGGCATTACAGGCGCAACAGCAGGTAGCAGTCCAACAACAGCAATTGGCTCAGCTCCAGCAGCAGATGCAGATGATCCAGGTCGCACAACCTCCACCGTTGCAGCTGTCCCCTCAGCAGAGTCAACAACTGCAGAAGATGCCGCCGGAGCAACAAAAACAAGCTGTTCAGCAACTGCAAGCTCAGCATCAACAGCAATTTAGGGTGCAACAGCAACAAGCGATGGTAGCAGTGCAGCAACAAGCTGTGGCGACAGCGACGCAAATACAAAACAACTCCACTGCTGCAGGAGCACCTAGTCGGATTATGCCTGTTGTAGGGAATTCATCTCCAAAGTGGTCATCTGGAAGAGAAAGACAAGAGGCTATAAAGGGACCCAGCAGATGATCCCTGCTGAGATGAATTCCCGACGCCTCTAAGCAGATGTCTACACGAGGACCTGGAATGGGTATACAACCTCAAATGCAGATGCCAGCAGCTATGGGAGGTCCTATGCTGCAAGAGTTCGGCCAACCGCAGCCACCGAGTCCTCAGAATCGCGGGACTCGCGGAGGTGGCCCGGCTCAACAGTTAGCTTCCCCACAACGTCAACAACAAGGAGCGACCACGATGGCTCGTGGCTCACCCAAAGCAGGCAATACCAAAGCAAGCTATGGAAGTTCGGGTGGAGCAACTGGTGGTCCAGGAGGTGCTTCTGTTTCACCGGCAAAAAAAGGAGGATCGTTGTTTAGCCAGGTACAACAAGCGAATAGTCCGCCTTCGCTGCCGCCTCGAGATCCTGAAGAGCGGAAGAAATGGGAAAGCGAGCAAGCGTTCAAGGATAAGAAGAAGGGATTAGTGGATAATGCTGAGGTATTTATGGCTCCTCTCCTCTGCCGGTAGTGGTTTGACTCATTGTAGTAGATTCTTTGTGGGAGGGTCGAATGTGTTTCACAGGCTATTTTTTCTTTTCGGGTTTTTCCTTCCCCCACAACTCCTCTTCTTGTACATGAATTTTAATTTTGTGACCCTCGTGATCTTTGTTCACCTGGTGTTCCCTTTTCTTCTGATGAATGATGTGTCTTCTCCTTTAGTTCGTTGTCGTTCTCGTCCTCGCTATTCGTTGGTCAGAATTGAGGGTCCTTGATATTTTCTCTGTCCTTTAAAATCTTAATTAATAGTAATCCTTGTGTCTTGTTTATTATGTTTATCACGTTTTGCATTGCTCGGTTTTGCAGCTTTTTGCATATCATTCCGAAAGAAGTCGTCTAGGTCTACAAGTTGCAAATCGCAAGCGGAAAACCCCTTCGGCGGAAATAATCCCAGTATTTCTCTATTCCACTTTCTCCACAGATGAACCGCGCAAGAACCGATTTGATGCAATTCGCGATCTACGCAGATGCGGGTGATGTCAGAGATCTACAACGTAAGATTGACGATTATATGGATTTCGCGATGCGTCAGGCTTTCGACAGGTGGAACGTCGTAGATGGGGAAAAAGCGGTGAAGAATCAGCAGAACATGAGGTACTGACTTTTCTTGGGATGATGATTTGCTCTTTTTGTTGATGTAGTCCAGGTTGCTATTCACCTTGTAACTTGCAATTACCCGCGTCGAAAATTTTCTTCTACTGCCTTCACATGACCACGACTCTCTTTCAGCCTCTCACTCTGACTCTCCACACCAGGACGCAGATGGTGAAAGCACAGCAGGGTTACTTGCAGGAGCTTCAGTATCACAGATATCGAAATCAGCAGCAGCAGACTGCAGAGGCGTTTCAAAAGATGCCACCTGTTGACGGCAAAATCCAATCCGATGCGACCAAGCCTGAAGTCATCAAAATGTTCACAGATGGAAAGACAGGAGATTTGTCGATGGAAGATGGTAAGGCTACCCTAGTAGAGTTTGTGCATGAATAACGATAATCAGTCCACCGAGAGCAAAGCCACACTATCACGTTTCATTTAAATTCAGTTGTGAATTCAGGTACTTAAAAATATGGAGACTTTTGCGATCTTCTTGCCTTTGTTGACTTTCCTCTTATAGTACTATCACAATCTCAATTATCTATAGGTTCGCGCGTCATCCTCTATGATGCCATTACGATTTTTAGCGAAGACGAACAGGAGTTGGTCCGCATGATCATCGATGAGCGCGTCCATCAACTGATGATGTACGATCCCAGACGCAAAAAAGGTGGTTCTCCAGACGATGACGAAGACAAAGTCTCCCTGGACGAACTCAATTTCGTCAAGAACGAGCTAATCTCCAAAGAGTTGAAGATGAAGACGATGGAGGAGGAGTTTTCGCGCAAGATAGTCAGATTCCAAGACTTAATAGAAGAGTTGCGTGGAAAATGCGAAAGACTAGAATCAGAATTAGCGGAAAAGGATTTGCGAATCCAGCAATTGGAGGAAGAGGTGGCTGACCTGAAGATGAAATCGGATGAGGCGAGCATACAAGCGGATGCAGAGAAATTCCAGTACTGTAGATATTGTTATTCTTGGCTTGCTTTTTCTAATACAAAAATCCTCTTTATTGGTCCATCTGAACCTGCATCGTGATCGTCCAAAATTGAATCTCATCTTCAGGTTAGAAGGCAAGGTTTCGGAGAAGCAGATGGAGATTGATCTATTGAAAAAAGAACTCGAGGAGCTCCGAATGGGTGGCGGAAATCTCTCTGGTCTCGACGCCGGTACCTCTATCTCCGGTGGCAACCGTTCGGCTGACGAAACCGATGCGGAAACCAGACTTAGACGTGCTGAAGAGCAAATGCGCGCCAAGTATGAGGATGAGTTGGCTGAGTTGAAGCAGAAACTCAGAGATGCGGAAGACAAGATCAAAGCAGAGGTGGACGCGGCGGCGGCGAAGGCCTATCGGGATCAACAGTTATCGTCGAAGATGGGAGAGGCAGAAGTGGAGCAAATGAAGTCCGACTTAGTGGACTTGAGAGGAAAAGTGGATGAACTGCAGGTACTATTCTTTCGTCGCATTTCACTGATACAGGGAAAGGCTACTGGCTCCACATTGAGGAATGAATTGGATTTTTTTGTATGCTCGCTCCTCTGACAGTCGTGACAAATAGCCCATATCCAACTCGAGATGAATCTCACTAAAAAACCCAACTTCTCTCACACAGCGTCTACTTGACGAAGAGCGCGGCAAAAACGCCGAGCAAGAGAAGCTCATCGCCGACTTGCGCAAGCAGCTCCAGGAGGAGAGGGACAGTAATGAGATCACCAACAAGAAGCTCAAGGAAGCTGAAGAATTAGCGTCGAAACTGTCCAAGAAAATCCATCAACTAGAACTGGTGGAGCAAGAACTTCTCAATCAGTTAGCCGAAATCAACGAGATCAAGGACGCAGAGGGCACAGGCAAGGCGTTCAAGGGCATGATGCGCAAGTTAGGGGTGAACAAGGGTGGCAGCACTAGATTGATGAAGAAAGTTTTCGAGCGATTGTACTACGATGCGATCGAACGTATGGAGAGGTATGTGCGCTTGAATCAGCTGAAACTGAACGAACAGCGCAATAGCTGGGAGAGGATTCTAGGAGCTAGAGACCTGTACGGCGACAATTTTTTGCCGAATGAGCGACCACCTGCAAGTAACCACTTATTGGACGCATTCCAGTCGTTGCCGGATCGATCTTTGGTCGCGGCCTTGGCGCCAGACGACTACACTTATCTGTTCGCGGAACCAACGACGCATCCTGCAAGTCCGTCGCAACTGCGTCAGCACAGGACCAAGCGCAACTTGGTCATCCCACAGCGGCGTGCACGCTCGGTGTCACCTAACATGCATCTGGGTGGCAATTTCAGTGCCACAGCGGCTTTCTTCGGTACTCCGGGAGCTGCAAATGCAATGTCGCCTACGCAGTTCGCGTCCATGCCGGGGTCTGGAGTGGTTCCTCCTGGTGTGGGCGGGTTTGCTGGTTTCGGTGCTCCTCAAGGAGCGGGGAAGCAACTACCGAACGTCCATTATGGCGGTGTCCTAACACAAGATCCACCGATTGGATCGCCGGAAAGGACGATGTTGGATAAGTTAGCAGCGAATCCGTCCTCTACACCTGGAGCAGTGGGCTTGGCAACGATTAACATCAAGGGTAGTGGACCGCCTGGACGGGGCAGTGGACTTCGTGGACAGGGAGGTGGAAGTAGACCCTCGTCTAGGCAGTTTTTGGTGGTCGAGCAGCCCGAACCTGCTCCTCAAGTGGGATTTTTGGGAAGTCCCAGTGCACGAACTTCCACAGGAGGACCTGGAGGACTGCATCAACCTGCTTCACGCCACAGTCCGAATTCCAATAGAACCTTTCTTGGAAGCTATTCGACCCAGCACAAGGATATCAAGCAGAAAGGCATGGTCCCAGCAAGAAGCACAGGAGATCAACACTTGTCTGCTCGTACAGCTATGGCAGTGCAGGTCCCTCAATTAAGGCTGCCCCTAATCCATCTCTCTAGACATCCCTCAAGCATATGCGCCCCAATACAACTACAGGGGAGATACTGACGCATATGCTTGAGGGAGTTCCACAGGGATGAATAGGGGAGAGGTCTAACTCAAGTTCCTGGAATGATGAATATCAACTTCCTAGGAACGACCGCCAGAAGCGAAACGGATCATGAACAGATGAACTTTGCAACCACGCAGAGTTCGTTTGGTGGCGCGCAGTCGCAGTCTATCAACATGACTCAATGCGGGGCTGGGGAGAACTCTAGTACTTCGTACATGATAGGTCAACAGCACCTAGCTGGAGGGCCAGCACAGCAGCATATGGGTAATATGGGGTCGTCAGCTGAGGTGTTTATCCCAGGATCACCGTTGAACGTCGCTGTCGACGCGATGCATTCGACTTCTGCTAGTCAACTACCTTACATAAACCATAGTTTGCTCCAAGCTGGGACGATGGCTGGGACTGCGAGAGGCACCACACATCAAACAGGTTTTGCAACAACAATGTCGACGATTGATGAGGACGCTAGACTTGCGAGTGCGGCAGCTGCTACAGGTGCTGTTCCCCTAGATGGTCATGATAGCGATCCGAATTTTGACACAGTAACGCACAAATCTGGCATAGCAGGAGGAGCGCTAACAGCGACAACCAGTGGCAGTGAAGCTGTGGGGCCTTATCAGCAGCCACGACCTCACGCGCATATTGCTCATGGCCACGCGGCAAGCACTAGGAAGATGCAGCTTAGTGTTACCTCCGGTTCGACAAAAACTGGTGGCGCTCCAGCAAGTAGTGGAGGCGCTTTTTCAACTGCAGGAGGGTCTTCTTCTAGTTCGGGACACCATACCATGCGGGCGACGGGGCAACTAGCACCTCTGAAGATAGTAGATCGTAGACCAGGTCTAGGTGCAGGCGGCCACATCATGTCAGCAACCCATCACGCAGGGTCGTTGATTTCCTTGCAGCACAGAGACAGTATCGTCCACATGCTCCCATCTGGCGGCTCCTCATCGGCTAGCAGGTCAATGTACATCCAAGCTGGAGCAGGCCCAACAAACAAGGTGACGAACTTCAACAGAGGCCGACCGACGCCGCAAGGTGCCGTTGCAGCAGATAGTATCGGAACGACGAGTCAGGCAGGCAAAGTGAAGGTTGGCTCGCCTCGTGCCCATCAGAACCAGATGCGTGGCGATCACGCAACCTTGAAGAGTCCGCGTGTGACTGGCGGTTTTGAGAGGAGCCCAACGCAATTGATGATAGATCGCCCAACCAGTCCAACGCGGAGGTTTTTCACTGGAGTGAGTAATCCGAGTTTATGGCAGGAGTGAGTACTTCTTAAAAAGAGTTGATATTGTACTGAAAATTGGATGAACTACATGTACATGAATTTCATGTGATTCATTGTTTAAATATTTCATCTTCATGTGATTGTTTATCAAAGTGAAGCCCTTGTTTCGTTTTCGTTTTCCTTAGATCTCTTCCTTCCACCTCTAAGACAAGCCCAGCCGGGAGTGGTGAACATGACAGCTAACGCGAACGTGGGAGACGCACATTTCAGAGCGTCGCATCCCAACAGCAGGCTAAAGCAAGGGCCCAAGTGCGAGCACTGCGGAGTCAAGATGACACACTGAGGAGACGTGGGAGAGGCTCCAGAACGGGTTCCATTGCTATTGCATTCACGATTTTTCCCGTTCATTTCATGGTCATAGAAATAGATAAGAAGAACACAGTCACATTGAGTTACAGATAAATGTCAAAAATAGATTCATCATCATGATCACTAATCACTTAGACTTTTGATTTTCAATATCAATCCTCATTTGATTCACATTATTCAGTTCTACAACAATCCACACCCACAGCCTTCAAATTCATTTCAATTTCATGACGACGCAGCTACGACTACAAACACGCCATTTCCTTTTACAACATTTAACGCAAGAGAACCAAGACATAGAAGTTCGTCTTCTTTTACAATACTTAACGCAGTAGAAACCCCATTCGTACGAAGCAATGCACATTAAGATTAAGAAGAAGAACCTGCTAGAACTATAATACACCGACGACCTCATCCTCAACATTCCCCACAAAAAATATCACCCAAGTATTCCATTTTCGTTTAAAGCCACAACGAAATTATCTGAAGAAATATGAAAAATGTATCGTACTGCTAGGATAGGATGATCGATTACGATGTGGATGTATGTGCAAGTTGTCTTAACACTAAAAGCAGCGTTTTGTGCTAGAACAAAGCTCAATCCATTTATTCAAATCTACATTCATGATTTTGTCATTTGCATAGGTTGCTCCTCTAATATATTTGTGTCAGTGTCGACCCCATATCCGTTGAACCGTAGTACCAATGTGAGGTGAACAGTGAAGAGTTTGTAGGTACTTAGATGATCCGAGAAACAAAAAGCATCAACTACTTGTCAAGAAAACGTCAAGAAATCAACATCAGAATCAGTACACCCCTTGCCCTTATTTCCCGAGGGCGTTGTTCCAGACTGTCAAGACGTGAAGATGGAAGATCTGTACCAAGACCACCGACGAAAATAGCGACGAGGCTCTCTCTGATGGCGCGTCATGCCTATACGCTTATCTTGTCGCGGGTGAGCCAACCCCTATCCTATCTTCCTAGACCATGTACTTAAAGAGTACTCTTTTACGTTCAACTAAGGCGGTTTATCCTTTTGTTTTTCCTATCCATTCGCATTAAGAGGAACATCATGGGCAACGCAATTGATAAGACTTGCCTCCCCGCGTGCGTCCCACACGAGGGCTCTGCCGCTGAGCAATGCTGCGCACCGAAGCAGCGAGACAGTCGCGACCTCCGCACTACCACTGGCAGTCTAGCAGATGGGATCACCAACAATCCTGAAAACAACCCCTACGGCGTCCATTCATCGGTATGTGGACCGTTCAGATGTGGTGCTTTCGCAGATCCACCAGGTTCCTTCCGGATATACCACAGTGCGGTTGAAGCGAGAAGGGACGCCAAACGCCTCTGGAAACAGAGAAGAGTCGACGCGGCATATGACGCTTTCAATCAAGCCTTGGGTCTGTTGGAGGTGGAGGTAGTGCCTGCGGGAGCGGGTGGAGAGGAGGTACTACTTAGAGAGCGATTATTCTTCATAGTACGGGGAAGCATGCGAAGAGAAATGTAGCTAAGTATCCTCTTTGGACGACGACGTTACTATTTCGAAGAGAAACGTAGCTAAGCATCCTCTTTGGACGACAACTTTTTTACTTTTTTTATCACTGTTGACTTACATTTTCACTCGTACAACGCCCTTCTTCAGGTCGCAAGCAATGCCCGGACCAAAATCGTAAACGGGTCATCATCGGAACAAGTTCTGCGACTAGGCGAGGCGTTGGGAAGCGCTACAGCCGGAGGAGCTATGTCATCGTCCGGTGGTCTGGCGCAGTTCAAAGCTGAGCTATATGATGAAGTTGCAGATTTTCTGTTTGAGAATCATGCAAATCCAGATCCTGCGACGATGTTGTACGATAAGGCATGCAACTGCGAGCCAGGAAATCCGAATAGGTGGTACAAGAAGTTATGAAGAAGGCTACGTTCATGTCGATGTTGATCAGAATCGGTCCTCCTGTGATGTGGAATATGTGCTACTTACTTACTTACTTACTTACTTACTTACTTACTTACTTACTTACTTACTTACTTACTTACTTACTTACTTACTTACTTACTTACTTACTTACTTACTTACTTACTTACTTACTTACTTACTTACTTACTTACTTACTTACTTACTTACTTACTTACTTGTAAAATGAGAGAAGTCGCAAAAAATTCCACGTGATTTGCAGTTGTGGAGCCGTTATGAAGTACTACAAGTAAGTACATAGCGTGCCTCAGCAGTTTCTAACGACCGGCGTCTGCCTCCAAATGCAAGGAAGATACTCACTGGCGATGCAGAACTTCAACAAAGCGCTTGCCATAGATCCAAGACACAAAGCGGCGCGGTTCAACCTAGGAGTGGTGCATTTCAATACCGCGGAGTTTGTCACAGCACTAGAAATATTCACCCAACTCCACGACGAAGAGGAAACGGCGAGGGCGGAAAAGGGGAGAGGAAAGGGAGGCCCAGCACAGGACTCTTAAGTAAAGGGATCAAAATCATTCGTGCTCAATGGCATCTTGGGGTGGTCCTGAAAGCGAATAAATCCCGTTCAAAGATGTGTTTCAAAATGGATTATACGATTTTACTTGAAGCAAAGACGAGTGCTCTGGCTCTATTGATATATTTTTTTGTTTAAAGAGATGCGACGACTTGGTCTTCTTCGGTTCAAAATCAAGTGTATTAGGATTTTATTTTTGCTCTTGAAGTCTCAGAGTAGACTTAGTCTCTGACTCTGTCTAATGTGAGCTACGCAGCGGTCGCAGCGATCACAGTGTGGAGGAGGTAGTAAACCTGCTAACGATGATGGCAGACTGCCACGAGCGACTCGAATCACCAGCAAAAGCGGCAGAATTTCTGGAAAAAGCTCTTCGAGTTGACCCCTACAATCGAACTGCACAGAAACAGTTGGAGTACCTAGAGATGACAAAGCTGGCTCCTGTGTTTGGAGACACTAGGACAGGAGGTGGTCCTGGAGGTGGAGGGGCGAGGAGAGGCGGAACTCCTAGTGGAGGAAATCGTGTTGGAGGTAGCAACGGCAGTGGAGGTGATGTAATCCAAACAGCAGCTGGAAGTTCAGCAGGTGATGCGGACTTACCTGAGCTAACCCATGGGTCCGCAGCAGTCCTCGACCACATGAACAGTAGAAACGCTCCAGCGTCTGGGAAGTTTCGTCGCTTTTTTAGTTCGTCGGGTCGTGCCTCAGGAGCAGGGCACATCATGGTCGATTCAGAGACGGTCACTGTTGGATGTTACTGATGAACTCACAAAGACTGGGCATCGGCATGTAAAAGTGGATCATAGAAGATGAAATCAAAGTACAACACTCGAGACTCACTTGTAGAGCTGGAAATTGAGAAGTCTGGATCCTGATGATGTGAGCGTCGGTTTATTGTCGTATGGATCATTCTCATGCCTTTCGGTCATGATATGTGGAAAATATGCAGGTGTATCATCAAGTAGGTGAACGAGCAGTCGGTCGTGTAATTATCTGTCGTGTTACGGTAAAGCTAATAAGACAAGAGCTTCGGTTTCGGTATTGTTTCGGTCACTATGGCGTTGTCCGCCATCTCGCTCTGTCGATGTTGTCTAGACCTGAAGCCCACAACGACCTGAGGCGGCCTGTCCTTCCGAGCAAACCTTCCCGCTACCCGTCTCTTTGCCGTCGGTCGTCGCAGGCTGACACTTGGTTTCGTCATCTCTTTTCTTTTCGCGAATGTGCTCGCATGATCACTTGGACACATCTGAAGATTCACGATTAACACTGCGTACCACTGTTGTGGATTCTCATTCTGCTCGTGATATTTCTTTAAAGATCTGATGCACCAAATTCCTCAATCTCCAAAACCATAGACGATTTTAGTGTATACATACTTCAAAACAAACACGAGCTGTTTAATAGTCCAACAGACCCCCATTTACATTTTTGAGTAAGTAAACAAGGAATGTTTTTAAGTAAGCAAAAGCATACCCGATGCGCATATCACGAACTCGTCTGAGGTACATACGTCTACGTGCAAGTCAATACAGACCATGTTTCTAGCTGAAAACAGACTATCCCAAATTAAACATCGAAAAATTCAATCAAGAACATGAACAAGACCAAGAAATAATATTCGTAATCACCTACTGCTACTTCATAACTACCTTACAACCCAGAACAACATAAGACTAAGAGAAGATGACATCCTTATCCGACCCGTTGCCAATGGAGCATGCGGGAGGGAGCATGTCTAGCACGGCTCCCTTTCATTCTAGTGGTGGTGCCACGCCCTCAAGCATGCCAACCTACACCGCCTCTCAATTCAGCAGTCATACAAAAGCCGAATGCCCATACTTAAGGCTAGTTCTTCACTATCCCGTGTGGAATATGCCGAGTGGCGTCCTTTGCGTTGATCATCTAAAGAGTAAATGAAGCGAGACGCGGGGCATTTCAGCACTCAACCACGGATAGTGAAAAACTAAGCGCTAACATACCACGTAAACAAAGGCAGACTAGGGGAGCAGATGGATACAATAGAGGCGCACAATCTGATGTACAACAAGCCGACATTAGATGGACCAGGAACGTCAGGTAGTTGTTGGGATTTGAGGAAGTGATAAAATCCCATTTTCTTCATCTTTTCTAAGTATGATTAGATTAAGTTTAAGAGATCTTCTTCTTCAACTACATAGGTCCAGATCATTATTACAAAGTTAGATCATTTTTACCACCTCCACCAGTGACCTTAACCTTGTTTTGCCTTCAATCCCGATGTCATAAAGGTATATTCTCGCGATTCGAAGCCAGGCCACAGAGGAAACCTAGTAGCAAAATGATCCTAAGGCATCTCCCATCAGCAACTCCAGAATACACAGTGTACAACTACCTGCAGCCGAGTGGACTGAACGATGGCGAAGCACCACCGAATTATCATCCTGCGTATCCACAAGATTCTTGATTTTTGGATGCAGGCTGTTAAATCTACATGACACACTTGCTTCTACTCAGATGAAACAGTACTCGGTTCGGATACTCATTCATACTTCCAGACAACTTGTTGGTAGTACCCATTCTTGTATTTGTTTGTTGTTGTTGTTGTTGTTGTTGTTGTTCTAGATGCTGCGCTCTCGTCGCCGTGGTTCAGCAATCCTCGCACGCCGACGCTGTTGTGGCCGGACACGCCACGGGTCGTCTGATGATGACCCGATGTAGTAGATCAGGAATAAGTTATAAATCCAATTATCACCCGCACGCGCACCCTCTCTTTATTCCTCAGACCCGACATCCGGCAAACCCGATTTCATCGAGGGTTCCATAGACGACACCAGAGCGACATCCGACAAGATGCGCCACGAATCCAGCGAGAACGGGATATAAGGGACGGCAAAGATAGCACTGACCAAAGGACTGTCGAAGGATGGGACAACTACACGAAGGATTACACGTTTAATCTGCTGAGTGGGGAAGGTAGTTGACTGTTCAAGTAATATGGTGTGATAATTTAGTATTGTCGTGAAATCAAGTAATTGTGAAGTATCATGGCATCGGAATGATTGACAAGGTCAAAAAGTGATCATATGCGTTAGAGAGTTCCTAAACTTGTACTTGAGCTGCTTGTACTTCGCCTCCAACTAACTCATACCCTTCACCTACAGGCAAAGGCCGCGACGCAGAGTTCAAAGCTATTGGGAAAAGAGTCGTGAATCCAATGCACGACTACTCGGTGTACGATGAGCACGACAAGGATCAGAGGAATAGACTCAGGCAGGGGATGAACCGCTTTTTTGAGTACCCCCCACCAAATACTAGTGCCAACCGCCATGCGCAACTCGTCTCGCAGGGTTTCTTGAATTCGAAACCGGAGAACGTCATTATCGGGTACTCATACTGCTTCATTCTTGTCCGTCGGAGATCCTCGTGTACTATTTTTTGTACTTTTGCATTTTGTACTTTTGCATTTATAGCCAATCTCAATGATAGTTAGTACCTATTCGTGTTGCCTCGCAGTTGCAGCTCCTTTGCACCCTTCATCTTCATCATCCACGACCTCACGCATGCTCCATCTGCATCACCTCCTTCCACCACCAGGTATAGCCACGACGCAGCTCCGCGCTTGAAGATGAGAAGTCAAGGCGTCGCGGATAACTTCTCGCATCTCCAGGACGCTTCTGGGGTCAGGGTATTTGCGCCAGTGAGGGAACGCAACAAGTCCCAAATTGTATTCGGGTAGGAAATTTTGCTGTTTTTAATCATAGGCTTCGACGTTATTTGTTAAGAGAATGAAAAAGTTACATTAAAACACACCCAAGAACACACCAGACACACATATCATAAGTTCATAAGTACAAGTAGCCAATACCAAATCACAATCTTCTAGTATTCATCTCCATCGTGCATGATTTCTCAGACTAAAAAGTAGTAGAAGTAAGTAAAAGTATCTAGATTTGACGTATGTCACAATCACAGCCACATCATCAAGTACAATTCAAGTAGTAAGTTCATATGAGGAACGTACGATGAGCTTGTTGAGCTTGACCTTGAGGCATCATGATCTTATAATTCAGAAGTAGATCATAAGATGATCGTCGTTCCTCTAGTAGTACAAGTATTTCTGAACCGATGCCGATACTGAGCAAAGGATTCAATCATAATGCAGTGAACGTATGAAATTCTATTTCTACTGTCAATTCAATGACCTCGTCCACTGCATATGCATAAACCAAGAATCACTAAGTCCTCAGACAAGATACCATGATACTAAGCATGCATGAGAAATCCCACACAACATCATGCTTAATTGAGTATATCAAGCCCCATATATTTTCTTTCGATCATTCTTACCAACGTCAACAACACTAAGAAGATAAACTTCACTTCCACCACCGCTTGTAAGACTTTTTAGTCAACACAACTACACATTCAGATTCACTTCTGACTGCAGTCTTCAATCATTTTTGACCGTCATGATCTTGATCATGAAGATGATAGATACAACCACTTCCAGCTTTGATCTTCGAGGTGACTAGAACGAGGAAGAAGTTACTCAGAGATTCACGACATGAGAGGAGAGCTTTGTCGAGGATCATAAGCGGAGAGCAGATCATTTATCTGTGCTTTTCCTTTTCTGACGTCTCACTTTTCATCTATTGTCCTTCGACACCGACTCCGAGCGAGCCAATAACCTTGGTACTCTGGCAAAATAAGTCTGCAACGCGGTCCTTCAGAGGCGGCGATCGGTCTAGCGTAGCATACAAAGTAGGTTCTAGTGTAGCACTACCAGCTCTAGGCTTCGCCTTGTCTTTTGGCTCTTCAGTAGCCAAGGAAGCTTGCTAGTTTTTCTGGCGGGCCCCCACCTAACCTAACCTGCAATCGGTCTTCAATGTTATCTCTAATTTTTCATGCATAGGAATCGCTGATTCCTTCGAACTACCTGGCTTTCCTTGCTCAACAATATGATATGAATATGTGGTGTACACAACCGCCCTCACCTTGTGATGTTGAGCTACCTGTTTTTCAACAATCAGGTTGTATTGATTGACAGTAACAGTATCAAAATCATAGTAAAAATGGAAAACTTGGCACTCATTTCGCATTCGATACAAAGTATTCAATGTTTTCAAGAAAAATGCAAAGCATGTTATTGCGGTTTGCATACGATGTGAAAACAGTGACGGAATGAACCTCTTGATCGATGGAGAACAACATGATGATGATTTAAAGAGAAAAGAAATAAACGCCGATTAGTTTTGTCACTGTTTTGAGGCGCCATGTCCTCTAGGTCTTAGCTTTCAGCGACTATACGGCAATCACCGTATATTCCTTTGCATGATTCTTTCCTGCAGGCTCTTCTCTCCTCCAATTTCGTAATTGGAGTCCAGGATTGAATAGATTGATTATCCCCTTACCAGGCTTCTCACTTCCGCGGCCGTTTTCATTCTTGGAAGCACACTGCTGGAATTGACTTGTCCCCTCATTAGGCTCGGAGTACTAAATGGGACACCATGATGATGATGATCATAAATAATAGTAATACAAATCTTTGTGTGGTATTTGTTTATTATTTGTATGGTATTAAATTCGTTGGAATTATATCTATGCTTTTTACTACCATTTTTTAAGAACGACTTATTTTTCTGGAATGATAGTACAACTTAGTGTCATACCCATCGGCACACTTGTATTTGCCACGGTGATTTGAAAGCGAAGGAGGAATCAATTCAATATTTCTTTCCACTGATCTGATCGAAAAAATGTCTTCTTCATCGTCCGTTCCTGCTACCACGAAGCTGCGATTATGCAACCTCGGAGGTGACTCTCTGCCCATCGTTGATGTACCAAGCAGTGTCACAACAATTGCAGAGTTGAAAGAGTTTTTGCTCTCCTCACGTGAGTATGGAGGAAGCGTGTTTAGGGACGTAGTAGACGGTCTCGTGGCTGACTTCGAATTGATCCATGAAAAACCAGATGAAGACGAAGATGAAGGTGATGACGATGGAGGCGAACGCGAAGGTGAAGACACTACTAAATATGCAGGACGAGGCCGCGCATTGGCTTTAGAAGCAGCAGCAGCCGCTCGAAATCTGGTACAACTACCTTTAGCGGCGAATACTAGATGGCCTCTGGTGAAGTGGCAGACTACAGAGACTTCTCTTGATGCAGGAGCAGGAAAAAACGACACTTGTGTGGAGTTGCGGTATGTTGTTAGAGAAGTATATGAAGTACAAGGCTTAAAGGAATTTTTGGGCGATTACATTAAGAAGGAGCTGCGCTGGTTGCCTCAAATTAAGAGCCATGTCGATATTTATTAAATTTAAAATGTACTTTTACATTTTAGAAGTGGACTTTCTCTCACGACGACCATGTGGAGCATAGAAGAAACAAATTGGAAAGTTTAGAAACGATCACGTGGATCATAGAAACAAATTAGAAAGCAGCTTAGAAGAAACATCAAGCGAAGGGGAAAGTGTCGGTTTTAGACTCAACCAGCTCAGACCGCTTAAGCGGTGTACTTGTGTCTGTGTTTCGCGAAGAAGAGTCCCTCGTCTAATAAAGATCCATATCTCGAATGCGAACTGGTCGAGTATGAAAGCATGCTAGACTCTTCCGACACTCGCACTTACACTTATGGCTTCCTCTATTAATGTTAATCCACCTTCGGAAGGAAGAGGATTTTGAAGACCTTCTCGACAATGGGAAAACGGATTCAGGAAACCTATTATAATTGTAAGCTACTATAATAATAATTGATTAATTACAATGTAAAGGAATAGAAAAGTACCTAGTAATATATAAGTATAAGGTAGAGCAGTTGCTAGAAGTGAAGTAGTGAAAAGTAGCAAAGAATTGTAGACGAGGTAGGTGCGCTCTAATACACTGTTGTTCCTCCAGAGCGTTTTTACTTTTTGCCTGCCAATATGTATATCAGAGCACCTTACGATGAGGTTTTGGAACGTTACGAAGAGATGCACGACGCAGAGACCCTTTACGACGAAGATCGATATCCTACGTGTCTATCAGAGTATAAGCGGAAGGAGAAGCGCCTTGCGATCGCACTAGAAATAGTAATAGAGCAAGACCAGTTGCTTCAAGGTATTCACCGCATGGTGAAATCCTCTTCCAATGATGAGTACTGGCACTCGGAGGAGCCACGCATGGTGGAGACCTCTTCCGAAGATGAGTACTGGCACTGGGAGGAGCCAGGCAGGGTGAAGACCTCTTCCAAAGATGAGTACTGGGAGGAGCCGCTGGATGTTGCGCAAGAGGGAGCGCATTTGTTTTTACTGTATCTTATTGCGGCGATTGAAAGAAAGTGTGAGGTGCGGCAGTATGAGATGTTCAAGAAAAATGTCCGAAGTCGCGCTTACGATCACTACAAGCAGAAGGACAACTGCCAATTCATGTTAAGGCTATAGATAAATCATCCTCTTGCGCAGCCGCATCCTCGAAAAGAGAAAAGTATGCCTCAGTATTCTCGTGCTCGACTGCTACTCCTCAAAATGGATCATGCAGCCGAAAGATGAACTACGGAGAGCGCTAATCATATTGCAGGCGATACGGAACTACTGCAGAGTTCTCCAAGGCAATATCGTTGACCGCGCAAGGAACCTGCCGCGCTTTTTTACGTCCATTTTTGAGTGTTAACCTTAACGTCTATTTTCATTTTCCTCATTTTTTAAGGAACTATAAGTAGTGAAATAAATAGGGTCAGTAATTCTCCTTCTGGTATTTTTTCAGAATGTCAGTGTTGCCGTGCAATTTTTGCTTGTGTTTTTTCTAGTGCGGCTCAGTCTAACCTCAGTCTAACCACGACTCGATCATGATTAATAAATCTGATTGTTCATGATCTGGCAACATCAGGTAGACTTCCCAGGAGTAAAGGTTATAGGTAGAAGTGCCGCTAGACTGTGACTTGTACCGAATAAAGGGGTATAGTTAGAAGCGGCACCCAGTAAAGTAAATACATATGATAGGTAGAATTAGAAGCGCCGCTAATCTTGCGCAATTGTTCGTGAATGGCATTTTGACCAGGGCCGCCGAAACAGACCTCGCTATTCGATCGAATCTAAGGGTAGGTCTTAGGTGTTCCTGTTACCGTTTGTTTTGTCCCTCCTAAGGGAGAAGAGCATAACAAAAGGGAAACAGAAACACCAAAAAACTACCTCTAACGACTCCAGGCCGGCACTTTGAAAGGGATGCACTACAGCATGGCTGGATAAACCGAGTAGACGTTAAGACTCAGACTTCAGAAGTGCCATTGGTTAATGAGGGGGCTAGTCACTGTCACTGAAGAGGCCTTGTTCTGAACAGTCGCGAAGACGAAGCGCCTGGTTCTGAACAAGGAAGAAGGGCTTAGGCTTGAAAAAGAAGTGAAATAGTTATAGTAAGCACTTTTGAAATAAGTAGCAGCACAATGCATGGGTGTGTGCCTGTGATGTACTACGAGGGTCTTGCACAAGAAGGCTGATCGGGCCTCCCTTCATCTTGTATGTTGTAGAGCAGCCCCTTGAGGCATCCTGACACGACTTGGAAACTACAGGGACGTGATGTAATTAGCGGGTCTCCTTGTCTGTTCAGAATCACGACCCTTTGGAAATTACAGTGACCAACGTCCGTTCGGAAATTACAGTCACGACCAATGACTTCCAACCTTTCTAAGGAATCCATATATAATAGCAAGAAAGGCGGCCTTCTAGATCCTGATCATCCGGATATTACTGAATATCTCCCTGGTGTACCTGACAACGTGGAACTCCAGTTGATGTTAAGGGTTGAATAATTTCGTTTCTTTCTCTACACACGCGTTCCCCTTAGCATTGCTCATATTTGAAAGCTCTATTTGGCACATTTCAAGAAGAAACGCGTCAAATTAAAGTGCAAGACAAACATTGGTCTGAAACGTAGAAGGTTCAACCTGCTTTAATGATAGAGGTGCTTTTGAACTTTCTGAAAAAAGAAGCTGAGCTTGAAGACGAGCAGCGTTGTGGGGGAAGCGGAAGCGACGTCGAAGATGAAGTAGAGCCTGTGTTGAAATACTTGATGCGTGTTCCGTGTGTCGCAGAGGAAGAATGGGGACCTCTCAATGTGCAAGGGGAACTCGGTATGCGGACACGTCTTGGTGCAAAAGCGATTATATGGGAAGCGCCCCTACCATATTTAAGGACTTCGATTTTCACTTTCATTTTGATGTTTCTTTGATTACCAATGACACGCACTGGCTGCACTGATGGAGCTGCACGCTGTGAAGAAAATAAGTATCGTTCCGTTGTTGTAGCGTTCGTACTTTCGAAGGAGATCATTCCCTTGCCCTTCCCCTCGTTCTCAATTAGTGGCATCGATAATTTTTGTAGTGATTTTCTTCGCTGGTTCTACGTCATGTTGATGTTGTATGCTCCCGTTTGATTTGAAACAGATGAAATCCGTTGCTTCAACAAAATTGGGTATCGATTGGAGGTATCTATGGTATTATTTGTAGAAGATCAGGTCGTTTCTAACTACTTTACTGATGCGGTGGCGGCCGGCAACGCAGTATCGTGGGGGGCCGACTGTGAGACGTGGGATGCCTCGAGCCATGATGTACCTGTTGGAGAACGTGGCGTGGCCTCCCGACATTTATTCCTTCACCAACGTTAAGGCCTTATTGCAATAACTCTAGTACTAATCTATAACTACAAGGAAGGAGAGGACTTCTAATCCAAGTGAAATCTTCATGATACAACTCCTAATCAGAAGTACTAATCCAGCACCTTAACCAATGTTACAGTTACAGGCGATGGCCATGGCGACGGGAGGAATATCTTTAGTAGTACCAGCTCTTCTAACAGTGCCCATGGTGATACTATGTTGCTTTACCTTTTGGACTACGACTATGATTCGTATGAGGCAGGAGCAGGAGGCGCCTACAATTGTGGTTCAGATGATGCAGGGGACCCCGGATTGCTTGCGTTGATCTCAGCTAACCGCAAGAGCTTGGAGAAGCTTTGCATCGTGAACGATGAGCAGCAGGTGGCTATGGTCACCAGATTGGCTACGTTCTTAGCTAACCGCATGAGCTTGGAGCAGCTTTGCATCGTGAACGATGAGCATCAAGTGGCTATTACGGCTGCTGTCATTCTGGCCCTCAAAGTGGCTCCATTTTTATGGTTAGTTTTTATCCATCTTTCTCGGCATCTTGGTCCCCTTTTGCCTTGTATTCTCATGAAATACATCAAGGGGAAAGGGGTGGAGATGAGGGGACCAAGATGGGCTAAGGGTGAGTCTAACACTTCAGCTAGTGGCGCATACCATCAAAGAGAGAATGCTTTACTTTTTGCGGCAGGAGGAGCAAACCCAGAGCCTAGAAGCAGTAGCAGATACCGGAAGCGGAACAACAGGTACTAAAAAAGGAGCTGTCACTCACGACCTTCAAGCTGGACATGAAGCTGTCACTCACGACCTTCAAGCTGGACATGAAGCTGTCACTCACAACGACCTTCAAGCTGGACATGAAGCTGTCACTCACGACCTTCAAGCTGGACATGATCATGATGATGCACGACCAGAAGTTCTAGGGGCTACAATTGCTACTGCACCTGAAGCTCCTGCATCCTCACAACCTTCATTAACACGACCAACAGAAAGCCTGAAGATTGACTTCCCTCGTGTCATTTTTGCGATGAAAAGGTGCAGGAGTGAGGCTGGAAAACGAAAAGGAGCAGACAACACAAAAGGTGTGCTTGAGGCAAAAGCCATGCTTGAGGAAGTTATCGACGCCCTTGAAAGTAGGCACAGGCTCCTGCTGAATGTTAGCGGGTTGAGCTCTAACAATGAGCGTGCTCATCTTCGCGCTTCTCCGAGGTCATCAGCAGCGCAAAGTTGTGATCGCGAAGATAAAACAGCACCTGCTGTGCAAGAAAAAGCTATTCATGACAGATCATGCTGTTTTTAGAAGTGTTGAGACGTTGTAGAGGCTGAGCATGAAGGTATTCCAGGAGGTATTATACTAGGTGTTGATATTCATCTTCATGGATACGGATAGTATCTTCTGCAAATATTTTCAATTTCAAATTCAAACTCGCAGTTCATCAAGTTGAAGATACGAGGGACACCTGCCCACAATTGTCAAGGATTCATGGAAGTAGAAAAAGATGTTTGTGCTCCCAAGTGTTCTTTTCAGAGTGAAGAGATAACAGTCGGTGACCCACGGTAACGAGGGAGAGGGAGAGAGAGAGAGAGAGAGAGAGACTCTCCACATAGACATGCAGCATACATCTCTCTGTTGAGTGTATATTTTTGACTTCGGTAGCTGTTCATAGCGCCGCTCAGCATATGCTATCTTCATAGATGAGAATGCTGAGTTCATAGAGAGAAAAACGAGGTCTAATGGCATAAGCCTTAGAGTGCGGAGACGAGAGAGAGACCCTCAGCCATTTGGCAACTTTTTTTATCAGATCACACAGCGCACTCAGATTCATAGCCTGTCACGCTCTTTTGCAACCATATTAAGTCAAAAGAAAATCCTTGTTGATAGCCTTTCACGCTCTGTTGCAACCATATTAAGTCAAAAAAAAAACCCTTGCTTGAACCTTCCCTTAGATCACTTCTATTTTGTGTAGATTATTTTGATTCCCGAGCCCCGTTTTTGAGGAAGGGGATCATTTTTTTTGTTTTAGTTCTGTAGTACATCTACTTCTAGATGGCCAAGATCATTTACATGCGGGGAACCCGAACCACTTTATATCTACATGTTTTAGTACAGTTAGACTCAGAAGTTCGACTTGGAGTTTCTCTTGCTTTCTTATAGAATGTTACACATTTATTTACGTGATAGCTCGCTGTCGCTGCGAAAAATATTGTGAACAAACTATCATGGGTGGTTGTGCCGGTAAGGGCTTCACATCCCAAGAACGTGTGAAAAATCTTAATACTGAAACGGAACAATTACAAATTCCAAGTCAAGGTAGTCCTCATCTCAAGATGATGTCTGAAGGCGAGGCTTTTTTGGGTGCGACTACCTCTGGTGACGAAGAGGATGTCATCGCCTTGCCTAGGATGCATAAGGAGCTGAGTCCAACTAGGACTATTTCTGCCGATTCTGCCGAAGGTTCTCAAGGTTCTCGTGCGGAACCTAGACGACCGCCACCGTTTGGTGCTCCGAGTAGCCGGCGATCCAATGCGAGCACCCATGGTGTGTTTGAGACGCCACGTCGACAAGAAAGCACTAAGACGAGGTCGAGAGCTAGTTTACAGCGTATCAGTCTACAACACGGAGATATTATGGGGGAAGTGGATGATGAAAAACCTCGAAGCAAAGGACGTGGCGGACCTATCCCGACGCCAAGAGAAACACGCGCTTCGTCTTTGAGGAGGGCTAATTCTCTAGCTATTGCGAGACAAGCCGAGAAAGAAATGCTGGCGAGGCAAGCGAAACAGGCGCAACAACGAACAACAACTACGAGGAATAGCAGGAGAGAGGATGACGTCGAACAAAAGCACCAGCAGGCACAGCAATCTAAAGAGAAAAACGCCAGTGTCAAGCCTGCAGTCTCTGCGTCAATGCAAAGCACATCGATTAGCTCGGCAGCCTCTTCGGGAGAGAGCGTATCTGCGGAAGAACAAACGCCTTCCAGTGGCCCCTCCATGAATGTCAACACATCACGGCGAGGAGAAGAAGCGATGGGAAAGGAAAGTAAGCGCTGTGATGGAATTCCGGATACAGATGAGGCTAATAGGGCGAACGCGAAGGTAGAGGTGGATACGAGAGCTACACCCATGGTGGAGCAGATAAATGTAGCGCCTTTGACAGCAGCTTCTCTCACAAGAGATTTGTCATCTTCACCACGCCCTAGTGCTAGTACAAGTAGCTCTTCCGGTAGGGGCCCACCGTCGTATCTGGTCCGGCGACATTTAGTCGATAGTGGACGCCATACTCCGCGAGGGACGACCACGAGCACAGCAACAAGTAGTTCTAGGATGGAAAAGAAATCTTCAGTATCTATACCGGCAAAACGAGCAGTCCAGAAACAAAAAGCCTCGGCAAATAGAACTGTGGCAGCTAGCCCTAGTTCGCCAGCTGACATTTTACGAGATCATCTGCAGCTCAGGGAGGCTACTCGAAGGACTAGTAGTACGTTGAAAGATCAGCCCATTGGGAATGCTCCCCGCTTGAGGAGCGCTCCTCCACTTGAACAGCTAGCGCTGTCTGGTACTCCCCGCAACCAGCTTTCGACAAATACAGAGCAAGAAATGCTTTTGCAGAAGGACGTAGAGGAACGTGTGATATTGGAACCTACATCGAGCATTGCTAGTGAAACGATCCTCAATTTCAATATCGACGCTGCGGATGAGGAACCGTTGCCTCAGATATTGCTTGCGGATTTAGGGCTGTCTAAGGACCGAGAAGTAGATTTTCTGGGGGGCGATATAGGAGATGCTGGCTTCATCCGGGATGAAACCGAAAGTGAACAAGAAGAATTTTTTAGTAACACCACTGGTTCTACTGCGGCTGCAACGAAGATGGCATCGAACAATCCTGGAAAGAGCATCCAGATAAGCTCGCGGAGTGGCGCAGGCGCACCCGCAAGAGCTAAGGCATTCGGTGGACCGTCTTTGTTGAGTACTCCTAGAAATAGGACGAGCGCTTACAAGGATCCACCGCCCACGACTCCGCGGAGAGCACCTGATGGTACAACAAATAAATCCCAGCAACAATCAAAGTCAACGAGGGCTTTGAGGATAAGCAAAAGTACTTTGGCGAGTGCGAATATGAACAGATCTTCTGGTGCTGTGAGTGTGAAAGGAAATCAAGGTCAGGCCCACATTGTCGGTGATCATCAAAACATCTTGGTCTTCGACACCGCTGAACCAGATCGAGTTGCAGACGAACTCAGTAAGTCTAGAGATGAAACACGAACGAGAAGGAGTGCCTCAGTAGCCTCTACGACCAGGAGAGCTACTGCGCCAGCTCCAACATCGTCTTCATCCCAGACTACAACTCAGCCTGCTCGAAGTACAACTACCCTTGCACCTACGAAACGTGCCTCAACGCCAAGCAAAGTTGGGAGGTCGAGACAAAATGCGTCATCTGCTTCGCCAGCATCTTCGAATGGAGTCGAGCCTTCAGCTGGACCAATAGTAATCAGTTATACAGGCGGCGGCGGCGGAGTGTATCAGCCACATGGTGTCGGTGGAATGATCCATCAAAGTCCGATGGGCATGCCAAATATTTATAATCGAGGTAACGCGACACCAGGAGCAGTAGGAGTTGTAACGGCAGTCTCTTCTGGAGGTCAAGCTAATGATATAACCAGGCAAATGTTCGACAAGAATACGTTGCGCCTGATGCCTCAGTGGGCACCGCTTTTTTGTGCGGTCTTGGACAGGATTCGTGCTATCGGCCTTGAAAACTACATGCGCGAACAACATCAAAAATGCATTTTGCAGGTCATACAAAGAGCAAGCGGAGACAAAGAAACTGCTTGTTTCTTAATGGAACAACATGAACAGTCAGATGTACAACAGAACTGTGGTGGTGCACCTCCACGTGTGAGCAGGAGTAGCAGAGCTTCTGGTACCTCTAGCAGGTCCTCTGGTGTCAGTGTTGTCCGTGGATCCTCTAATCATGGCACTCCAACACCGGGAACCGGTAGCTCAACGGGAGCTTATTCATCAGAATCCTATGGGAACGGAGGTAATGGTCTTGGTCAATCTTCAACTGGCGTTGGTATGGGTGGTTCCAAGCCCTATCAAAATGTCCGATTTACCACTTTTTGTCGCAAAAGGCCGATCTTCAACAAAGAGCTGGAGAACGGGGAGTATGACTGCATCCAGATGGTGAAAGGTTATGGCTGATACATTTACATGTTCTACTACGTGATTTTGTGAAGGTGGAGTGACGGTGACAGGTGTAAGTATAAGTAACTCTACGTCGCACTCGCAAGCGAGGCAGCAACAACATGTGTAATTTTCATGGGCCCTTCCACAATTTTTTGCGTTCTCGTCTAATCCATCCGTCCCTCTGCTACTCCTTCCACCGGTTCCACGACAAGCTCAAAGACGGTGACGAAAGGGTATGTGTGCGCGTCCGTTTGCAGTTTTGAAGCTGATCTCAAAACGCCATTTGTACAACACCATGGTTACGTTTTTGACCACGCGTTTGACGAGACGAGTAGCAACAAGGACGTCTTCCGCAGTGTCAAGGAAAATGGGTTTCTTCGATTTTTATGGCATCAAGTTCAAGTTGTTGTAGGTGTGTAGATGTACTTTATCTCACATTCTGACTCTTCTATCGCTCATGCTGAATCTGAATATCTGAATTGTGAGGTCAATGTGATCCTTTAATATCTGACGGTCTGTAGTAGGACTACTGAAATAAGCTGCGGCCTCCATGAGAAGCATGATTGTGTGATATAATAGAGTGCCTTGCCTCCTTCTCTTTGTATTTCTAACTCCTGCTCCCGGCAGTATTGCAACTCTGTTTATGCTTGGCCAGACCGGAAGCGGAAAAACCTACACGATGACCGCTTTAGAAGCAAGAGCTGCCGATTGCATCTTCAAGGCCAAAACGAACTGTCAACTTTCTTTTGTGGAACTGAGAGCTGGAAAAGTCTACGACTTACTCTACAAAGGACGTGGGTTTGTAGATAAGAGCAGCCGGAGAAACGAGGTGCAGTTGCGTGAAGTGTCTAGTGGAGTTTATGAATTGCAGGGAGCGGAATCACGGCAGTGCAATACGGCTTTGGAACTGCAAAATTGGATGAAAACGGGACACGATAGAAGACACACGGAAGCAACGCGCGCAAACGAAGCAGGCTCATCAAGAAGTCATGCGGTTATCACGGTAAAACAAAAGCTAGAACTTTAGAACTACTTACTGCTAAGTACAATTACAAGCCTGTTACGTGTGTACTATTTGTTTTTGCACAGCAGCAGGTTGCTTACGATTTTCTTGATAGACGAGATCAAACTCAAATCGAAGCTACTTTGATCGTCCGAAGATGCACAGTCTTCAATCCAACCTCCTACAGATCACCATGTCCGACTGCAAGCTTATCTTGGTTGATGCCGCGGGGACCGAACGCAGCAAAGACACCTTTCGTCATTGCAAACAACGCCAGGACGAAACTGCTGATATCAATGCTTCCCTCTACAGCCTCAAAGAAATCATCCGGCATCGAAGCGCCAAACCTACCGAACCCATTCCCACCCACCTTTTCCGACAGTCCACACTGACGAAGATACTAGCAGAAAGTTTTCAAGCGGCGCCCTTTCTGGGAGGAACGGGCGGTGCTAGCAAAGAAGATCTTCATAATATGCACGCTAACAGCAACGGCACTGGTCATAGTAGAATGTCATCTAGTAGTACCTCAAGTACAAGTTTTCTAGCGAAATCAAAATCCTCATCTTCTATGAGTGCATCAGCAGAGCGCCTAAGTCAATTCTTGGCGACCCTAGGGCACAACAACGGTAATATCTCTTCACCATCTTGCTCTGGTAGTAGCAAGAACAAGCTAAAAGTGAACAAGTCATCCTCTTCTGTCCTCTACTTTAACGGGTCTCCAAATCCGCAATCGCCGCAACCTACTTTCACATCCCCAAATCTAACCACCGCTCCATCCAGAACATCATATGGAGCAACTCTACCAGAGGGACCGCCTGAGAACTTGATTGGCGTCTTTTGTACTGTTTCTCCTAGCTGCACCGATGTAGAACACACTTTGACCACGCTGAGAACAGGCTATGGCATGGTCCCCTTCGTACCTCCACAGACAAATACGAACAACAACAGTTTCTCGTGTGGTGCACCTTCTTGCTATGTTTGCGGTGCAAGTTCTGGCGGATCGTCTATAGAACACCATGGAAGAGAGTTAGGAGGTCCTTTTGCTTCACTCCTAGCTGGTTCCAGTGGCGGTACTGGTGCCTTCGGTGGAGGGCCACAGGGGAATCAGACTCAAATGATGGAAAACATCAATACCCAATCCACCCAACTTCCGTCATCAGCGCAGCTGTCAGCCCTTCACACGCAACACACCCATTGTGTGAAGCAAGCGGATTTACGACGGTTCATCGGAGATATTCAGGTCCGATATGTGCCTGTGAACAAGTGGTCACCGCAACACGTGGAGCAATGGTTCAAGCAGCGAATCTCAATATCAGAGGGTCCTCCGCCTCCAACTCCTATGACGCCGAGAGGAAGTCCTGTTTTTCAACCTACTCCTCGAACAACAACTTATGGCGAGGACACTAGCAGCAGCACAGTCACGTCAATGATGATGCTGAGAGGAGAACAACAACAACAAGAGATGTCTCTTGCTGCAGCAAATGGCATGCAAGTTTCAAACGAAGGTGGATCACAAATGACGACATCTTCCTCCTCCTCCGCCCCCGTGGGTAAGCTCCCAGGAGGAACAACAGGGGCCATGCTACAGCGATATCCATTGACACGTTTTATTCAGCTTTTTGGGAAGGAGGTTGGGCAGAAGGTATTCTCTGATCTGCGTCGGGAGATGGACACGCCGCAGTTCGTGCCGGTTGCTGTTGGTTGAGCAAGAAGAGTATTTGTTTTTATTGTGCATTATTGTTGTTCTGAAAAGAAAGAATTTTGGGCGGATCATCTATTTGGTTGGACTTGAACCAAATCTATACACAGAAGTAGTTCTAGATCTAGTTTGCCTTTGAATGGTGCAGCCGGTATTTGGTAACCTGAATTCGATCACAAGGATTCTCTTCTTGTTTTCCCTCTATTCCTTTGGTAGGGTAGCTTGATGCAGCTAACCGCGTGTAGGCAATTCCAATTCCATTCTGATTTTATGACTAGGACTATAACATGGACATGCCATCCTGCTAAGATAAGAATTTTTGGGTATCGAAGTTCCATGCCTTCCTTATGCGTAGAATTGACTCCGTCTTCGATAACCATTAAGGGCTTACTTACAACTACACTTCTTCATTGTGGGCTTTTACAACCTTGGCCTTTTGACTTTTTTGGACCCCATACGCATGCTCTTATCCATTACCATCCCGATCCTGAGATTGAGAACACACTTTCTTGTACCTTGTAATGTAGTATTCCCGTTATTCTACCTCCAGTGATTAGATTATACACCGGCTTTGAAGATGAAAAATGCAAGTCGTGCTAGGCATGTTGTCGACACTCCCACGCGAAATTGTTCTTGGGACGTAAGGGATCTGACTTGAGAGGACGCTTTGAAGTTAATACAGACCAAGCCCGGCGACAGAAATTATGAGTGTGAGAGCTAAATTGAGGAGTCGAGAAATCTTACTAGATGCCCTCCCAGCGATCAGTGAGATCCACAAGGTCCCGACTCATCTTTGTGAGCCCGCCAAGCAAAAGATGAGTCCCACTTGCGCCGTTCGTCCTCGGCCTCGATAAAAATCCCAGAGGTGCTGGCCACCGGACGAACATATGAAGGGGTGGAGATCAAAAAAGCCGTCCTCCTTGTCGGCGGCGCACCTAGTGGCGTGGTCGTGGGCTTTTTTCGCTGTAGATGTAGAAGCTGTACAACTTCTAGAACGTGTCCTCGATTCGTGTCCCCCTCCAGCTGACTGTAACTGCCACTGTGATTGTCCGGAACCTGTTGTCAAAGAACAGCCGCCGCCAGATCCACCATGCCCTTTTGTTCCGATTATTCCTTATGGCGTCTGAGGTTTTGCTTTTGGTAATCAGCTGTTGTTGAACTCAACTTAGACTTAGTAGACTTGAACGACTTCTTCATGTTCAATCCTACTTCTTCTAGATCGAGGACGAGGTGAAGTTGTGTCTTTTATGACGAACCAGCAACTATCTATCACTATCTTGCTGTTGCAGTCTACGATTATGCCGTATCGACCTGATCCCAAGCCCTCCTTATATCGATCCCCCTTTCTTCATTCCCCCGGCCAAAAAACGACCCACGACATCGATCCTGCGACTGTCAAGTGCCCAACCGGACAGGTGAAACGCTCTACAGGAGAATGCTCTGAGATTACGCCTGAAGCGATCCAAGAGCTGCAGGGGGTAGTGTCTGCAGCCTTGGCAGATTTGAATGTGGCGAGGAAGGATTTCCAAGACGCGAAGAAGAATCCAACTGCTGTTCAGGAAGCTGAATTGAGGAAAAAGATTCTTTTGTTAAGACATGACATGAAACTATACCATCTTTAGATAGAAGGATCGTGGACCTCCTTTTTCATCCGGTTACGGGGACAATGGAAGATCCAAGATAGATGCGTCTCAAGCAGTTAGATGGAATTGGTGAAGCTCTAATCTTGAAAGCACACGATGCGTATGAAACCAGTTTGGACATGCTGCTCGGCGCCTGGGATATGGCTCCGTTTCGGAAGAAAAAAGCGGGGGTGGCGGAAGCTGGTATACTTGTTAGAAGTTTGACGTCTTGTTTTTCTTTTTGCCGTTTTGAGGAACACTTTGACGTCGAAGTGAGGAAAGAACAGCTCTTCATCATCATCTACTTCTAAGCTAGTAAGTAGCTTTTTGATTAACTTATAAATATATTCTACTTGAAGATCAATCAAATCTTCCACCTTGATCATCAGCTCCCGGTCCTGCGGAATTCATCGGCGACAACGCTGCTGAGGGCAAGAAAGCCCATTGCGAGTCCTGGCCGGCTCTCCTCACGGGATTTGAAATGACTAAGGCGAGTTGCGGTATCGTGTGTCGACAGCAACCGGCGTGTACTGGTTTTTCGATGATGGGAGAGGGCAGTTCCCAGGTGTGCATCTGGTTTGGCTCCGATGCCGAGAATGATCCAGAGTCAGCGTGTGCAAAAGCAGGGAAAGATATGGCTGAGGACTCCTTCTTGTTTTTTCTGATCCTAGTTCTTCATCAGATGGGTCGCATTCGAATTCGTATTGTAAGCTACAGCTAGAACAAAATAAAGAAAATAAAAGGCATCGTGTCTAACAACCACGCCTCCGCCACCGGTTTCTATCTCAGAAACGAGCCTGGGCGAGTCACAACTGAACTTGGGATTGATATCTCAAAGGATTTGAGCACTGTAGCCAGGCTCCAGGACATTCTATCTACGCAGTTCGTTGACACCGACACGGACGCCAAAGGAGCCACTACCCATTTTGACAACTGGATGGGCACTGGCAAAATCGAAGGCACGGATGATGAGATGATGGGTATCTCTTAACGTGTGATTTGATGAAAGCTTTTGGAATGTAAGTACATAGATGTACGCAAGAAGTAGAGATGAAAACTCCTGACGACCACTCGAAATAGCAAGCCAGAAATAAGATGACTCATTTAGCATGCTCATCTCCTTCTCCTTCAACGTCTACTCTCTACCAGAGCACTTCCTCGCTTCCAAGCAAGCTTATTCGCAGGAGGTCGTGAACACCAAAAAAGTTTGGGTCAAGTTGATGGAAGTAGTGCGTCGTTTAGCAGAAGAAATCCAGAAAGACGCAGAGGACGTTCATCCCTTTCCGGAACCACCAGCGGTACTTTTTGTTGTGGTTTTTTTTTCCTCTCTGTAGCAAAGGTCTGTAGCTGTCGCAGCTAGATTGAAAATGAAAATCTTCTACCTCGATCAACGAAACACAAAGAATTCTTGATCCTGCCTGTGATTTGCCTACGGAGCTTCCGCCCCAAAGCCAAACTTCACTTACACCACACAACTCTCAGCCCCCACCACCACCACCGAAGAAGAAGCCGCTTAGCTGGTCCGAACATCCGAATTCACAAGACACCAAGTGGTCCCAGAAGCACCCTGAGTGTCCTCAAGGGCCTCCTTGCGTATGCGAATGCGCTTGCCGAGGCTCGCCCGCGCAGAATTTCGTGCCGGCACCGCCTCCACCACCTAAGCCGTGTCCTAAGGCAGTGCCGCCTCCGGCAAGTGGTATTTCTGCAGTGGCGCTTCTGCAGGAGCGGAAGAGTTTGCGGCAGATGATGGTGGAGAAGAGGAGGATGAAGGGGATGAAGTAGAGCTGTTGGACGAGGATAAGAGGTTGGATCATTTACAGTACATCGCTGTTGACGCGAAGTGTACTAGTACGATGACTAAGCAGTGGTCCACCCATTTGTTTTTTCCCAATAGTGATTAGCATTCAGGAGACCACAAGGCAAGGGCAAACTCTAATTCGAAGATACCTTTTTTTCCATTTCCATCGTCTCTGTCTGTTAAATAGAATAGCTCTTCATCGACGTCTTGCCAGCAAATACAGCTACGCGGAGCTGTTCCACGTCAACACGGTGAACCGAGGCGGTGGATCATGCGATTGGACTTCGAGAGAGATAATTTCGGATTCGGTTTATTGAGAAAAGAAAAGGCATAGGTCTACTTCTACTCTACTAGACTTCGATTCCCTTGTAGTTGATATGGCGGATGCTGGACGCCTGAAGAAGTTCCACAAATATCAGCAATCGAAGATCGATCTGATTCCCGCTCCCCCTCACTCACAATGGGTGCAATTACGCCTCTTCAACTTAAAGTGAAATCTGATTTATGGTTACGTACCTGGACACCCCCTCCCGCCCTCCGAGTCTGAGGCAGATCACCTCAAGAACTACACAGCGGACATTGTGCTGACAACTCCTGCGTGTGTTTTCGTAGGCATCGTGCCGTAAAGAACAACAAAATGGGCGCCGCTCAGTCTACTGGTTCTTCTCATACGACTTCCTCTGCTGCTTCTCTCGCTCAAGGCGCCTTGCTCCCTGATTGGACAGAGCTATGGCCTGTGCTGTTTGGCGGTTCCACTGACGTTGGTATCTTTGGTGCCACTCAGACAGCTAGAACTGCTCTATCGCAAAGACCGGTGAACATCTTTCAAGGGAAAACGAGTTCAAGTTCAAGGACCAGTCGCTACCGTGGGAGTTCTGCAGAGTTCAAGGCTGATCTGGAGGTATTGAGGGGGAAGTTAGAGGCGAAAATGTGCAACAGCAACTTCAAGCGAGATGATAAAAACAAAGATATCGCTTCATCGGCAGAAATTGCGGGTCATCTTGGTGCAGTCAAGGATGTCGACGGGAGCAGCAGCAGCAGTACTAGCAGTAGCAGTAGCACGCTTGGTGAACGTGAGGGTGAAGCTTGTACGTCCATAAGCATAGGGGAACAAGGACAAGAATTCGGAGATCGCGCCGCTGCAGAAAAAATGCTAATGGGATATGTGTGTATTGTGCCTGGTCTGGGCCTTTTACTTTTTCACCAACGTAGTTGTAGACTTTTTCTTTTACTTTTTCACCAACGTAGGTGTAGACTTTTTCAAGTGTACGTAGTTTAGAACATAAACAGGGTCTCAACAGATGATAAGCACAACATTTTTATTCTCATCTACCGCAATATCAAAACCACCAGGTCTCAAAGGCCGCAAAAACGATGGAAACCAGGACAACTTCTTTGGCATAACCTACAATGAGCAGGAAGAATTTTTACTGGGCTGTTTTGATGGGCATGGCCCTCAAGGAGAAGTCTTTAGCGAAATTGCAACTTTGTGGACGCCATTAGTGATGCTGCGCGAAGTGGATAAGGCGACTGCTAAGGTCGTGGGGCTGTCAAGGTCAAGGGCATCACAACACTCAAGAACTCATGGTGGGCTTACGAAGCAGACACCTGTTAAAATAGATTTTGGCAATACCATGAAAGTTCTGTTCGAGAAACTGGTAAGGATATCGACCAAGCGGTTAGAAGATGCAGCATCCAACGCTAGTTCAACGGCGTTCTTAACAGGCGGTGCTGACGCTGTTACCTTGTTAAGGCTAGAAGAAATCCATCTTCACAGGCATCCTGAGACCGTTTTCAAGGGGAGAAAGGTCCTCGGATGCGTCTCAAGATGGATTTCTCTTAGTTCTAACCTTGGCAATGTCAGGCACAACGTGTGTGATTGTCCATGGAAAACGGAGAAGAACCACGACTGCTCGTACAGGGGGATCGGGGACCACCACAGGTGGAGTACTATCGAATGCATCTACAAGTTGTAGCTCTCCTGATAGCACTAGCGGTGCTTCTACTCTTGCCGATGCCGATGGTGACACCAACATTAGAAATGCAATTGCGAATACTACCGCCAGTGAGATCGAAATTTCTTGCGGTTGGCTGGGTGATTCACGCGCACTCTTGATTGAGTGCTTGGTAAGTCCGATAGTACACGATGCTCATGAGACTCAGGTGGGTTGTGCAGATGACTCTAGTGGTGTCAACAAGAACGAAGAGGAGAAGGTTGGGTCTGAAGGTAAAGAAGAGACTCATGATCCTAGAGAACAGGCGAGAGAAGCAGCTGGCAAATCCACATTGCAACGGCAAGATTCATCATCTTCATCAACATCTTCAGGCTCAAGGATCGGATCAGCGCCTGGAGTACAACTCGAAAACAAAGGCCCCTTCACATTCAAACTAAGCAAAATCACCGCTCTGACGAAAGACCATAAGCCAGAAGCGGAAGAAGCAGTGAGACTAAGACGTAGTTGGTCTTTGGGTGAAACGAGGCAGACTGGGTTTATCAAAAAACAACGCGTTTGGTTCTCATGCGACAGAACGAATTTGACTGATGGCCTGAGAGTACCCTCTTTGTCTTCGCCGAAGAAAACTAGGCTGCCACCTTCGTTGAGGGCGGCGAGCCAGGAAGTAGGAACAATTAATGACAGTATTGCAGGCACAGCGCCACCAGGAGCAGCAGCATCATCAGGAGGACAAGCTGCAAATGCAGAAACCATATCAGACACATCCAACGACAGTAATCCTGGCGTGCTCGATTTCATGACCTCCGCTTTCAATTACCTTCCGAGTGCCAGCTCAGTTGTTTCCTCGATCATACATGCAACTAATGGCGGTACCAATGCTGTGATGTCTGGGCTGAACATGAGTCGCAGCCTAGGCGATAAGTATGCACATGATGCTGGAGTCTCATCCGAGCCTGGGATATCAAATGCTGTGGTTGATGATGATTACAGGAGTAGAAGCAGAACTACTACGACAAGAACTACGTCGTCTGCTAGCGCCTCTACAGCAGTTGGGGACGATAAGAACAAAGAAGTGAAGCAAGCCTTCCTTCTCCTCGCCACTGACGGCATATTCGAAATGCTTGATAACTCCCAAGTAGCTGAAATCGTCATTCTGAGTCTCAACAGCGGCAAGGGGATTCAAGAAACGGCGCATTGCGTAGCGTCCAAAGCGGCGTCGTTGTGGTCAAGGACAGGTGGGGGTGGACCTGTGTCCTACATCGATGACATCACGGTAGTGCTGTGTGCGATTTGATGTTGATGATGCCAGCAACATGATATCTTCGCATTTGTAGCTTTATATCAGCATCAAAAATCAGCATCAGGGCTTCCACTGCCATGATTTTGAAGATAGATTCCCATACCCTAAGATCATCTTTAGTAGAGGAAACAGCCACGACTGTGACTGTGTACAGAAAAAATCATGTGTACAATATTCATCGAAAGATCTCGCACTGGCTCGTCGAAGAGGACGAGAACGACATCTCCGATTTCTCTGTTCGGTAGATGTTGACGCGCATTGAAAACACGCTTCCATGGTGTGGTGATTCTGACGCTCCTACTCCGTTTCATCCCCTTTAATTCATCAATCATTTACACTCTCTTTTTGTTGTTCTTGATCGCGCATACATTTTCATTTTCTCTCCTTGCTCTTTAGTTTTGATATTCGGAGTTTCTCAACAAACACAAAGAGAACCTTGTTGCTGCGATGGTCCTCGCGTCCACGTTTGACAAAATGCTTGCTGCTGCGGAGACAGGGGGATGCGACACGGCACCGAAAACTGCGAGTTCTTCGACTCGCGCTACCACTTGTGGGTCTTCACGCATTCAGCACAGTCGACGTCGCAATGCCAAGATGGCGCGCGGCATTTTCTTCTGTTCCAACATCATGGCATGCTTCACAGTTAGAGCCGCGATCAATCCAAGTACAGCTCCGTCTCCCATGGCTACAATGTTTTCCATAAGAAGAGGTGGCGATCCGTCCTCTTCTTCTTCTTCTTCTTCATCGCCATCGCCGCGTCATCATGGCAGTGATAATGTTGTTGGCAATGGTACCACGTCTGCCTCTGCTCCTCTCCTTTCGAATGATTTCCCTCTTGACCAACTACGCGCTGCGTCGGTCTCCTCGGTTGAAATCAGTGAAACTGAGGCAGCGGCGCCTTCGGGAGCAAGGACACCCTTTGACGATTTTGAGATGGTCGATGCACCGGTTGTGGAGGCTGATGGAGTACTGCTGTTTTTTTTTAGCTTCTTAGCTTTAGGTTTCTCCGTTGATGATGATGCTCTTGTTCCAAATCCAAACGTGATGTACTAGTAGTAGTAGTAGTAGTGTACCCATTCGTGGGGTATTGCAGCTATGTGCTCCATGTCCATCGAGGACAAAAAGTACTGCAGTATTGTACATTGTAGCAACACGTCCAAAACAAATTTTGCACACGATTCTTTGTCTTTCCAACATTACAGAACAAAACCCGTGTTGAAGATTCTCACCTAGAAGTTTTTGATGACGCTGATGACACTACTTGGCAACGAGTTGACAGTCATGGGTCGTCGTCGGACAATAGGACAGCCTTGGTGTCTCAGCCTTTGGTGCTATCGTTTTTGAAGAACGAAGCCGCAGGTGGAGGAATGGGGACTACATCAAAGGAGAAAGATGAGGGATCCGAACCGGAAGTTGGCCCTTACTATTTTGTCACGAACGATACGACCCCAAAGGAACTGGACTCTGATGCTACTACGTTAAGGCATACTTGATGCAGATCGTTATCCCTTACTCGTCACCCTGCCCCTCTTGATTTGTGATTATCACCTAAAGTGAAGACATGATAGATTCATGGCCATTGGGTACTTAGCCTATTAATAAGTAGTTGCTTTTATAATTTGCTGTAAGAACTAAAACTACAATATGAATATATGTCAAGATAATCAGCGAAAAACAATTCAGTATCACTTGTCTACTTCTCGCGGCTGATTTCACCGTTGGTTGTGCCTTTTCAACCAGCTTCTAATGCCACTTCCAGCTACAACTGCCACCTCTGGAGCATCTTCAGCTTCTCCCCCCTCAGCCGGTCAGCGTAATGTGGCTCAGTACAGTGCGGACAAGCTGAAAAACCTCCTACGGAAATGCCAGCAAGTGACGAAGAGAAGAGGAGTGATCAAGCCTCGTCAAAGTATAGGGGCTGCAACATTTTTAAGGACGAATCAACCACGAAGTAGTACTACGGCGTCACCTTCAGAAGAAGCAAATGTTCATCGTCCTGGAGAAGTAGACCTTTACAATTGCAGTGAGCAGTTTAACCTCCCTGCTACTGATGGTCATGGACATGGTTCTGAAGCAGGAAGATCATGTCAAAGCGGACAATTGGAGCGGGTCTGTGGTCAAATCGATTTCTACATGCAAGATGAAATAGCAGACCAAGAAATTCTTGTTGGAGCAGATAATTGTCCTCTTCAGAAGAATGACATGGAAGTGGAACAAGATGAGATGACCAAGGAAGTGGAAATGAAACATCAACAGACATCTTCAGAAGATGGAAAGACGAAAGGATCCAGTGTCTCCTTCTCCACGACGACTACTAGTAAACGAAGTCTATCGACGTTGTCCGAACTACAAAATCTTCAGAGCAACTACGACAATATTTCTACAATCGACCTTGCACGTATACTCGAGGTCGAATTGTCAGATGTGAGGAAGCTGTTGAAGCCGAGATGCGATGGAGAGAAGTCCACTAGTGACATCCAGTCCACTAGGCGAGTACTGATGAATCTGCAGTCGGGTACCTTGGCGGTTGAGGCTATCTTAAACGGCCAAGGAGAAGACGAAGGGCTGGAACCAGAAGAGGTATTTTTCTAAATTTGCCACTTTTTTCTATGATTGTCCGTAAAGCAGCTTGTGACTGTGAGTACGAAATGCCGTTGTTCCCAAGTGCAGGTAGGGAGTATCCACCATTTGCTTTTTTGAGCTATCTTCAGAAGCTCAACCACTCTTTCGGGCGAGCTTCAGCGTTAAAAAATACCTCCCAATTTGCAGGGGGGGAGTATGCACAATTTCCCTTTTTGAGACATAATCATCAATTAAACCACTACGCCGTTTACAACTTCCTTCATCAATTTATTAACCACTGCCATTCGCATTCACAACTTCCTGTTCCTTCGTCAGAAATACCGTTCACTCATCAGAAACAGAAATAGTGTTCACAACTTCCTTGATCAGTTATCTGCCCAAGTGGAGATGCGTGCCAGCATCGTGCGTGCCTTGAAGGCACTGCTTGTGTGGCGTGCGGAACTGGAAAAAGGAGGTCGAGATGGATCCTCAAAGATGAATATCCTCAAGCTAAGCTGGAAAAGGTCGAAAAAAGGAGTATCTTCGACAGGGTCTTCTGCATCATCTTCTGGTAGTGTTGGTGCTAGCTCCTCTAGTGGTAATGCTAGTAGTTCCTCGACATCAACACCTACTGTGGGAGGTCGTGGTGCCTCCAGTAAAAGTTCAGCTTCTGCTTCATCTACACATGACTACATCTACAACAGCTCATGTGGCACTAATGCAGATACCACTACAAATACGGATACTACTGCTACTGGTACTAGTACGAGTGTCGGCACGGATACTGATGGTACTTCTGGTGATTCATTCGTCAAGACTCATGCTGATGCTCTGACAAGTTTCGCCCTTGCAGTAGAACGCGCTACAGGCAAGAAGACGAAGCTGCAGCACTGCACTGCTATTCGCGGAGAGGATGAACAAGAGCATACACATGATCATGACACTACCATTCGCGAGGAACAAGTAGACGGAGATCATGATGACAACGAACTACATCCAGCTCACATTGATAAAACAACGACTATTCAGGAAGACACGTCGACTTCTGCTTCGGCCACAGACACCAAAAACACCAAGGATGCGCACACAAAGAACACCCATCAACACGACCAAGATGAAGAGACAATCCTGACTGCAGCCCTACAGCATGATGCTTATTCTTATGGCATACGGGAGGAATCGATTGAGGCATACTATGGCCAGCACTGGGAAGAAGAGAATCTCTCTCCTTCAGCTTCGCCGGAGGATGCGAACAAGGAGAATCAGAGGGAGGACGGGTAAGTAGATGTGATTATAGAAATTTTTCCATCATCTTCTGCTTGGTTCATCAATATTCTTGTTGATTGGTTTCGGAGCATTTGAAGATGTTGATGTTTTATTTAATCATTCTACAAATCTGTATCAAACCCTACTTTATACAGGAACGCCGTGACGCCGTGAGGGCACCAGCCGACGCCATCGAAGTGAGGAGAATGATATGGAAAACATTGAGTAAAAGGTGGTACTGTTTCCACCTTTAGATGGAAATCTAAGGAACCACAACCAAACCTATGAAATAACAGATGAAAAGGAAAACACGTGGTAAGAAAAAAATAATATTGTTACATTTGCGCTCCACCCATAATATTGTTCCATTTGCGAAAAAGAGGAATAGGAAAAGATGAGTATCATGACCTTCAACCAACCACCCGAAGGGTTATAAATCTGAAGTAGATCATTTTCATTTATTACTTTTAGACATTCATTTCCAACCTCCTGACCATGCCCATACACAAAGACTTGCTCTGACCACGATGTGAATTGACCCTTCATTTTCTTCACTTCTCGCCCTCATACCAAAACAGTCTTCACTGCGAAACCAGACTTCTTCGGATTGACCCTGAAAAAACTCACATAAGCAGATGTCCATAACCATATGATCAATCGAAAAATCAGCCTACTTAATATGATCCCTAAAACAATAATTACGAGAAAATCAAATTTTTACTTAAAGTATTTATTTGGTGTATGTGCGACTTGGCGTGCAACGGCCTAGTACTTGTTTATGTTGTTATCCTCATCGAGATGACTGATAGCAGCAAACTGCTCGCTGCAAAAAAATATAACATTGATGGTTCTTGACCAACGAAAACATGATGAACTCTTTTTGGAACCCACATCAATGCATGTGCTGGCTCCATAAGAAGCATCGAGACAAATTGAATTTGAAACAGCTTAAGAAAAATACCTGAAAAACCACTATGACGCATGCTTCATATTAATACATGTGTTGTACTCCACTAAAAAGAATATCCCCAGAACCTACTGGATTCCGATTCCATAGTCTTGTTGTTAGAAATAACAGTCGTGATATGTTGATTGCTGGTGCGTCGAACGATTCGAAAAATTTGTAATTTTGTAATATGTAATGTGATATAGATATGTGATTGTGTAAGTGAGCTGAATCTATCTGTTCCTGTTGAAAAGAATAAGTAGCTGCATCTTCTCCTACTATATACCATTTGATTTTTTGTTTTCCTCCAGTTAGTATGGAGCCTGATCCAAAAGAGATTGATCCCTCACCCACCTGAGAAAAACATGTCAACGTTCGTGTCAAAGAACTTAGACTTTACTATTTCCATGCTCACATCAACAAAAAACTGATTCAATAACGTCGATCTTTATCAATTGTCATTGCCAACATTTTAAAGCGGAAACCGCTTTTCATTCTTGTGGACGAAACCAACGCTGACTGCGTCTCTTCCTGTCAGTCGACGGGCATCTGAGTCTTCTTTTGCGTCGCCTTCATTGGCAAGTGGAAATTCCGGAAGGAGCTCGAGCGATCAATATGATTTCTTATTCGCGCGGCCAACAAGGAGCCGATGCTATCAAAAAAGCTGAGCTCAAGCTCGACCACGAATCACTTTCAAATTGGTAAAAGTGGTGGATGTATAATGAGACGAGTAGCGTCGAAGAGGACGATTTACTTGAGTGTTATGAAAAATTGATTAGACTTTTCTACAGGACCCGGATCAAAAAGGCACCCATATGAGTTTGCAATACTTTCCAGCAACAAGAAGAAGATGTTGTCGATTTCTCCCGTTTCATGTGCCGCGCGCTCTGCATCAACTCGTATCAGCAGCAACCGCAGGCTCGCAAAAGCACGGATAGGGAAGCGTGTACGCGGGCATGCCTCGTCATTTTTAGACTTCGATGGCTTTCAGGCATTTGTCAAGCCACTTGGATTCAGAAGGGCCGAAGACTTTTATACCTGGAGCAGTAGCGGCAACCGCCCAATATTCATACCGTCGAAACCACAAGCGATTTACAAACCGCACTGGAAATCGTGGCCTGAGTCCTTGGGATACATAGATCGCCGCCGCTTTAATACCGCAGATTTTCGTCACGCGCTCGATAATGCCCGCGCTAGCGCTCCAGTGATAAGCGTTCGCATGCACAATACTGACATCGCCGTCACATGGTTTCAGCAATTGGTGGAGCGAATATATCCGACGTGCGAGTGGGTGCGACTCGATAACTCGTGCGCAAATTTGCTTCTCCGGTTAGACACCGCGGATCCACTCGGGTGGATCGCGATGCAAGTGAGAGCGAATACGCCGATGACGCTAGAAACGAAGCTGAGGAAGGGTTACGTCAAGGGTATTGCTGCAACATCGTCAGTGAGAATACCAGCAGAGGCCCCGCCAAACGAGGCAGCTATCATCAACGACTCCAAAGATCAGCGAAATGAAGCCAAAGTCTCGATCAACGATTGTGAGGGATCCCGATATCATTTTTGCAGTGTACATCCGTCGGCTGACATTGGGACAGCTCTGGCTTGTCCTGGAAGCGGTGCAATCGAGCTAACGAGGGTATCGAGAGGTGGGAGGAGAAGAAAACAGAAGTCATCCCCTGGACTACATCACGAATTATCACGTTACGCTGCCACACGCGGCATGTCGCTCGTTCGTAAAGCTTTACCACTGGCATGTGTTGCGACGTTACGAAAACAGATGGAGTCGCTTCTTGTTGAGTTGCCGCATAATTCTGTGTCACACTGGATCAAGCAGTTCGTGAGGCGCCCTCAATTGCGGCAGCGACAACTTTTGATAGCTGAGGTTGCAGAGCGGCTATACAAACCTGCTCGTCTCCCTGTACGCTACCTCGGTGGGTCGCATTTCATTTCGAGGGAAAAAGGAAAAACGGACATGCTCGTAGGTACCGCGAAGATAATACACAAGTGCGGCATTTTCCGGGACACAACCGGCCGTGACCGAAAGATGTTTGTGAAATTAGGCTGCCAAGTCCGACCACATGCGGGTCGATGGGAGCTGTTTTCCTTCGACGAAGATGATGAGTTTGACTTTCTAAATGTCATGGTCCGCGGCTGCGCAACGGAGAAGACAGAAGACCATGCTGGTGTGGCAGACGGAGGCGCATCGAAGGACTTCGCTGAGGATGGCAATCTTTCAGCTTCTGAGAGTAGTAAACGCAAAACATCATCGTCATTATCACCATCAACTGTGGCAAGAGCCGACGACGCCTGTGGCAGGGAAAAAGACCGACAGCAGGCGGAGACTGCTGGAGGCCACACAAAGCGCGTCGATCGTAGTGGAGAACACGTCGTAGGCTGCTTCCTGTTTCCGAAGTCCTACCTGCAGCATCGCGGCCTATTGTCCAAGAACCATTGTGGCGGAAGTGTGTCGCTGACATTGTACCCTCCCGGAAGCTCTGCACCGGCAATGCGTCATACAGGAACCGATGTTGAACAACGCCAGTACTACTTCGATCTTTCATCTGTTGCGGTCCCCTCCAGTGCAACATCTACCGACGCAAAATTGCGCAGAAAAGATGTATCTGTCGATAAAACCAGAGATCTAGTATCATCGAGGCTCGTGGCACTTCTCTCTCAAACAGGAAAGGGACAGGCAACGTCTACCCCGGGAATGGAGCAATCGGGTAACGAAATTGATTCGTTGCCGCAACAAATGCAACGGGAGGTGAACAGATGAAAATTCGTGTGACGGTCTTCAATTTGCACAGAACACTTCTGGCTGCACCTGCAGCTCATCCTCATCAGACAAAATATGTTTCCATTACGATAATTTGTGATGAATCCGAGAAGCAATCTTATTTTGAGATCTACAGAAGATGCATGGTTGAATGTATCCGCGTTTCAAGAAGGACGACCCTCCTATCTATAGGCTTGTTTTAGCGCCGTCGGTAAGCGCTACTCCTCGTACTTGTACAGCATGGGCATACTCCTTGATGATTTAAAAGTTGCACAACCACTGTAACCACTCAAAGCTGAAAGAAAAGAGCATATCGCGCTGGTGTTGACAGGATAATCAGTCTTGGTTGCTGCCAGCGATCGTTCGATCAGGCAAAGGCCTTTTCAATACGCGAAGTGCATCCGGACAGCCGACAGCGACAGTCTGTGAGGTAGAATGCGACATGTAGTGCAGTAGCCTCTGTTGCAGAAGCTTTTGGCCATTGCAACAGGACAGAGGAACACGTGAGAGAAACAGAAAGAGCCATGACAAATTGTTGAAGAAGACAAGGCTATTAACAAGAAACTAATTGAAGAATTTCACTCAGTTCCCTACTCGAGTGGTTTCGATCTTACCGATAGATTTAGAAGGGGCGAACAGTACCAAGCAGGCAGAATAAGTTTCGGGTTAGGTTTTGGTTTTTCGTCAAAGCATAAAACACCTGATGAGAATTGAAGTATAGATTTGGTTTTTGTTGTCAATGTCATTCCGTGCATTTCTAGTATAGATGATGTATCTCGCTAAGTATGCTTATACTTACCTAATTACGCTCCACCTTTATCCTCTTATTGGAACACGCGCGACAGACTAGCGACGACCTCGACAGACCTAAGCAGTTACCTCGTAGCACTTTCCTCGTTCAGTTTTCTAGCTCTATAGCTCTCAACAGATGGGAGGAGTCTCGACAGAGTTCAACACTAATACTAAATTTACAACGCGTACGCGTCCAACATCGGTTTTCTGTTTCATATGTCCAAAATCGCACCGGGATTGAACAACACTCGCAAGAAGTGCATGTGCAGCTTGGTATATAGCATCTCTGCGGTATATAGTTTCTTTGCGTTGATTGGGAGAGTCATTTTTTTCTGCGCTATTTGTCTGGTTTCGTTCTAAAGATAGAGGAAAAGGGAAGGCTACAATCTATCAAATCATGGACGTCGACGATCTTTTCGGTGGCCCTTCTGTGCCGCCAAGCAGCAGCGCTTTCACCCACCGATCCCAGCACCGTCAGGAAGACTGGTTGGCTTCAGCGTCTACGACATCCTCATCTACTTTTGGAAATTATGGTGGAAATTCTGGTGCTAGCACCACTGCTTCGTCCGTCTCCAATAACCGCAACAACTTCGATGACGACTGGCTCTTTGGCTCTCTTGATAGGCCAAACGATAGAAAGAAGGTGACCAGTAAAGAGCAAACGCCAGCATCGAATAAGCATGTTAATCGAGGAGGAGGCGTCAATCAGGAAGACGACCTATTCGGCAGTGATCCTTTCTCCTTGCGACCTCCTATAACACCAGACGTCGCTGGTGGAGGTCATCAGTCTACTTTTCAGCAAAACTTAGAAAGAGACGATCAGCGATACGGCGCTCGCACTAGTCTCGAGAACCCCTATGCTTCGACTTTATCAAGCTCCGGTAGCAGTGACGGCGAGATCATTTTCGATAATAACATCGTCGGCAGACAGAACAACATCAAAAATGGGTCAAAGCACAATGATGTCGACGACCTCGCATTGTCGGGGACTACGAGGAACGACGTGTACGCTTACAACTCTACTTCTAGTAGCTCCTGTTCTTCTAGTGCTTCTTCTTCTGCAGACTCTGGGTCAGGCTCGGGAAACATCAATGGTAGTGCTCCTCCTGCAGTCGAGTACTACACCATTTCCAGCAAAGACTCACCATCAAGGGATAACACGAGTCTGCTGAATGACTCGATGCTGTCGGCGTCGGACATATCTGGAGATTGGACCTCCTCGGTAGTACAGAACTCTGCTTCGCATCATTCGAGGAATTGGAATGAAGGCACGGGACGAGGAGGACGAGATCAGGGAGGGACGAATCAAAATAGTGCTGCTGGAAAGTCATCCTCGTCTGCACAAGACGAGCCATTCTCACCTCCACCTCCTCCAAAAGCTTTTAACTATCAGGACTTTTTGAACGAAGTGCTGAAGCACCCTAGTGCGGCTCCAGTTGTACAGCAGGTGAAGACGTTTGTTGACCAAGTAAATGCACTGCCGATGGACAAAAAGCAGAGCGCTGTGGAGTCGTTCCGAGTCTTTCTGCCGAAAATGCACGAGCGGATCCTTGAGGCGGAGACATTTAAAGGGTATTTTTTTTTGCTCTTCCATTTGGTCGACAAGCAGCTTTTCAATGTCGAAGCTGATGATAATCTTTAGTGTTAACGTAGTTTCGATATCGTCGATGAAGCTATTCGCCCAAGATGGCACAAAAATAAGCACATTGACTCAAATCGAAAAATATCAGGGCCGACGAAGTCCTGAAGGCCCAAGCACTCGAGGGGCTGGAGAAGTTCGTTACGACGAAGATCTACAATGCAGTTTTTCGTTTAGAAGAGGTCGCGGACAGTCGCAGGGATCGAAATCTGTCTGCGAAGCTGACCTCGTTGAAGTGGGTCAAGCTGCATACGCATTTTGGTACTTTCTTAGACGGCTCTTCAGTGATAGTGATCTTATCTGAACGGCGCTGCGATGAAATCCAACGACGCCCTGAGGCGGCGCCCCGTGCTCCTTTTAAAGGGGGACGGTTTTTTGAAAAATGTGCCTGGCTACGTTTTTGCGGGGTTATTTCCCGCAAGCCCTGCTGAAGAATGGCAAACTTCGGCCGTGCAGGAGCTAGCGACGCAGCGAAAGCTGGGCGAGGCCCGGCACTGTGTCGGGCGCACGTGCATGACACGGCGATGGCGGACAGCAGGAGTGCCCAGGGTCTGACCTCGCGCGCGCGCAGAGAAAGCGCAGCGACTGCAGAAGCTGCTGCCAGTGCGTGTCTGTGTTGGCTCCTTGGAGAAGATACGAAAAGGCACCGGGGAAGGCGTCTTGCTTAGTCCGCGGCTGCCTTGCTTGCGTCGTGGGTCTGGGTGCACCGCGCAAGGCCAGGGGCTGCTTGTCTCTCCAGGACGAGGGGCGGCGGGGCAGCGCGCTTGGATCTGTCTGACGGAGCTGTCTCCCGGGGGCAGCGCTTGAGGGAATTTCCCGCCAATGGTAAGCTCCTTTGGCGCTTCTTCTTCTGTTGGTTCAATTTTCTTTGTCACTTAGATAGCTCACGCTCGTCAGCCACTCTGTTAGTGTTCCGCCATTTCTTCGCTTCGTTCGGACTCTTTAAACTTTATTCAATAACGGGTTACGCGTACGCCTAGTAGCGAGCGAGCGATCGATGTAAAGGATATTTTCATGCGGAATGGTGCCGGATTTCTTTTCTTCAATTTTTTCATTCGAATAGAATAGCTATTGATGTGACTTACTCGTCTTTCAGTCCATCTGTTTCAGTTTCTGTTATTGGGGACATAATGGTTGAAGACGCTGCAGCAGCAGCACACTTTTCGTCTCATCTCTCCACAAACCAGATGTTTCCCCAACCGTCGCCGAGCATCCACAATTCGACATGGCCAAGGATTTCTTCTCTAGGTTAAACGAATACCGTGCTCCCCGTGATAAGCTTCTGTGTATCCAGAACGCCGCCAAGGTGTTGATCACTTGTCTGGAGCAAGTATCTGAATCTGCACAGAATTCACCAGCAAAAGGCGCGTCCAGTGAAGCAGCTGCAAAGAAAAATAGTAGTGCAAACGAACTTGATTCTTCTCCTAGTAGTAGTAGTCCCCTAAAATCCAAGAAGTCTGCTGGCATCGACGACTTGCTTCCAGTTTTGATTTTCGTTTTAATCCAAAGCAATCCGCCAAATCTACACTCCAATCTCGAATACATCGAGAATTTCCACCTGCATCTCGTCGAAGAAGGGTTGTACTACTTCACTACTGTGCGATCTGCGGTAGAGTTTCTGTGGACTATGGACCATAAAGCTCTAAGCAACGTCACGGAGGAAGAATTCCAATTCAATTGTGACGATATTTTGACGCCTTTGGGCTTGGTGATTGAAAATCCGCCTAATTCTCTAGGGAATAAAGGTGGGAAAGGACGAGCAGGAGGACCAGGAAGCAAGAATACTAGTTATGAAACCAAACGCAAGCCACAAAAAATTGTTTATCGAAATTACTACTACTACTACTACTAGTACTACTTCATTCTCTTTGTTTCTAGTCGTAGTCCACCCATCTTCCATGAAAGCTTTTCACACTTCATCTCTAATATCAAGGCAAAAACCAAAATGCAACCGACGACGAAATACAAGGTCATCAGAGATCATCTTCAGCAACGACTCCAACCAGGAGTGGCTCATCGAGTAAACCAAGTGGTGGCGTAGCAGCTAGAGCCGTCGAAGGGTTCAAGAGCTTTTTTACCGCTGGTATAGGTTCTTCCAGTGATCAACATTCTTCGAATGCAGAGGACAGGAATGGGGAACAGAATAACAGCACAGGAGTTACTAGTACCGGGTCAAAGCAGTCAACTACAACGTCTCGAAACAATGGCGAAGGAGCTGGATCACAGAATTCCAAGAACACAAATTCCAATGCTTCTAATGTAGCAGGTACTGCAACTTCGACAAGGTCTACATCCTCTCCAAGTGCCACAACCCCAAAAGCAACATCTTCTACTTCCTCTGGAGAACAAAGTCAAAGTCACGCAGGAGCATCAAGACCACCACCTCACGAAGACTATCTAACCATACCTTTGAATGAGGAAAGAAAGCTAATGCTACGCGAGTTTGAGCCACATTTTTTGGAGTCCAAGATGGCGACTCTGACGGTCAGTGAAGTGCCACACTTATTGTCGGACTACAAAGCGCTAAGTCGCTTTTTTCAGATATTGCAGAAGCAACATTTGCAGGATCAAAAGAAACTTGGGAGGGGATGAATCTTACAAGAATGAAGTGAATAGGGCAATGACCGAAGTTCTTCTTGCAAAGTAACTTCTCATCTAGAATTTTTCATCAGTATAAAATAACATATCATCTACCCTTTTGCACTCTACAAAAAATACAAAATCAAGGGAGGGATCAACATCAAGATCAACAATCAATGGTCAGCGTTTCAATTTCAGATGCATAGTTGATTCCATAGCATGGCGAAGACCTGCTCGCTAAGCATAGCCATAGTGCAAAATCTACAATTGAAATCAAGCAGCATAGTTTGATTGAGATTCAACGATGGATTTTTGTGTCGCCGAAAAAAAAGAGCAATCTGAAAACTTATTTTATGAATGATCAAAAGCCAAAAGGAAAAAAGTACGATCATGATAGAAAAATGAAGACGATCCTGAGGAAAAAAGATCAGATCAACAGCTGCACAAGGATGGATGAAGATCAAGATCAAGTATGGATCATGAAAACTCAAAACGAAGACAGTTTTTGAAACTGAGAACGAAAAGCTATGACCGTAACTACCTTCAGATACAGGTCTTCTCCACGATACACAAGTAATTTTTTGCTTTCTAATTTTTCTGGTTGAGTGTTGTAAGAAGTAGAAGACACGATAACTCCCAGTCGTGTTTTCGTTTTGGCTTGCCATCCCCATCGCTCTGATTTTTTTTGAACAAGAACAAGAAGTTAGTAACACTAACAGCAACATTGATTTTTCCCAACGTTTTCTTCTTTTTCCCTCTAGTATGTTCAACAACGGAAAGGCACGTGGTTCCTTCCCTGATACTTTCCCACAACCCTCCACCTCAACCATGTTGTCTGCCGCCAAGAATATGACCACAGACCTCTTGGCCAAGGAGGGAAAAGAGCATATCGAGCTGCAGACTGGAGATTCCGACTTTCCAGCAACTCAATCTGCAAAGACCTCCACAAGCTCTTTGATTTCTCGTTGTGAGCATATCGTGAATGCCTACTACGCTTCTGAGGATAAACCTCTAGGAACCGCGTTAGCTGTAGCTATCGTGGATGTCAAGGATCTTGAGGATGGTGGAGCAGTTGGTGGTCTGGAACACTACATTTGTCGTGGCAATGTGGTTTTGAATGAACGATTTGTTGGTGAAGGCACTTCCTCTAAGGTGGAGGCGACCGACGAGTCCGGGAAGGCTGGTGAGGAAAAGGAGCAAACGGAGCAGCCCTCTGAGGAACAAAAGGACGTTCTTGACGTGGAAGAAGAGAAGAATACAGCTGAGACAAACGAGCAGCCCGAATCTAAAACTAAAGAACGCCAAAAAATAGTGGTTCCCGCTACTCCCGATACCATTTTCGCTATTGGAAGTGTGACCAAAACGTTTGCAGGTCTGCTCGCTGCTCGTGAGGAAGAACTTTCCAATGATCCGGCTTTTTTAGACACCAGCCTTTCCGAACACCTCAATGCTGAAGACGGTTGGTCTCCAGAGTTCCTAAAGTACAACAAGGTTCGCAATGTCGCCACACACACTTCCGGACTGCCATCGATGCCTTCGCAGTTCATGGCCTCGTTCATGCGCGCTTCTGTGGTGGACCGGTTTAGCTCCACCATGTTTTCGGTACGTAAAGCATTCCGTCGAATCATTAAAAATGTAGAACAAGAACAGGAAGTGGATGTTGAAGGCGGGGACGAAGCTCCTGTGACTCCTGAACACAAAGACAAAGAACACCAGCATCTTGAGGAACACGATGTTGGACCAGAGAATTCGGATCCGGATGCCATTGTTTCTTGGGTGGGCATTGAGGAGATCAAGGTAATGACGCATGAAGCATGGCCTGTGCCTAAAACTCAACAACTTGAACCTGCTGAAGAAAAGATGTGTGAAGCTCCTGAAGAAGACCGCAAGGCTACAGCAGCTGGTGAGGAACCTGCAGTGGAAAAGGCTGGGACCGAAATGAGAAACGTTGCTTCGACTGTCATTTCCTTGAATGGAGAAGGAGCTACGAATGACGAGAAGGAAAGAGAACAAGCAGAAAAGGAGAAGGAACAAGCCGCAGAGGCCGCTAAGAAGCAGATCTGGTCTTACAGTAACGCTGGTACCGCAATTCTCTGCGAAATCCTGAGGAAGCGTGAGGAAGAACGTACGATGAAGCAGACTTCTGAACATGACGCTTCCAATTCCGCTGCTGCCTCTGGTCAAGAACCTCAAGAACGCGAACAAGAGCCTCCACAGAAGAAGTCTTCTCTTGCCTATTCTGACCTTGTGAAAGGCGTGATTTTCGAGCCTCTGGGCATGTCCTGTTCTGGACTCTACGTGAAAGAACAGGAACAAGCTCTCAAGGAGCAGTTGGAGGACAAGCAAATCGCTGATGGTGTGCAAGACATGGGCACTCGCATCGGGCCGATCTTCTTCAAGGACAGTTTCGGAGGTTGTGGTGCTGGCTTCTCAAACCTGAGAGATATGGTCAAGTATGCGAAAGCTTTGGTCGGAAATCAACATGGAAGCAGCGCTGAAGATCTATCCACAATGGCTGGTAGTCCAACGAGCTCAATTTCGGTTTCCAGTATCAACTACCCTGAAGACCGCACGACGTTTGCTCGTTGGTTCCAGCGAAGTTCTGCAGAGAGTGGCTCAACAGCCTGTTCCGCTAGCCCGTGCACGGACAACACCTCTGGATGCACCAAGACCTCTACTGGAAGTTGTACTTCCCTTTTTGGAAAAGGTGCAAACGCCAATGCCTTTTCAGCCTTCAAGAATGTCATGTCCATGGGTCAAGGTGCGTGGTGGAGATTGAATGCTCCTGATTTCAGCAATGTGTCGAAGACTAAGGGAGAGGAAAATGTCGAAACCAGCAACGCAGAACCAATCATCTGTCATCAAGGCGATGTGGGTGGCGGATCTACATCGTTGATGATTCATGGGACAAAGGCCGTCATTGTGTTGAATAACCGCAATGCGCCACGCATGGTGCCAGCACTGGCTAGGGAATTGTTGAAAGAGTTGAACAACTACCAACAGGAAGAAACCACGAGAAAGGCACCGTGTGGCCTGCGCTGTCTATTCTCAACAGAAGAAGGACAGGAAGTGGTGGTAGGTACAACAAATGAGAGCAACGGCAAAGAACTACACGGGAAGAACAGCTATCTTTACAACCAAACTATTCGCATCCCATCAGCCAAGGACACGATTGCGCAAAGCCTTACGGGGAAGTATACTATCGACAACGCTGAGAACCATCAGACTGACAACCGCCAGACGGACAAAGACAACTGGTCTCAGGAAGCCTCACAATCTACTTTGCAAGCCGAAGTCGCTTACTCCACTTGGTGGAAGACCATGGTCGTCCGTTTTTCCGGTCTCGAGGGTAACTTCTGGATTTGGGCTCGTTATCTCTGGTTGCCGATCTACACGACCCCAGCTGGTATTGGGATCGGAAGTGACAACTCCTCAGCTTCAGCTAGTGGAGATGCATCAAGATACACGTTCTACCTACCAGTACCAACATCCACAGCAACGGGTGTTTTAGACTTTATTGATGGAAATATATTCTTTTCCCTCGCTGGGTTTGCATGCAAACTTCAAAAGGAATGAAACAAAGTACAAAGCATTCAACACTGAAGATGTTCTTGGTTTTTCATGATGTAAACACGTCCGGACTGAGAAACTACAGTGGAATGATCAACCCATGAATTGTAGCATCAAGTCAACCATTACCACTACCACTTTTAAGTAAGTACTTACGTACTTTTTTGGGGCGTGAAATCTCCTGAGAAATGTACGAGCATACACACTCACGACGACCCAGCCTTAGACTCCACCTTCAGAGACTTTTTGCCACGACCCCCTCAAAAACCTACTGGCTCTCGTAGAGGCCGTCCCTTTTTACAAGATGAAGATCTTCAGATTTGAAATCGAGTTCCTCCAGCTGCGTACCATAATCACCTTTACTGCTTGATACATCCGTATTCTCCGTGTTCGCGCTATTTTTCTCATCGAGACGAGTACGAGATGAGAGATTTCATTTGTGTGATCCTTATAGATTTGTTTCACTGACCATCACAGTGAAACGAGTATTGAATGAGGGAACGCCATTATGATGTGCGGACGCTGCAAGCAGTAGATGACGTATTATTCTGTCTCTGTCATCATTCAACATTCTTGAACCAAGAATATTGCATGTGCTGTTTATGTCAGCTTTTCTGTTTTTTCATGTGACTTCGTGTCTTTGATCTTCCTGACTTGGGCTTGGGCATCCCCCATTGGCCTACCAGATCAGGATCCCTGAGAATGAGAAGTGCAGGTTCCAGTATTTTTATCGATGCTGTTGCTGGATATTTTAATTCGTGATCGATGTTCCTGTAGCAGTCGTGATAGGTGTAGGTCATCGTCCCGCTCTACTCTATTCATTACTATTTCCAAAATTTTGACATGACGATCCAAAAGCTAAGTGAGCCGCTGCTCGTTCCTGCGGGATCTGGCAATCCCTTTTTTGTGCAGAACAAGGCGGAACCGGTATCTGCCGGAGGAGCTTCAGATGAAATTGCAAATGTGGTGGATAAAACTCCTGAAAGAGCGAGAATATCATCACCATCGTTGAGGCAGACTGGAACAGCGGAGCAAGCGCCACACGATACTGAAGTTGGCTTACTAGGCAGAGACACAGGAGATAATGCGGCTGTTGTTGTAAACGTTCCTACATCTGCATCAGATGGGTTTCCACCTCCTCCACCAGCACCTGCTCCACGAGAACTTAGATGGTATGACTTTCGCTGGCGGTTTCTGCTGGAAGATACGGAAGAGGACGCGACCTTGGTGGAGGAGAGCTGGTGATATTTGAAGTACTTTCTCGGTGTCTGGTTCGGGTCGATGGTGGCGCTTTACGTTGGCTATCATGTGATAAAACACGTGTTTGGTGAGGTGGGCGGATAATTTTGAACGGAACAAGTGGTGTATGTTTGTGAGTTTGATGGGCTCCTTCAACATCTGATTCGGTCTTATCCATCGAGGACGAAGATATCTCTGGTGTGATCTTTCGGCGGATTACCGCTAGTGCTAGACCGATACCAAGATAAGTACAAGCATGGTGTCATGTTGAGTACATGCATTTGTTTTATGTCTTGTTCTTGCTGAACAAGAGCTGCAATTTTTTAGCCTTAGCAGCTACACATTCAATTTTTTCCCCGATTCCACCATATTTATTAGATACAAAAGTAATCGTATCTATTAGACGAAAGGACTCAGATTGAACATTATAAGGACAACGTCGTTTTGTAGTTGTTCTCAGCAGTTTTATTGGTATCTATCTATTGTGATTCTTCTTGTAGTCCAACTTCACTACAATTTACAGACAGGAGTGATGTAGAAGTTGAACCAAACAGGTGGATGATTTTACCTATCGATTTTTTAAACAATCTGTTATTTCGACGTTCTAAATCTAAGTATCTATAGTGATGCTCATTCTCTCCAGTTGTCTCATTGTCATAGGGGACAACAAAGTGAATCCTAGGTGAACTCCATCTTGACGAACACCATTCCCATAAGAAACAAGCAGTTTAGATCTGATCCAGAGGGATTTTACAGCGGTCTCTTGTTGTCCAAATGATATGATCTTCGAACAAGAAGAAGTTCCTCCTGGACAACATCTATATTTACGCGTCAAAGAGTGAAGATGGCAAACATGACGATCATCAGGGTGAGGGTCTTCACAAAAAACATGAAATTCGAGTTTTGTTGTCTTTAGAGAAGATGAAGAATGTAGCCACGATGACGTTGTTGAGAGAAGACGAGTACTAGGATTGTCCTCGTCCTGGTAAAAAAGCCCAACTTCAACATGACGACGTCGTGTCCTCTAGTGCAATTGAGGCGGCGAGGATGGGAGCGCCTGAGGCTACCACGACGAGTACTTATATCCTCCTCGACGTCCTCCACACTTCGCGGTGTGGCTACCTCCTCCAGCACGAACGTAAGAGGATCAACACCTCCAGGTAGTCGTGACCAACGTCAACAACCGAGTACAACAGGAGCGCAAACGACTAAGCATGATAAGACAAAAGCAGTAGTGGAGCCTCAAGAGGATGACGAAGAAGATTAAGGTGATAAAGTCAAAATTTTTAGAAGGCCATTTTCGGTTGCAAAACTAAAGTCATCATCGGCGTTCCTTCTATCTTCTTCTTCCGAGAACCTCTTCATCTTCTAAGAAAAGCAGTCAATCGGTGTTTTGATGTTTGACGATGGTGCTGACTCGGCCCCTACCCTGACCAAAGAAGAGCAACTTGCTGAAAAACTCAGGGTTTATCGAGAACGACGACCGGGACAGGCTATCCGGGACTTTCTCGACACGTCTAAGCGATTCACTTTCTCAAGCACAGAGGACTTCTTGGAAGTTTTGCGTGTCAGTCTCCGGGTCATTCCCCCAGCTGCAACTCTGGAAGCGACCTTGCGGGAACTAGACCAGTCACAACTCGAGTTTGAAAGAGACAGGACAGGGACAGAAGATGATCACTGTAGTATTACACCTAAAGAAGGACAAGGAGAAGCAGCAGATTGTTCTACAACACGGACAAAAGCAAAACGGAGGACAAGGAGTGAACTCTTTCTCCAGCAGCTTCTTCTGCAAATCAGAGAGGTGAGTCAAACTGGCACGTCGTTTTCGGCGCAGTTTATGATCGACCAGAAACTGCGTGACAACTCTTCTTTCGCCCAACATCATTTGGCTGCGTGGAGAGGGAATGCTTATGGCAATAGGAAAATGAACGAAACGCCGCTCGCATTGAGAAGTGGCGTCGCTGCGGGATTCTTGTCAGCCGATGAAGTCTATGCCTTCGCTCATCGTGCTTGCAGCTTACTCACTGCTGACGACCAGGTGACCTATTTGGGTGGCAGTTCGCTGGATGGCCAGTCCGCTCTAGTGGCACTTCACTGGCTTGTCACATTGGCTGACCGAGGATACGAAGTAGCGAACCCAGGTGTGAATCATGCGCTTCTGTCTCGCATAGAAGGCGAATTCTTCTCAGGGCGGCCAATTGTAGTGGGGGATTCCTGCGCCAAGACTTACATTCCGGAACGGCTCATTGCTGCGAGTAGGAAGGACAAAACAGGGGTGATTATACAGGACAAGGATAAGAATTCAGCAACAGATGCGGGATCATGGGAAGATAATTTTGCTGACGACCAACGACAACAGGATGTGGATGGAGAAGCTCAAACAGTAAGAAGCTTAGTCGACGAGTCATTGTCGGTTTCTCATTTGGTCAAGCTTTTGACCTTGATACCAGGCAGGGAACGAATCAAACCAGTCAGACCAGTACTAGGGGTAGATCTATCAAGTACAACGAGTACCGAGAACTACGAGATGGCTGAACAGACTTCACGACCACCAACATCCGCAACATCCTCTCCGTCTCCTTTCCATTCTACCTCATCCTCTCTCGAATCGCTGAAGAAAGAAGTCGCGAATCAATGGCGCAGCATGGACCCAGTGGATATGGAACAGTGGGAGAAAGAGCGATCACTGAAATGCGAGAACAAGGTCCCTAGAATGAAATATGTTCGCGCTTTGGACCACTTGCGAGACGTGCATGTCGGGAAAAAACTGAAGGCGCATATTGCAACAGCGCTGTTCGAGAAACTGAACGACGGGAAGAACATTTATGGCTCGTGCATTTGCCTTTTCATGCTTTCTGTTTCAACACCTTCTCGTTCTCCCAACATGAAAATCATTGTCATCTGCTCGCTCACGTTCCCCTTTCTGCCGACATTGAATCTGGATAATTGCTTTCCTGTTCCTCTGCTCTGTCAGTCTCTACTCGTAGTCTGAGTCCACCCTTTGCCTTTCCCAGCGAAATTATAATGCGTCTGAAGCAGTACTAGTCTAATCCTCGTTATCCATCCGTGATCTTGTGCGACTCGCTTCCGTTTACTCCGTCTCCAACCGTGTCCAACGAGGCGATCTGCAGATGGACATGCAGGACCTGCTTTGTAAAAGGCTACTGGAGAGAAAAACGGAAGCTTTAGTACCTTACTTATGGCCGGTTTCCTTAATGTTGCAAATCAATATCAATCTTCAGGAGGCGGGGCATACATTCTGAGTATCTCTGTCAGGAGAACGAGAAATGTCAAAAGCATGGACCGTGAAGATGATAACCACATCTCTAACTTACGCCTTAGCCTTGTCCAGCGCATTCGCTGAGATACAGTGCGGTGCTGCCTTCAGGCTGTGGAGAACTAAGCTTCTGCCTGCTTGTACGAAGCTTCTGAAAGCGGAGAATCCTTTGCTGATGTTGAGACAGGAAGGCTTCGCTTCTTCCGCTCTGCTGAACCCCAAGCAATTGGACTTGCTGATTGCCACGACTGCTGACGTTGGCGCTAGGACTACAACTAACAAGAGAACTCCAAGTCGTCAAGATCCGTTTTTTCGAGAGCTGCTTGAGACTTTCAAGTCTTCGGCTAGCGCAGTAAACGAGTCCAGTGAAAACATCGCAGCAAAGGCCCAAATGGAAAAGAATCTGGCAGCAAGGGGACTCATTCCGACTAAAGGAGCAGGCGGACGAGAAGGAGGAGTTGATAAGAATTTACGGGGCAAAGAACATGAACAATTGGCCTTTTTATGATTTACAGAAGGGCATCTTTGACTTTCTTGAATTCAACTTCTTCAAGGTGTTTCCTTTAATACCTGCTTCTACTTGGTAAGTTAGATGATAGTGTCGTCGTCGTGCGTGACGTATGGGCATGATCTCTTAAGGTCAAAAAACTATTCTCCATCGACGAGGATCTATTTTCATCTCTCTAACCACTGGTGACAAGTCTATCGCTGCCTTAGTTCAGGAAGCGACCAAGCTTTTGCAGTTGGCTGCGGGAACCCGTATGGAGGATCCTGGTGATCGTACCAAGTTCAGAGTGCCGGATTTCGTTAGGCTTCTACGACTTTTCAATCATTACGCTGGTAATGCAGGTTCAAATAGTACGTTTAAGAGTTCTTTTTCGTCGGAGTCCTATCCTTCCACCTCTAGCCAGCTCGACGCCATCATCGCCAAAGATGTGCAAAAAGACGTTGACAAGAAGCGCAAGCTATACCAGAAGGCTATTGAAATGCTCAGTGCGCATTTCGTGAAGCAGTTTGCACCTTCTGGGAGTGGAAATGCGAGTGGGTTCTTGGGAGATAGAAGTGCGAAAACGCTCCTGGATTTGGAAGCCGTAGATAAGGAAGCAACAGAAGTGCGTCGGTTACTGAATCACAAGAATCAAGGAGGCACCATTTTGCAACTGTCAGAATTGCTGGATGTGTTTTTGGAAGCCAGGAGATGTTGCTCGTCGTCGTCTTCAGATGAGCATATGCATGCAGTTACAGGTGAAGATGTCAAGCAGGATATCTTCACCAATAAAAATGTTCCATCTACCTCACGCTCACCTACAAAGAAAGACGCAGACGCACTGGATCATCCCATTCGCCTATTGCAGACAGCCTTGACGGCTCCCAAGCCTACGCTGCCGTGGTCGGTGGGTATTCATCATGCGGATCCCTTTAGTCGACAAGATACTGCGGCTCCTGGGAGTTCCCTAAATGTCTTTAGTGATCTAGATTCTTCAGTAGAGAACGTTGCCACTTCTACTGGAACAACAAAAAGCGCCATCATCGCCATCGCTTCTACAAAACGCCTACTCGCCAGGCGATATGGGAAACTCTTCGTAACCCTATGTAAAACGCCCTTCGTAGAGATGGATGTGGAGCTCCTGCATCTGGCTACACGGTCATTGTTGGCCTTGATGGACGAACACCTTGTTAACACTGTTGGGGCACAACGACAAACTACATCTGGAATTACTCCTCTTTCTACTCACGGTTGCTTGCTAACCATTCCAGAACTGACCCATTTACTGGACGCTTTCGACGGCAACTGTGTTTCAATACACTTGCAAGTGAAAACCGCGCTGTTGTTCACCCATGCTATGGCTACGGATTCCTGTTCTGCCTTTGACCTCTGCATCGGCGCTCATGGCATTGCTGAAGCTTTGCAATTGATGGAAATCGAAGGAATTATACCTGGACAAGCTGGACAAGGTCAAGGACAACAAGCAGACGAAGTAACCACTCTTCGCAATGGCCTGCACCACATTTGGCGACGATTAAAGGACCATCTAGAAGCTTTAGCGCCAGGTCATCGCCTGATGCTCCTCAATGCGATTGTAAAAGCCGCAGAATTATCGGAAGACTTGGAGTTCTGTGCTGCGATCGACAAATACATAGTTCAGGAATCAAATTCTCCTGATGTGACAGCGGCGGCGGGGTGCCTGTAGAACTAGAAGTACTGGAGGGGCTTCTAGGAGTAGGGGAAACATCAAGATAAAGCAGAAAATAGGTTTTATGGGTTTTGTAATGTTGAGTATCAAATCTAGCGATTCTTAAGGATAGGATGTAGTTCTTCTTCTTCTTGTTGAAAGTAACATGTTCCTGAAGAACATGTTGTCAAAGTCACTCGAAACGGATAATATGCTAAAACTAGCGACTACGTTGATCAACATCAATTTATGCGAACATGCCTAGAAGAAGTAGAATCAAGAATATGTCGTCATGCTCTTTTTCTTGTAAAGCCAGCGAAATCACACCATATCCTAAGCAACTTCTTTAAACTTGCGTATGGAAGCCTGTCGAAGCAACCGCCAACGCCTTGAGACGGTCTGCTCTAGGTGGAGGCACACAAAGACAAACAGGATGTCGAAAAAATCTAAATCCCTCTAAAAGGATGGCGCGTGAGTTGAGGAGAGAAATGAAAAGGAGAGGGCTGAGTTAGATGTCAGCCCATTTGTTCATGAAAATTGTACTTCCATCATGTCGAAAAAAATTGTACGTGGGTCATGAAAGCAACTAAGACTGGTGATGAGGACTGAGACAAGCCTATGATACACATGCATTGAGGACATTGCCAAAAACAACGCAAAAAAATGCAACCCGTTCTCCAATCTGTTGGCACGCCCGCTGGAGTTGTGCCGCGAACGATTAATGCAGCTTCTCCGCGATCCCTCCAGGAGCCACAGCCACAGTTCCTCTATGCACCTGAACAGCAGCCAAACAGAGGTGGACAACAGCAGCCGGGCAGGTTTCAGCCTCCTGGAAGGGGCGGACCAATGCGAATGGAATCGCCTGGCGTTCCCAATGCTAATGCTAGGCAGACGCCACCACGGTCCGAAGCTCGGTTAGCAGAGATGCAAGACGCGAAATATCGAGTGTCGCGCGAAATAGGAAAACGCACTGTGCAGAGAAGTTCGACGATGCAATTGTCTAAACAAGAATTAATATCGACGCAGGACCACGGCAACACAGTGGCTTCTGGAGGAGCTGGTGGAGGTGCTAATTATGGACGGCCAGCTGCTTCGAAGCCGAAGAGTAGACAGGCGAGTCCAGCAGGTGGTACTTCTAGGGGCAGGACGGGTACTGCTGGTAGTGCAGGTGCAGCAAATCCAGGACATAGGTCAGCTCGACGTGGAAGCAGTGGTAGTCCGGGAAAGGCAAAGAGTGCTGCAAGAGGAAAAGCCTCAGCAAAACGAAAAGGTTCACCAAAAAGTGGAAAGAAGAAACCGAGTGGCTCTATGGAAGGTACGGCGTAACTTCAAGTTTGTTCTTGCCGCCCACGATGATCCTTCTACTGTACTACCACTAACCCAACTTCTGACACGAAAAAATGCACTCACCCTCAGAAAATTAGCTACTTTCCTACTTAAATCCTAGCCAATTTATTGAGTATGAGTACACTTTTTCTTGTCATACAACTTCATCGATTTTCAAAAAACTGACTTAACTAGAAGTACACGCAAAAACAAAAGAACTCCTGCTCCTCCGCCCAAGAACCCAACAAAAACCAGATCCCAATTCCCCGTCTTCGCAGCTGAGTGTCGCGACGCTGGATCCTTCACCACAGACCGGCAACGATCGTCGACAGAAATCCGATCCTAGAGCGGTTGAAGCCTTGACCGAACCTTTGACCGAGGAGGAACCGCTGATGAGTTTTGAACGGCGCTTGTCTGAGACTTCGGGTGGTTGTACTACAGGAGAGGGCGTGGGCGTTGATCATGCTGGTGGTGTGTATAATTTAGTAGCGTACGGCGACAATCAACATCAAGAACTTATGCAAGGAGCACCATCTTCTTCTCAAGCTACTGCTGTCGGTGTGGGAGCAGCACTTCTCAATAGGAAAACAGCACCAGCAGCTGCAGCGCCAACGACGTTTTCTGGTACTCCTGTTAGTAGTACAGGACCACTTAGTTGTCAGCAGTTGTATCAGAATCAGTCACCACGTCAAACGGTTTCCTTTCAGGCTACATCAACAACTGGCCAGATTTCACACACTATCAATGGATTGCTTCCACCGACAACAACAAGTCGTGTAAGACCTGAAGGCGAGACGAATTACCAGCGAGCTAACCCGTCCACTGCAAGCTCCACCTATAGAGGAGAAAGCACTAATAGGAGTGTGAATTCTCAACATTCTCATTCTGCAAAAATCACAACGGCAGTTCAACAACCAAGTATGATCAATCATGCTCACCAGCAACAAGATCAGCATCAGCAACAAGAACAGCAGCTTCACGAGGTTTTGAGTTTAGACCTCCACATCAAAATTCCAGCGGCTACCTCTACGTCATTTCCTAGGCAGTATTGGCCGAAAAGCGCTGCAGAACTGAGGAGTCGTTTAAGTTGGGCTTTGGGACTGAGATTGGACGATACTGGAGGTGGATCTTCAGTATCAGTTCCTTATGGAGGTGGAGCTTCTGACCGATCTGCAGGAGTAGACCTCAACCTATTCTTCCAGGGCACGGAAATCAACGTAGACAATGTTGGTGAGAACGTCCTCGAGCACTTGGCAATAGCAGAACCGGCAGGAGGTCATCGGAACGTGCTACACGAAATAGCAGAAAGTCTAGTTTTCAACTCTGATGGTGGCATCAAGAGTGTATCTGACGATGGCACTACTGCTGCGGATCCGCTATCGGAAAGAGTGAGAGTGGAATTGCTGACCTACAGGCGTGCTCTAGAGGAACAGGAAAAGACGCTGCAGACATTGCGAGCACACTTTTTATGAACTCTGAGAGTGAGAGTGAGAGATGCCAAGAAATCTAAATATTTAAATATGAGTATGCTGAGTCAGCCTGAGCCTGACTCAGTACAACATCGACGTGGTCAATCTCAATATCATTTTTGTGATTTTAAGGACGTAGAGCTAGAGCTAGAGTAGCACTTCATCTGCAGCCACTTGAGCAGTACTACACTGGTAGAGATTGAGGTCTTATAAATATCTTGTTCCCCTTTCCCATGCCCATGCAATGTCACCCTCAGCCCACTCTTCATACCCAGCCGAGCAAGAGGCTTCGCACCATGAAAGGCACAACGAGGTAAAACAAATGAGTGCGGATCTGGAACAGCAATTGGAGCACTTCACACAGAAACACACCGACTCTGAGGATGCGAGACTAGAATTAGCGCAAGAGCTGATGCAAGCGAAGGAGTTGATGGAGTTATGATGGACTTGATGCGGTTTTGCTTGTCCTTCAGAATAGGAATGTACTCGTTATATGCTAGAAGAAGACGAAGGTGCAATTAGTTGATGTTGAAATACTAGACGGACATACTTACAACTGTACAGGGAACTACTAAGCAGTTGCTCGTCTCGATTTGAAACCAATATGAATTATGTCTCCTTTAACACACAGCCTCGACAAAGACAATGAAGAGCAGCGGAACCAGATTGATATGCTGAAAGAGCAAGTGGAGAAGAATGAGGTAAGGAATTTTGTAGCCACCCTAAGTAAGTAAATAAGGAATTTTGTAGCCACCCTAAGTAAGTAAATAAGGAATTTCGTAGCCACCCTGCGTAAGTAGGTACTGGCGAATAAATGGTAAAGTAAGTAGTCGCGCTCGTCTAGCTCCTACTTCGCATATTCGCCCCAAAAAGAACAACGTCTTGATACAACTCAATACAACTCCACATTCTTTCAGGCCTCCATCTCCACCCTCTCTACCGCGAAAGAAGCAGCCGAGCTCAGAGCCGCGAATTATGAGACGGAGAAGCAAGCGGCAGAAACCAATCTAATGCGACTTCAAGGCGCCAACGACGAGGAGAAACGCGATTTGGCTAAAAAGAGGGACGAACTTCTGAGTCACACACTGAAAATCAAGGAAGAACAGGCTTCAGCGAGCAAGGCTGTGCTGGATGCCAAGAACGAGGCGAAACAGGCACTGTTGGAGAAGGACGCAATGAGGGCAGATATGCTAGCGGAAATTATGGTGAAGGGTTGGTATCAGAATTGTTGAGTTGGTTCTCTGGGTTTCTTGAGGCGCACTGAACATTTGATTTCTAGACGTAGACCGTAAGCGTATCCATCGCATGTGTAGAAGTTGTTCTTGTTGACTCAACATGATCAAGAATCTCGATGACAAACGTATTCGTAACCGTCAAGATCTTCCTCTAACTCCCGAGAGAAGATGCTTTCCATGGTGGTCAAGGAGTCTCAAGAGCGCTTGCAGGCTGAACAACGAAAACAGCGCGAAACCGAAACTCAGTTGCAAGCATTCTATGATGAACAGGAGCAAGAGTGGGTGAAGCTGCTGCAAGAACGGCAGGATGAGCTCAAAAAGAAGGAATTGGAGTATGCGAGAAAGCTGAAACTTGCTTTGGACAAGAAACATCACGAACTGAGCGCTGAGAATCAAGATGAGCAGATAAGGGTGAAACAGGTATTATAAATGAGTTGTGTTATTCATCTGTAGCTTTTGTTACAGACAGAGACATGTTGTAGCGCTTGCGCACGTGGTTCATCACGCACAACTTAAAGTAAGTTGATTCTCATTTTTTCGTACAATCCCACCCGCTGCACTCCCACACTACAATCGCAATTTCCAGGAAAACAGCGATTTGAAGTCTCGCTGTGGCCGCTTAGAGTCTCTGATGCGAACACTGAAGGCCGAAATCGAGCAGCATAAAACCGAACGCTCAGCCTTGATGTTGGATCGACAGGAATGCTCGACCAAGCTTCAAAGAGCTTTAGACTCCAAACGGGATTTGCAGAACGCGGTCGAAACTTTGAAAGTACGGATGGCAGAGGAACTTGCGGGAAAAGGAGACCAGAATTTGAGCCTTTCTCGTGTGGAACAACAAGGTAGCTTTTTGTCGGTGACATCATCTGATATGATGTCGAACCGAGGTGGTCCTAGTATGTTGGCATCTGGAAGGTCATTAGCAGCGTCATCTAGAGGAAGTCCTAGGAGTGCTCGCGGTGCAGGCAGTAGACCGAGAAATCTGGCGCACGGTGTCAGTAGCAGAGGCGTTGTGGTTGGGAATCAGCACACCAGAAGGGAGGCGGATGGAGGCGAAGGAGTTGGTAGTACGCCCACCACCATAGTTCCTTCCTCCTCGAGTAGGAGCAGTAGCAAGCGACAAGGATCCCACGCACAGGCCTCAGGGGTTCATCTCTACGCCGTCTCGGCCGACACAGCGACACCAGGAGGTCGTTCGCCTGCAATTTCCCCAGCACAGCAACAGCTGACACAAGCGCCAGCCGGCTCCTCTAGTTCCATCGCTTTCGCAGACGAGCTTAGAAGTAACAAAGAGGAAACAACAACAAGAACTTCAACGTCTAGTCGTGGAGATAAAAAACAAAGTAGGATTCCGATTCCTACTTCGACTGCTTCTGGTGCCCTCACTAAGGCCCCTGCTGCAGACGTCCATCCTGAAAATACACCCAACGCTTCTAACGCAGATTCAGCACAAGAGGAAGATTATCAGAGGTCTCTGTCCATAGGTAGTTCGATTCCGTCTGAGGAACAGCACATGTTCAGTCCTCAGGAGAACAACAGAGCAACTACCTCGAGCTCATCTCCTCAAGGATTAGGACCCACAGCTGCAGGCCAACAACAACTTGGAGTACCAGCATCATTGTCAAATTCCAAAATAACCACAACATCATCTAGTGGGACCACTACAGCTGTTACGACATCATCACCAGTGGGCGGTACTAACCAAGAAGCTCCTAGTAGTACGGCCACCACAAGTCGTTTCATGTTGAATAAGCCTCCAGGGACGTCACTTCATCTGGGATCCTCCACGCTAGCCTCAAATGGATTCTCTACGAGTTTGCTGAAGCGACCACCAGTAATTGGACTCACAACTACTACTGGTGGCAGCACGGCTACTACTAGTATGACTCCACCAGGCAATTTTCGTAGCACCCTTAATGGCGGTGGCACAGGACCTCCGATGAACTTTTTTACAACTAGTCAGCGTCCAGCTAGTACTGGGAGAGGGTTCGTGGGTTCTCGTTCTCGTGGGAATGTTAATAACAATGCTGGACAAACATCACAACCCCAAGCACCGCATAGCCAACAACTACCTACAAACCAAGTAGACCATGTGACAGCAGGCAACGCCCTCTCTGCTTCCGCACATAGTGTGCTCACAACTGTGACAACTAGCAAGGTAAGCACTGGGTCGGCGGGACCAGGAGTTCTTATCGTTGGAAATGGAATGGCGCCTGTTGCTAGTGGCTCTCAGCCTATCTCCAATGGAATAGTACACCCGCTCCCACCACATCCACACCGACAAAACCAGAATGGCCTGCCACCAGGCTCACATCTTCCAATTCAGCAAAGACTCACCTCGGCAAGACTACCACCCAGTCCGCATCCCGAAGTACAACACGCAAATGCACTAGATTTTTCCACCCTATCCGCAGTACCCCAGCATCAAGATGCCTCTCCACATAACACTGTTTTGTCGGCGTCAGCTGGTGGATTGTTGTATAATGAAAACGATCTGTCGTATTTCCATGACGCAGGAGCGTCAACCAATGCAGCTGGTGGGGGTAATATTACACCACAACAAGTAGTAGATATGCCAGGAGTAGGAACAGGAGCAGTAGTAGGAGTAGGTGTCCAGCATCAACATCAATCGCTAACTCCAACATCATCACAACAGCTAATTATGAGCGGCAATGGTCATCTCGTTGCTGCGAGTGGCGCAGTAGTTGCAGGAGCTCATCCAACTGCACTAGCCGTACCACGACCACCAGGCTCGTCTATCATCAATTCTGCCGCTACAACAACTGCTGCTCTGCCTGCTGCTACGGGTTCTATTTCCATGGATGTTCAGCACCAGCAAGTGTTGCATCACTCAGCCCTATCCGCTTCCGGTATGCATAGCTTGAACAACAGTACCCACAACGCCTTGCACACATCGTCTGGCATGCTCAATCGAAGTATGTACTCTGTTCTGTCACAGTCGCCTGGCACTGTCCAACCCGGTGGTGGTTCAGTGGTGGTACCTCCTAGTTGTACGGCAGCTGTACCTGCTGTAGCAGACCAAAAGCTAGCATCTCTGCTAGCAGAACACAAAAGCATGGAAGAATTGGTGGAGCAAAAGAAACGCGAAATCTTGGAAAGAAAAAGTAGAGCGTCCTCTCGCGTCGGGGAATTAGATAGAAGTAGGGCCGGAAGCTCAGCGACACAAGGGTCATCATAATAATGAACTAGTCTAGTTGTACTTGTAATATTTTTGACAACTTGAACTTTTCACAACTAGCAAAACTACTAGAAAAATAAGGCAAGAACATTCTCATGCTTCGAATTCTTACGAATGACGATAATACCCGTAGATAATTATTTCTATTCATATTTCATGCACAGAGATAGAGATACAACAATGCTATCGATATCGTATAATGCACAAATAATAATAGTAGTAATAGTTTTCGAGGAAGATGAACTTGAACGATAAGGATAACCAGGATACGGACAAGGATAGATATCAAGATCTACAACATCCTTCTTCTTCTATTTGATAAATTCATGCTATGGCAAAGCAAAAAGTGCTGCCCTCTTCACGATATTCATTCTTAATCTTAAAAAATGAACTTTTTTATCACGTTCACGCTCGGTCGTTGACGTTGAACTACCTCAAAAAATCAACATCATTCATGGTCAGGAAGAGATTGATTTTCCTTCTTGTTTCAGTCTTGTACAGCTACACTAAGATTGATCTCGTCCGCGATGGGCGTTTAAAATCAAACATCTTCCAGTGCGAGCAGTGTAATTTCTGAGTATGTCCCATGCCTATCGTTTTTCATTCTACACTGCATCTGCATTGCCGAAGCAAGGAGCTCTGTCATGCTGTCGTCCGTATATGCGCACATGCGGCAGTCTTCAGTGAAACAAAATGAACGACTTCATACCCTTATGCTTGCTTGTTCAGGTAAACCCTATATTCCGATTCCGATTCAGCTCCGCCCTTTGGATCGGTCGTTGTCGCCTTCTGTCATATTGAGACTCGTCTTTTTACCTACAAAAAAAGTCTGATAATGATCATAAGTGTGCTGGAAGAACTAAATAAAAGGACTTGATGCACCTGAAGATGAAAGGACGACTTGAGGCACTTATTAAAAAAAGGCATAGCTTTCCCTATTCTATTTTATTCTATCCTCACGGACAGGCATCGTGGAGTGCCGCCACATTCATATCTTATCGTGATCCTCGTAAATTGACGTTGAGGAACAAGATGAGGCAGCTCTTTAATCGTGGTACCATTGGTGCCATATTGGTTGACCACGTGATCCTTTATTATGGAGGATCACTTCATCTTCACCTATTTTTCGACCCCGATTTTATCCCTGGTGCGACCGCAGCAGCAACCGCAAGTTTAAGCACCGAACCCGCAGCCGTAACCGCTTCAAGGAGCCGCCCCCCAGCACAACGTCAAGCTCCATGCATCGGCACCTTCTTCAGCAAGTGTCTTCGAGTACCGAATTCGAATCGAAATCAAGATGAAACTGAAAGTGTTTGCAGCAGCTCAAACGAAAGCAGAGGTGCTCCTGGGCAAGATCAAGGAGAAGAAGAAGTAGTACGTGAATCTGTAATAATGGAAATGGAAAAAGATCTTTCTGATTCTGTACCTCCACCAATCTACGAGCCTGCAGCTCCAAGCTCATTGACAAGTGCTCAAAAGAACCTAATTCGCGTTGAAGTGAGAAAACTTTCTGGAGATTTGTGGCCTTTGAAGAAAGGTCGAAAAAGGCACCTGGAGCTACCAGAACTGGAAGATTTCGAGGAAACCGCTACCCTTGGCGACGTGATGGACGCACTGGAAATCGATGCCACGTTGTTGCCGACGCCGTTTCATTATGTGCGGTTACAATTGACGAACCCGGTCCCGCAAGGAAAACCTAGTTATGGATGATGTTTTTTCCATCCTTCAGAGGCTGCTCCTTTTCCCTTTAATTCAACTGTATACTCAGGTTAATCGGGCGGGCCTCGATGGTCTATCAAGATGGGAAAAACATCATCCATACTAGTCCGATCGAGAAACCTTCTCCTGCGAACGACCATCAAAGAACAGGGACGAGAGAAGTACAAGCCGCCCTTGCAAGAGGAGACCGCAGTTTGCCTTTGGGCAATATCGATATCTTGCTATCTTTATCCTCGTCAAATACTGTTGACCATCGTCCCGACCATCCACTACATCAAGGTGGAGGAAGCACAAGCAGCCATCACAGAAGGTTGTCTTTCATTGCTGTGATTACAGACGAACGTGATGTTTTCAAAAAATGGATAGACAGACCGGTAGACGGTAAGCGCGTACTTGAACGACTCAATCGGTCGTCTCCAGTATTCAAATCACCAGGCCAACTGATTGATGCCTTGCCTGAGTTCGCGGAGCCGTTGAAGGATATCTATTCTTATGTTTGATTTCATCTGAGTTTGGAGATCACACTTTGCTTGTTATTTCTCTTGAATGTTCAGCTAGTATGTATTAGTAGTATGGCTAGTAAAAAAATAGAAAACTACTCTAGCAGCAACTCAGAACAAAACCAAAAGCAGTAGGCATCGTAAATATCCTTAATCAACATCTACAGAATCGCTAGTATTCCCTAAGAAGTAGTAGGGTCCCTTGATCTTTTACGACAACCATCATAGTTCTCAACATTTCTATTTCTAATCTCCGGCTCTAGCATTGCATCCTACGCCACGTGAGCTGTTGGACAAATTGCAGAGTGAAGCAGAAAATATCATGAGGCCAAAAGTGAGCAACCCAAAGACGCAGAGACAATGCCAACCTCAACGAGAACGTCGTGGAGATGAAGATCAGTCTTCTTCTGATTCAGAAGGAGAAGGACTCGGCCCAGCAGGAGTACAGCCCGATACTATAACAGAAAGACTACAACGACTTTTGATTGATGAAGTTTCGTCTCAACATAAGGGACGAGAACGGCAACTAAGAAGTCGAAGAGACAAGCCAAGGGTAAGGGAGGACGAAGGCCCTGGCCAAGACGACCTATTACAACGCCTACGAGAACCATCAGTACCGCAACCAAATCAAGGTGCATGTTCTTCAGAAAGAACAGAAGTAGAAGTAGAAGATGATAACGAACATCGAAATTTTTCTACAAGAACTTCAACTCTATTTCTATAGAAGCTTCTACTACATTTTCTCCCTGTCGATGGCATATTCGCGAGTGTCCTGCTCGGCATAGGACGTACGTCCATAGTGATAGTATGCGGTGGCTCGAAGCAAGACAAGGCACCCTTTGTCGAGAGGCATCTTTGGAAGGCATTAGGATTGCGAGTCATTCTTTAACATCACGAAGCGGAAGCACTAGTACAACAAGCGCATTAATAGGACCGACACCTAACTACAAAGTAGGAGCTACTACAACCTCGTCCCACGACAATGTGAAGATTTATTCATTTGTGAAGTACACCAATGATGATGGTTACATTACTTATTTTCCTAGACCACCCAGTCCGAGACGTACTAGTGCCACAAGCCATCCTCGTCAGCCTCTTTGTCTTACACAACAAGACTTAGAGCGACAACCTGGGTTGATCGAGTACGCAATTTTGTCTGACAAAGTAATGCAGAAGAACAAGATGGCAATGGCTTTGGCCTCTGCGTCAGGAGGTTCTCAGGGAGCAGCTAAAGACAGAAAGATGAAAAACAGTAATAAAGCACATACAGGACTAGAAAAAACGGTCCTCGTCTGGGGGAAGCAACCAAATCGAGCGACCACATCTACTTCGAATGAGATACAACAAGCAGCATCCCCACAGGAGAAAGAAGGTCATGTCGACGAACAAGCACCTCCAAATCGTGAGGTAGCCGAAGCAATAGAGGAGTGGCTACAACGCGAACTGTCTACAAGACATGAGAAAAAGCGCCAAGCCAGAAATCCTGAAAGCGGCGGTAAACGAGGAGGACATGCGAAAGTGCCTTCAACTTCTACTTTATCTAGTACTAGAGATCATGACAGTCAAGAACAACCTCAACCTTCTACTAATACTGGAGAAACGGTTTTTGAAGAACGCTACGAGTTCCAGACACCTCCAGCGGGAGCTCTACTCTCAGCGTCTACTGGCACAGAAGCTCCCTCAGGACACGCAGAAGTGAAAATTGGAGACCTTCATCGCCAACCGTTGAGCCTCCTTTGCCTGGATCCAGTTACATCTAATCAGCGGTGCCGCCAAGAATTACTAGAAGCTCAACGAAAAATACATGAGGAAGAATGCACTCATCAAACAGAAGCCAGCGCCGAGTGTGGTGAAAATTACGATGGAAGCACCACCAAAACCGATGCCGCTGCAGTTCCAGTCGATTCTTCCACAGCTCGTTTTTCTTGGGATACCCAGCAGTTTCTTACTACAGCTGTTGCGAATACGGAGAAAGAAGAAGAACATGTTGAACTAAAAGAACAGGCAGCGGCAGGATTTATACGAAGATTAGCTACGTCATCAGATAGACAAAGACATAGAGATCACAAAGAATTAGTACAACCAAGCCTTCGTCCACTTCCGGCATCTTCCTCCTCATCCACTTTTTCGAGTACCAAGACGGTCTCCAGGAACAACGGTCGCGAGGCAGTGAGAGGAGGGTCTTCTAGCTCTGGCTCTGCTGATCAGTCAGATAATATTGTCATGGGTTTACGGAAAAGGCTCAGAGACACGGCCGCTGGTCTGCTAGACTTAAGGCTACAAGAAATCCATCTTCACAGGCATCCTGCTGCCGTTTTCAAAGGGAAAAGGGGGCCCAAGATGCTGCTAAGCGTGGGCTTCTCCTAGTTCTAAAAATAGACAGAAGGATGGACGACGCACCGCTTGCGGAAGAATGGACCCATCTACCATTCTCCTCTCCATTTGACGAACCTCTAACGTTATGGCTTACAGGATGTCTCAGTACCCAGTAGCTCAAAAATCGAAAAGTATCTATTTTGAATTTGAAATCATAATCATCACAAGAGGACTATGTATTAAAATCAACACGCCTGGAGAACTAGAACTACATCTGCTACGTAGTTGAATCCTGCACCCGCAGGGAAGATACAGCTAAAAAACTTTAACTTTCCTGTGATTGTGAATGACGAATGTCAACATAGCTTATGCCTTCTTCTAGTCCTCACTGTCACTCTACTTTCATCCCCAGAAATCGAGAAGGATCGTGGCGGCGATCTTTTTAGCGAAGCTGCGGAAGTTGCATCAGCGCGTTATCAGTCTAACCGGGATATGCTGGGACGCGTTTGGGATCGGTTTATGGGTCACTCAAAAGAAATCCGTGAAGAATACAGTGCTCTCTTTCGTCCTGGAGCGGTACCTGCTGTAGGTGTAGCATCTAGAGGAAAAGCTGGAGCAGTAGCCTCCGCCCAAGGCAGTAGAAGTAGTAGTAGAAGTACTGGAGGACGAGTTTATTCATATTTATTGGGAATCAACAGCATGACCATTGGGAGTCCTGCTGGAATCACTAGAACTAGAAGTAGAATGAACGAAAAATCGACTTCGAGTGAAATAGAAGGACGAAGAAATACATTTCCTGTTGCTATTATGGAAAACTCCTCTAGCAGAAGTAGTACTATCGAAGATTACGACGAGAAGAACGAGCGCGCAGTTTTGGAGCAAATAATGCATGCCTACGAAAATAGGCCCAACAAACAGGAGAGCCACCATTTCGTCAATCAACCTATTGACGAGTCTCGCGGCACGGCTCCTAGCTATGGCGCAATTATCACCCGAGAATATGGAGTCTTTGTACCCCGCCTGAGGACACTGAGGGTAGCTTCTACTGAAGGAGATTACGTCACTCAGTCGCACACCAACACCACAGATACTGGTCGTACACGAATGAAGTCTTTTTCAATCGTTTTGTCGATACTAGCGCCAGCCAGGCGGTCCTTACAACATAATGGGGAAGGATTCGATGATTTTCAATTTACGAAACGAGCAAAAAGCTATTTCATGATGCATGGCTGTCTTTCCTCATTAAAGAAGATCCTTCATTCTGTAGGTGTAGGCAGGCAGTGGGAGCGGGAGGTGATGTTAAATTTAGAATTTCTATGAAAGTCCTGGTCCTCTGACTCAATGATGATGTAAAATTTGAAACCTCGTGTCTAATGAAATAAGGAGACTGGTCGCGCGTCGCCGTTTCCGTGGCATGGTCGCAATTGCACCCGTGTCTTCCAGTACATTGGACCCATCGGGAGATGGAGGTGGTCCTGGTCCTGTAAACGAATTTCGTTCGCAACTTTCCGCCAAAGTGAATCTTCATGATGGGCATGGTGAAGATTCACTACAACACGAACAAGCCTCCTCTTCTCATCATGCTCCCAAGTTCTCACTCTCTTCGGAATCGAAATCGATGACCACTCACGAAGCAGACCCAGACCATGACGAGGATTATATCAATAATGTCGCGATAGAAAAGAGCAGCTCTGCACGTTTGACCAAATTTCAAATTAGGTTTTCCTTCCAGCCTGTCAATCAGCCACATAGCCAAGGAAGAAGCAGTACATCTTCAGCTGCAAGCGCATCTTCTAGTAAAAGAAGTGGATCAAGTTCTACTGACATCTCAGCTTCATTTTTACGGCTTCCTTTGATTCATCTTGGGGAGCATCTTGGAGCCTTTATTTTTTCCTAAAGGGAAACAAAGCACGCCAAAGATGCTCTCCCAGATGAGTCACGTCAAGCGCTAACATTTGCAAGTACAACTTCTTCAGGTGGGGCTTCGTCCTCCAGGACAGCTTCTTCAAGTGCAGGTCCATTTCCTGCCTCTTCAGCTCGGGAACAAAATATTGAACCTGAAAATGCCTATCAAGTGAACGCTATTACTATCGAGTTAGCTGCAGAGTTCGACGACCCTCGTTTACGGCCTTGGGCGTGGCAGATTGACTTATTCGATAGAGACCGATACGTACGTGAGCCATTCGATTTTCCGTAGAGGAAGCGTTTGTGTGAAGAAAATTGGGATGACATGACGTGTGGTCTCTTGGAGGAGGTTTTCATTGATTTCTTTTGGGAAGTGCGGGGAGAAGTTCAACTGGGTGTCGTGGAGAAATTGGAAAACCTGTTTTCATAAATAAGTAGTTAGAGCATACGCATAGCCTTTGCAGCACACATGTACATGAAGATGAACATGGAGTAGCAAGTAGAAAAATGCTGAAGTCATCAACGTCACACGACTTCACCACAAAGAAGATGCTCATTCATCTGAACATGAAGAACATAACATTTGCATCAAAAATTTCGAGTAATCCTGTGATCAACATGAGAAAAGAAAACTAGACGAAAATTGTACCTCGGAGTTTCGTCAATCCCTCGTTCCCTTGAAGAGAGAGATTCAACAAGATCAAGCACAAAGTCTCATGTAGTAGTGTCGATCACCAACACCAAGAACTCCATACTTAATAGGAGTAAGTAGTCCACGTTAACGTTTTAGTACGACCAAGCTCAAGGTTACGGTCACATTCACATATCATGATTCAGCTAAAGTCAACGTAGTCAGGGTCAGAAGATCTACTTCTTCACACGCATCATCGTTCTTGTCCATGATCTTGATCACTTGGATTTTTTATGAAACGTGTCCTACTGAAACTGAACCTGAAGATCGTTTGAGTGAAAAAATTATTGATGAAGAACTAGAGCAGAGTCTTTTTATTGGTTAAAACGGTTAGGAACTGATATTGATATATGAAGAAGATCCTGAAATGTAGTCATGCTCAACATCGTCAATTTGCATATGACTGTCCTCGTTCCAGATCAAGGAGAACAAGTCTTCCGGTTCCTGGTTTCTATGCAACACTAAAAAAAAGATCACGGTAGTGGTCAAAAAAAATCGATCCACTCATCTTGGTCAACATCTAAAACACCACTTGGAAGTGGACGTTCTTTTGTCCCTCTGTTTTGTAGTCGTTCTTGTTAAAAACATCGATGAGAAGTCATCAATGTCAATCACCATGTTCTTGTCAACAAAAATATCACCTCTTGCGGCGTTGAAACAAACTTGGGAGTCAGGATGATCTTTCGTCGTCAAATCCTTCTCATAATCAACTTCTAGCACTATTCAAGTCGCTGACTCGTGCGTTTGTGTTGGGTTTGAGAAATGATCTTTTTCTTTTGGATCATCACTCGATTGTTATCTATTCTTTGTCTTTCTCTTTGGACCTCCCTAAAATTTCAAAAATAAGGGGTAATACTGAATTCACACTCACGCGAATTATCTATTCTTCATCGTTTTTCTTCTATTCTTCATGGCTGTCCACTAGCTCCTCGTCCTCTTAGTACTAGCACCTACGGTGTTGTACCTAGAAGTGGGTGAAAATTTAGTCCTACACGCTTGTTTTTTTCTTGCTTCTGAAGTCTTCACGGTATTATGTTGATTATGTTCTCTTTTTTTCCGAAACATCAATTATAACAACTTGTTCTTATCAAACCTTGATATTATGGTCTAAAAAAAGATTGCAACCATGTGTGTTGCCGCTCGATACAAAAATATGTCTAAGTAAGTCGAGTACCAGGCTCTTCTGTTGAGCTATTGATAGTTCAAGTACGGGGGTTGTGAAATAGCTTCCTTTTTAACACTTCTCATTTCTTACTTTGGAATTGAGGTCAAATGACAGCAGAACTCTTATAACAACGTGTCCTTATCTCTTTTTACTTTGTATTTTTTGGGTGTTTTTCATTGTTTTCAGTTGTGTAAAAATACTTCACAACGAAGAACTTTTTTCGTCAACTAGCTACCACTACCTCGGCCATCTACTTCAATCTTCTCTCATCCATATTAGATGATCCATCAACGCTAAACCCACTGACCTCAACCTCCTCACAGGACGACGTGGCAGCAATATCAGTAACTACCGAAACCACTACTTTTCCGGAAGATTCTTGTTCTCTGACAAAGAAGAACTGCTGGAGGACATCAAGCTAGATAGTGTTGTAGGAAGTTGTTTGTTACTAGGAAGACGAAGATCCATCTTCGTGATATTAAGTCTTATAATTTTTATTGTGGTTGTGATCGTGTTATTATTTTATTGAAATTGAATAAAAGATAAAGATTTTTTTTCGTCGGGTTGTACTCGCATTGGTATTGGTACGCACAAAAATATTCGAAGACGTCCTTTCGTGAACGTGGTTCTGAAAGCGTCACCCTGGAGGTGAATAAACAGAACGAATTTGCGAATAAAGTCGTGTAAAATATTTCTACTTGAAATCGACAACTATCACGATAGATTTGATATACCAACTCATACTTACATATAAGTTTATAGTCGCAGTTTGATACAACTAGGCGTGGTAAAGACCGAAAAGTCTATGTATAACTACTAGCACATGGTCCACCGCGTCGGCTGACCCTGACACTAGTTTTTCAATTAATAGCTTACTCAATTGTAGATGCGAAGCAGCAGTTGTTGTGTTTTTGATCGTGTCAGCTTTTGATTCATTGCGAGCACTAACGATTTCTACGAAATTAGTTGTCTTTACCTGACAAAATCACAAGAAAAATTAAAGTTCTCTGACCGACTTTTACTGCTCCTGCTGTACTAATTTGTCTAATATTCCTGTTCGTGTTATTCTTGCATACGTATTACAAGAACTACAACGTCTTGCTCTACTTCTCTGAATCGAGGACTTCAATAACGACTAACACCAACGAGAGAAATAGAACTTCTACCGACTGCAGCTAGTGATTTAGAATACCACTGTCCTCTACTCGTTGAGCGAAAATGAAGTGGAGGCGAATGGGTTCGGAACAGCGGGATGAACAGCAGATGTTTGTGCCCAAACAAGTAGGCAACAAATCGCCCTCGTCTGCGGACGTTAGCGGTAAGGGTTCGTCTTCAGCATCGTCGTCTAAGATGAAAGGTGGAGAGAAAGGTACTAGTGGCGGCGCTTCCTCGTCAACAGGAAATGGTAGTAAGTCAAAGGGCAAGGGTAAGCGAGGAGGAGGTGCAATCCTCGAACAACACCAGGCTACTTGCACTACAAATGCTGTACTAGCGGAAGAAAAGGCCACAACTGCTCCTGGTGATGCTGTAGCTTCATCTTCAACAAGAACTACCGTCGAAGTGACCGATGATATTGCTGCGACCACATCAAAACAAGTTTCATCGTCCCCTTCTAGATCTAGTTCCTCCTCCGCTGTTGAAGATGCAGAAGTTATTATTCAGCCTGGCGGATCTTCTCGTGTCGTTGCTGTTCGCGAAGACATGGAACTCATTAACTTCAGCGTCGATGACGTCTCCGAAGACGTTGATGTTGACATAAAACAGGGGTCTTACATGAGTGCAGGTACTCCGCTCTCCTTGTCTAAGTGTCTAGACCTCGATGGGCGTGGCATTTTCTGCGGTAATGACGATGACGAGACCGACCAGCCAATCGGAACTGCGAGAATGATTTCTTCTGCGTCCAGTGGTGCTGGTTTGTTCCGTACAACGTCTACGAGGTCGAAGGCGAACAAGGTAGCGACTCCGAAGCCGAAAACCTGGGAACCTGATCTACGAGGAGATTTTTTTGGCGGCGGCATGGGTGGTACATCTTTGAAGCGAGAAGAGTCCGCGAACAACTCCTCGCAGCGACAGGTATCTTCACGATCGAACACGACAAAGCACGATGTTGAGGCCGATCATGCCTTAGCAGGACGAGCTTCTGCCGATATGAATGCTCAGACCGTCCTCGAGGCTCAGACCGTCGAGGACGATGAAGACGAGGAGGAAGAAGATGACCATTTCTATGCTGGTGATGCCGATAACCGTGATGACCTGGAGTCTGTGGCAACTGCTCAAGCGTTCATGGATTGCGCCAATTCTTCCTCTAAGTACTACGTTCTAGACCCTCGCGGCTGCTCCTCCCGTCTTGGCTCAGCTTCCTTCGACAGCAACAGCAGTTCCTTTCCGTTTCCTAGACCGAACAAAGCCAATGGGCCTTTCGGTGCTGGAGCTGGAGGCGAGAATGAGGAAATTTTTGATGCTGACCATCTCAATCTAGAACAGAATGGCTTGGGATCTTCATCCTGTGCAGAAGGTCCTCAAGGAGACTTTCCGGTGATCAAAAAAGCGCGTGCTCCTACCGCTATTGGTGCTCTCCTAGAAGGCGAGGATGAGTTCGACGGTCCCTGCTACTGGCGTAGCAATGCAGCCAGAAATAATAACGCCTCATCTAACACCAACTCTTCGAACTTTGGTCCCCGTGAGCGCTGGAACAACAAGAACCCATCAAAAGGAGGAGCTGGAGGTTTTCACAGTAATTCCTCGTCTGCCTCGGCCGGAGGAGACTCTTCTTCCAAAAACATGATTGGCGGAGGAGCCTCCTCAGGAGCAGGTGCTTTTGGAGGTATCCATGCCAGTGGAAAGCGGGGCAATCTTCATGTTTCTTCGCCAGGAAGTGGCAAAGAACGAGGTGGGCCACGAGGCAAGAACGGTGGAAGGAAAGACCGCAGTGGTAACTTCAACAATCTCCACACCTCTGGAGGAGGTGGACCATTTCGTGCGACATCGCCACAAGCGTCTTCTAGCAGTCCAAACGCATTTGGAGCTGCTAGTCCTTCTCAAAAGATGGGGTGCTCGCCATCCAGTGAAACGACGTGCACACCGGGAACAGTGTGGGATGCTAATGTCAACTCTGGTGGAGATAATGGACATGGCAACACTTCTGGAGACGGTTGTATGACTAACAGCATGAGCGGAAACAACATGGACAACATCAATACCATGGGAACAATCGCTACTAATACGACAAATAATTGTTCGACATCGTTGTTCAACAACAACCAAGGCAGCTTGCCTCTGAGTAACTTGCTGGGTGGTAATCAAACGGATTTCATGGGCAGTATGTTGTTCTCGAGTGCAACCGCGGGAAATACAGCGAACAATCTGGGTTTTGGAAACGCCACTACCCCAACAACAGCGGGTCTGTTACATCCAACACAGAGTATTCAGAGCATTGCCGAGATGTCCCCTTGGTCCAACTGCAATTCCACTATCTTCGCTGGCCAATTGGCAGCTACGTCGACAATCGGGGGAGCCAACAACACTTCAAATGACATCCTTGCCAGTCTTGCTCTTGTTGGAGGAGGGAACCAAAACAACAACTCTGGATCCTCTCCAATGAACAACGACTCCAACCCCAATGTGCCGTCTTTTTTGGCACCTTCGCGACCGTCGCCTAGTGCTAGTACATCTTCAGCTGTCAACATTGACGCGACCACTAATAACAACTTGTTTCATTCTTCCAGTATTGCTTCGTCCATGGCTACAACTACTGCCAATGTTAACGAAAATTTGCTTGACCTCTTCCCGATGCTGCAAAGGAATCAGTCTGTCGTGGTAACTAATGCTAATGGTGCCAATCCCAATATTACGATTAATACCCCGATGCATCATCAAGATCAACAACAGCAGCAACAGACTTCTTTTACGACGTCCCAACAGCAGGTGAGTGCTGCCGCTAACACTGTCACGACTACGTCTACTTCTCAGCATCATCAAGATGAAGGTGCACTTGTGACGAGTCTGCTTCAACTTCATACACCGTTGCCAGCAGGCGCATTGGTGGAGCCTCAGGGGTCCTCACCGTTCTGCTCTACTGAATCAATTGCAGGCCTTGTTGCCACCAATAGCAACACCGCTGCACAAGTTCCACAGACTACTAGTGGAGCAGCTAATATGTCTTCTATGTCTATGCCTATGAGTATGGTAGGTAGCTCAGGTGCAACGTCGAACTCTACTACTGTGGCCGCACCATCTTCGCCATTGGCAGACCAAGTGCCGCAACAACTACCCTCGCGTCATCCGTCCCCGCCATTCTTTCATCCGGGAACGGCGAACACACCCTTGAGCTCCTTTCAACCAGCACCGATGAGCAGCCTGACCTTGAGTGCTGTTCAATTTACCAAAACAAGCACTACCTGTACCTCGAACGCCCCTCCTCAGCAAGAACCGAAGACAACGACGCATGTAGCAACTTCTTCTTCTGCTGGGAAAGAACTACAAAGAGACAACTCCACCAAGCAAGTTTCATCTGGCACTCAAGCTTCGACTGGTAATCAACCTACAGCACCTGGTACAACTCCATCTCAACCTAGCAATCAAGCTGCGCCGCTGAGTTACTTGCAAGCTGCCCGGGATGGCGCAAGGGCAAGCAGGAAGGATGGTTCTTCTAGTGTCAGCGACATGACACCGAAAGAACATCTTCAAGGGATCATTCTTAGTAGCGACGCGACACCCACAGAACTACAAGGTCTGGCAAATGGAACTGGGAGCAACGAGGTCAGCTCGGTTGCAGCGAAAGACGAAGATGTTTTGGCCGGACCTGGAACTATGCAGCTACACGGCTGTGCTGGTTCACAGGTTGATGAGGATTCGACTCGTTCTTCATCCAACTCCAACCCAGCAAAAGAGGTAGATCAGGTCAACGGCAATGTTGGTGACTCGACATCCTCCAGCACCAACTCATGCACAAATAATTTGCCCACATCTTGTTCTACGAGCTGCACTTCTAGAGGCGGTGTAGCTGTCGGTGTGGACTTTGATACTCTGACAAGAAATATCATGACCAATACGGGTGTTACACCAACAGGAGGAGGTAAGCCTGCTTCGGTGCAGCCAGCCCTTCCAGCCGCCATGAGTCCGTTGATGCCATCAGCGGCCTCCAACAGTTTCACTGGCGGAAGCCAAGGAATGGTCGGGTCGTTAGGACCCTTGTTCAACCTCTCAGCCTCTTCCAACAATGCCAATGCGAGCATGTCATCTTCGAATATGCTGTTGTTAAACAACGCGAATGTTGTTAACAACAGCACTGGTATGTTGAACAACAATAATGTTCAAGTAGGACAACTTGGTGGGAGCACGAACAACAACAACAACATCCTAGGATCCTTGCTCGGAAATATGTCTTCTACATCTACCATGCAATTGGGAAGCGGCAATAACACCACTACTCTGGGTAATCTCAGTAATCTTGCCGGAGCAGCAGGAAGCGGCAACGATACTCAAACGTCTAGTTTGAATGTGCAGTTAAGTATGAGCAGCAGTTTGTCGAGTACCGCTTCTTCCGTTACGAGCAGTGGAGGGCTCAATAATCTTGTCGGTGGCCTCAGCGTCAACAATAACAACAGTACGAATTCGTTGATGAATCTCTTTCACACGAATAGTGTGATCTCCAATAGTGGCGCTACGACTACAAACAACAACTTTGGCGACAACAATGCTCTCAATAACACGCTGAACACCACTAACACGTTGAATACGGGTGGTATGATGAACAGCCAGAGTATGTTCAACAACGACTCATGCGGCGGAAACAGCACAGTGGGAAACAGCAATAATAATTTCAACATGATGAACAATAGCGCGATGAATACCGGTTGTAGCATGGGCATGAGCAACAACATGAGCATGGGCAATAACACGGATAGCACTAATATGAACTTCAATATGAACCTGAATAGTGGTAACAACATGATGCAGCAGCAGCACAACAACATGGCCAGTTCATTTGGCGCAACGGCCAGCACGACTACAGATAACAACGCGATGATGAACAACGGGACAATCAACACAAACATGAACATGAATAACAACAGTAATAACATGAACATGAACGCAACAAGTACTCTGGGCATGAACTTGAACAACAATACGATGAACATGGGTACAACTTCTGGAGGGGCAACTTCTTCGACGAACAACGTCTTCGACTTGAACAACATGAATGCAGCTTCTAGCGGAAACAACAACAATATTATGGGAGCAGCTAGCACAACTACCAATATGATGCTAAACAACCAGCAGATGCAGAACAATAATATGCAGAACAACAACATTGGTGACCAATATGGGATGGCGCAGCAATCCGATAACTATGGCAACAACCTGAGTTTGCCACTATCAGGGAATTTCAATTTCAACACGACCATGTATTCCGACGACCTGCGACCAACGAATAGCATGCATTGTAGCTTTTTTTTAGACTCTTTTCTTTGTGATTGTGGTCATGGTCTTCCTACAACTTGTGTCAAGTGTCTAGTACTTTGCTTCTTGCGACCAACCGCATCAAGAACCAAAGTCTATATAGTAAGTTATCAATTTTATGTTTATCGACTTTCAATTTCATTATAGATACATATGATTTCATTAAATATCATAAAACTATTCACAAATGACCACTCAGACTCAGTATCTTCAAACACAACACAGCTATCTCACCCTCTCCTGGTAACGTGGGTGCAGCTTCGAGCATGGGCCTTGGAGGTACCTTCTGCGGGCAGCAACAGAACAACATAGGCAACAATATCATGGGTATTGGACAAGGAAGCTCTTCCTCCAACAGCAACATGATGCCTGGTTCCTCTATGGGTACCTCAAGTACAACCATGAATTTGAACAGCAGTATTTTCACTCCAATGGCCGCTTCCTCATCGGCAGCTTCTCCAGCCAGTTCCGTCGGCTCTTGTGTCGACGTGATGGAGGTGGACCTAAAAGGAGCTATCAAAGACGCCAAAGAGTCGGAACACCATTTGGCCAGAATTAGCGCATCGAAAACGCCTTCTAGCAGTCCGATAGCGGCTTCACCGAGTGGACGTGGAGCAAGTCAACATCTCGCTGGCAGAGGCCGTCTTCCCGTCGGAAGAGGAGGTGCGAGAGGTCCTCAGCAAGGAGGATTTATGATGGTACTACTTTATTTTAAGATTCTACTTACTTAAATTATAAGAATAAGAAGACGTGTACTACGTGTTGTAGTTGTAGTAGTAGTTCTAGTTGCAGTTCGTGGTGTTCGTTTAAGATTCGCGTGAGTAAGAAGCTCTAGCTGGTGCAGAAGGAGAGACAACTGTAGTTCTATTCTTTCTCCAAAGAAGCTCGACTCATCAGTAGAGACAACTTTTTTATTGAAGATATTTGTTTCAAACCACTGACTTCAAAATAAAACAGGGCCACCAGCAGCAGCAACCTGCGCGACCAAACTATCAGCTTTTGAGTTCGAATGCAGACTCGTCTCAACATCATAACAAGAGTTCCAGAGGACGAACAAGCAGCTTTGCTTCTAGAACATTCAGCAAAGCTGGGCAAAATCCAGATGCTAAAGAGTTCGTGCCAGGCGGCGGCGACTACTACCATTACTCCACTGAACATTACTCACATCTGGGTTCATACCACGATTGCTCAGGAGCTAGTGGTGCGGGCGGAAATCATGGTATTGCTATTAAATTTTTAGAAGATGTAGTAGAAGTGGTAGTGCTAGTGTAGTAGTCTTTTAGACTCCTGGAGTGGGTACATTCATTCACTCATTCTTGTTGGTGATCATTATTAATCGACGAAATGAGTAGACAATCAGGCAGGATGATCATGGAGCAGCAAGCTTGAGGTTCATGATGTGTAGGTAGATGAAGATGATCCATTCATCAAGCCCGGTTGATGCTGAACTGTATTTTTTTTTTGGGACCTGGGTCTATTTTCATCCTTGCAATGCGAACATTTAATTTCCCTGCGAGAATCCTGAAGCACAACGGCCAGGCACCTAAAAACACTAGACGATGATAAAGATACTTGAGCTGATGTCTCTGCTTCTGGCCAAGCGTGACCCTTACAGCACAGTACGCCGACAATTACCTTGATGTTTCTGTCCAGGCGTGACCCTTACAGCACAATATGTAGCTGTAAGTAGATAATTATACCTCATGATGATTGAGATTGATGATGTTTCTTGTTATCGTCCAGGCGTGACCTCCGTTACTAGCGCACCTCCACCTCCATTGCCAGTCGTACCAATCAGAAGTGAGGATCTGTGTAGGTACTGGAGCCGCGTGAACGTCAACCCTGTTGGTAGCCATAATGGAAGCAATAGTGTGATCCATATCACGGCTGGTTGCAGAGCGGGGAATCAGTGCAGGCACAGACACAGCGAACCACCGATAGACCATCAGCAGACATATAGGGACATTTGCGACAATCCAGAAAGCTTTGTGCAGAATCGATTAAACGAAGTATTGCAGGAGTACGGAGTGCAGAACGATGGGACGAATGTGCAAGTGACGGTACTATAGCACTAATGCTGCTAATGCTATTAGGAGACATTAACATGACAAAGATTTTGGGATGACGCCGGCAGCAAAGTTTGATATCTAGCATTTGATGTGGTACGTCACGATCAACGATGGAAGTACTAGTGCTAGAACTGGAACTAGATTCTATATCTTCTGATAGACTCGACATTTTCGATGTAAATCATTCATGATGCATACTCATTTCACTCTTAAACCTACTTCCTCTCAGGTCTACGGACTGGATGGCACGCAGCGGTATTCAAGCCACGCACATTAGGATAGTCTGCTCACACTGCTGTGGATTCGTTACATCTTGAGTAGTAGACCTTATTGATTCATAGGTCTTTCTTGTTTTAGAAGAAGAAGTGTGCCACATAATGTGTGTCAGTGTCTCATGTCTTGATCTTATCCTTGTTGTATAAGCATTGATTATCAGTTGTTGAAGTAGTTGAACCTGAACGTAAGTAGTGGAGAAAAACTGGGAAAACTAAGGATAATTTGTGCAGATATAGGTTGTGAATGGAGGTTCGGGATAGCTTTCCGATTGTCCGGCATGTTTTTAGTAGTAAGTTGTAGACGGGAAGTATTAAGTCTGGTAAATGCCTATGTCGAAATCATCACGTGCACGTGAGCAAAAACCTGAATAATTCGAATTAAGTAGTCGATAGAAGTAGTAGCCAGAAGCTTCTCGATCTTGATGAACTAGTAATAGGTCTAAGATTCGTATAATTTTCTTTCTTGTAGTACTTTCTCATTCTCTCGTTTTTTCGTCCACCCTCGATGGCAGATGAAAATGAAGGAGACGGCTTGCAACACCAGATGATTATGAATGTTTATAACGTAAAGATGTGATCTTCATGTGTGATGGTGACCGTCCTTCGTGGCCTTTGCGCGACCTGGACTACATTGCCCTCCTCGACTACGATCCATCTCCAGCTTCAGGTAGACACTTATCGATTGACTCTTCACTATGTTTATCAATTGAATTATCGTGATATCTTCATAGTGCCCTACCTCCCCCCATTTTAGTATTACTCTCTTGTTGTAGTGTAATCTAGGAACACCTCCATGATTAGTTACCATGAACACCTCAACGATTTTTACCTTCAGCATGATTGCCTCCACCCATACGAGTCGTGCCTGTTCGACGATGAATTAGGGCCTACAACGGAGAACAGCCACGACTCGTGTGGAGGTATTGCCTGTACTAAAACACCTCCGACGAGATGTTGGAGTTGATGCCGCATTGCACGTCTTGAACTTGAGAATGAGAAGTTGCAAATATTTTTAAGTGCTAGAAATACATCAAGATGGTGATTAGATAGTGAAGTAGATTGTAGTACTTATTTTCAACGGTTAGGGTTAAGTAGATCAAGATGATTTTTCATGTTTTTTGCTGGGGATCGGGTCGTCCTCGTCATGAAACTTTTCCTCAATTGGCAAGCATGAGAATGCTCAGATAGCATGATCTAGCTGGTTGTACGTAGTAGCTGTCACAACATACGCTCAAAAATAGTACTAAATTGTGGATGTTGTTCTCGTTGGTTCTGGTCTTTTCATAGGCTCTCAAATATTTAATGACTTCCTTTTTTCGGCGTCTGGCTGACACCGATCATTATCTAGTACTTATTTTTCTAAAGTAGGCGAAGCGGAAGCCTGCACTTGTTCTCGTTCTTCTTTTCAGATTTTTTTTTCCTACGTACCGTTATGCGATCGCGATATTTTCATCGTTATTCTATGTATCCTTCTTTCATTTTCTTCATGGGAACTAAAGAACATTAGGCGACTTATGCTCATGTTGTTGTTTCCTATTTTCTCATATATCGGCTTGATTACCAGATCGATTGGGAGGACTGAAGCTAACCTAGGTCTTACGAGGGAAAATTAACCGGTTATTGAGAGAGAAAGACACCAAACGACTCTCCATTAAAAACTACAAGACCGTAGTGCACCATTGCCTGCAATTCGCTCTTTGTATCAAAACAACACGACCACGACTACACGCAACGACCACGTAGTTGCAAGAAAACCGCTTATATATAAAAAAAGTATGCGGCGAGGCTCACTGCTAATTTCTGCCAATCCGGTGCTTGAAGCGCAGGGCTGCGGCGGGAGCCCATCTGAGCCTGAACCTATGGCTATGCTTCAGTACGCGTCTATTTCTATTGTACTGAAGACATTATGCTATCATGTTTGATGACTTATTTGTCATAACCACCTGTTTTCACTGACGGCCATTTTCATAGTCTTCCACACGATCTTCATGAATGAACTACTACTACAATATTAACTTATTGTACAACTTCCACCACCCTACTAGAATCATGTTACAACCTATAATAGATCGCCTGTTGGCATCTATGAAACATTGTTTTGGGACTAGTAGGAACATTGAACCCCCTGCTAGTGTTTCTGAGACAAAAGGAAAAGGAATGACCATCGAAAAGAATAAGACCCCTTATCGTATTTCTTTCATTTTAATTGTATTTTCCTGATAAAAAATATCGAAGAAAACGAAAAGGGACTTGTTTCCTCGATTCGAAGCCTAGTACGTAGTAATAAGAACAGAATGACATGCTTAAACTTATATCCATGAGGTGGACAGCACGAGGAGCACAACATCTACATTTTACATATTACAACCAGTGGTTACAACATGGAAATGGGACGTATTCAAGGATTTCACCACTGGGTGCAGATGAACAACATATGGGAGCATAACATATGACTAAATGATCGGGAGATGAATACGAGAACATCTTCATGCAGTACAGAACGGGAAGTGATCGAGACCTGCTCAGGCTCGGATCTATTACTCTTTTGTTACTGTGGCTCTTTAACAGGCGTGTTTAACAGGCGTGTTCAGCTGGTCACTTTTCAAAAGCGCTGTCGCTGCTTGCAATGGTGTATGGTTCTGGTATTTGGTAACCGGAATTTAATCACAAGGATTCTCTTCTTGTTCTTGTTTTCCTCATAATCAAAATGAGGCTACCAAATACCAGAACCATTCAAATGGAGCCACAGGTTGTGCTCAGCCACGATCAACAACCGAGAATATAACCTTCGTCCATCCTCTTTTTCTGTTCATCTACTGCCACTCGCATATAATTAGCTGCATTTTCAACACGAGTAGTTGTACCGAAAATCTTGGTGTGATCGAGTGGCCGCGAGAGTTTGAGATGTTCCTGCTAGTACTTCTACTTTACCAGGCTTAATATGAGTTCAATCTTAATCTTTTCCCTCATCTGTTCCTTTCCTTGCCTTAGTACTAGCCATTCACCCGTTCCGCCCACAGTCTCGATTATAACCTAGACTACTTAATACAGACCAAGAACTCTTCATCGCTAGACAAACCGAAACCCAAAGATCAAAAACAACATGTCAGCGTCTCTTGCATCGTCCTCAAGAGCACGCATTGCTCAGTTGCTGGCAGAAGGCGTTGGGCCTCAGTCGATGCCTATGAGAATGATGGGGAACACAGGCTTGCAGGTTTCGGTGCTCAGTTTTGGCTTTTGGGCGACCTATGGAGTCAAAAAAGACTTGCAGGATGATGATGGAGTCAAGACGGCGAAGGTGATACTTCATTTTTACGACAAACAACTCCAAGAAAGCGATCTACACTTATACTAGAGATGATAGGATCCCGACGTCGTGACGACTCAGCGAATTGTAGTTGATGTCTCCTGAGATAAAGTAGAAGTACAGCCTTTGCCTTAGCCTTCCTAAATAAAAATATAGTAGTTGAACTTCTTTGACTTCGTGTATCGATTGAGTCAAGCTTTTATTTTGCTAGGCCCACGATAGTCATTCGCGACACCTGATACATTCAACGAACAGGCAGTCATGTCCGCCGCGCGTAACGCTGGCGTGAATCTGTTCGATCATGCGGAGACCTACGGAAATCCACAAGGCGCAGCAGAGATGGTCTTTGGACACGCTTTGAAACAGCTAAAACAAGAAGACGCGAAATTGTGGGCTCGACATTCGCTGATCATCACTATTACGGCAACCATAAAGAGAACATGATCGCAACCAAAAAGTGGTGGAGATGCAGCCTCTAATTAAAAGATCTTACACCCCGCGAGTGGGTACATCTATCTATCTATCTATCTAAGACGAGAGCAACATCAACTGCAAACCCATTCTCAGCATCATCCTTGGCCTGCTCTTTTTCAAGTCTAAGGGAAAAAGAACAGAAGTGTCGAAGGATATTATGGCTCTCCAGGAGGAAGATGCGACGGCACAGTTGTAGCTCGCCTCTAATACTACGAAAATATTTTGGGGCGGCCCTGATCCGAATCAGAAGGGCTTATCCCGAAAGCACCTCCGCGAAGGTTTAGATGCGAGTTTAGAGCGTTTGCAGTTGGACTACGTGGATATGGTGTTTTGCCATAGACCAGACCCACTGACACCGACGGAAACTGTTGTTAAGGGTGCTGGTCAGAGGTGTTGAGTTGTAACATTGTTCATTTAATAATCTAGTAGAGTAATGTTAAGTTGTAGAGTACAGCAAGGTGGAGCAACAAAGCGAGCGGCTAGAGCATGGCAAAGAAGCCCCAAGGTTTTCGCGATATCGAGTAACTAGCTAGATCGCGAGAGAAAACCCGGGGCGCCCGTTGGATGTGTCTTGTCCAAAAGCGAACGAGAATGACACGCCTGGGCGGAAGCGAGGCCAGCGAGTAATAGTAGTGTAGTGCTAAGTTGGAATTGGAGAGTAGAGTCGTTTTATAGGTGCTATATGCAGCCTATTATGGATGCACAGAATAGAGTACAGTCATTTTTGGAATGTTTCTTTTCACCAGGGGCAGAAGTTCCAGGGGGCGAACAATTGCCGCGGCAACATCTGGTGCTCCAGCAGGCACGATATCGATATTAGTCACGACGAAAACAACGACCACGACGACCCGCTATCTCTTCTAATCTATTTCGTGGTATGACGGATCTCGTTCGCAGTGGCAAAGTACACTATTGGGGGACATCAGAGTGGTCAGCTCAACAATGGACTGAGGCATACTGGATCGCACAGATGTATAGCTTACTTATAAGAGCTCAATCGGTCTTCTCCTAGTAAGGTTGGCGTTGGCTCCACCACTCTTGTAAGATTTTAATATTGATGGATCGCACATCAGGAGATGTATTCGTATTCCAACCTTGTTTCACTTTAAATCTTCCACGACTCGTTGCAGCTGTTAGTACTCTTCAATGAATATGTTCTATGTGATGTAGTCGTTTTCCTGGACGACATAGTCATGCAATATCAATTCCATCAAATAAAATTCATTCACTACAGTTCCACCCTACACATACACTTTCCCCAAACCTTACCCTGCCGTTACGATTACCCTCGCCAGGCACGGTCTCGAACCACCGCAATTCGAACAGCCACAATACCATATGTTCTGGAGGGACAGATTTGAGAAAGAATACTTCCCACTCTTTCGTGCTCCTTACCATATGGGAACGACAACCTGGTCTCCTCTTGCCAGTGGTTTATTGTCGGGGAAATATGTAGACGGGACGATACCGGAATCGTCGAGTTATGCGAATAAATGTGGCTTGATGTTTATCAACATCTCCATACATCTACTTCATAGAACTACTATGTATAAGTTTCATTTTCTCATGTAGATCCAATAGTTTTGGTTTTCCGTTTTCCGAGTTACTTTCTTTGAGTAGGAGTGAAAGAGACCACCTATCGCGGATCTTCGGACATCCCTCCAATCAATTCGTGGTCTACTCCCTTTCTAATATTCGTCTACTCCCTTTATTTAGAAAGTTTCTAATCCTGAGCCAACACAGAGGGCTACGCGTTCGTGAAGAATAAAGTGGATACTTGGGTAGCAGATGGGACTATGGATAAAGTGAAGAAGCTGAAAAAGTACGCAGAAGAGGAACTAGGGTGTACGGTTGCTCAGCTAGCTTTGGCATGGTCCATTCGGAACGGAAATGCGACGACGACATTGCTAGGAGCAACCAGCGTGGAACAGGTAGAAGACTTTCTTCATCTTCCTGTTCTTGGGTCTATAAGTTGTAGTGTTGTTGACTCATTTTTAGTCATCTTCAGGAAGAAAACTTAAACTCTTCCACCAATGTGGAAATTCTAGTAGCTATTTGTTCCACGTTCTTGTTATTGTTTACCTCATCTTGATAATATAGCAGAGTAGTTTATAGCACGCATGGCGCATGGAGTAGCATGGAGTGCATGGAGCGCAGAGCTTTAAGGGGCGCAAGAAGCTCCCCCTTTAGCTCCATGCTACTCCATGTGATCCATGCACTCCATGCCATGCGAGCGGTGAAACCTTATAAATTGCTCTGATATAGTTCCTCTCCCTCCAAGAAGGACTCGTCTGAACGAAAATCCACAGATTCGTGAAAATCTTTCTGCCGTTTGCGTCGCCAAGGGCATGAGCAACGCTGACGACGAGGCGGTAGAGAAGATACTAGGGAATAAGCCTGACATGTGGGCTGGTTTCGGAGGTAGTGGAATGCGACAGATAACAAGAATGGAAAACTTTAGTTCAGATACGGTGAGGATACAGAATCCGATGTTGCCGTTGCCAAGGGCGGTGGCGCAATTGTGAAAAGAAACGGCTTAATCTAAAGAGAAACTCTATTGATTTAGTTCTACCATATGGATCACGATCAATGTAGTGTACTGCAAGGCACGGATCACCAAGAAAGGCATCTACATCACAGAGAGGTACAGATTGAAGACATCACAGATGAACTGAAACAATTTAATAAGACAACGTCTGAGACGAGATGCATGAGAGAGAGAGAACGAGAAGTGAAAACGGATGAAGTAAAATTCCCATGGATCATTTGGATTTCTGAGCATGAAGTGGCTTCAAAAGTAAAAGCATCAGTCGGTCCAAAATTACACTTGCCCCCTCATCTACATGTACATCTGCAACAATATCACTCAATTACAATTATGCCCACTCCCCCGCCGACCCCCACCCCTTCTCGTTGTTCAGTTTCAAAATGATTGACATGACGTAAAATTTTAAACGACAAAGAGAGAAACAAAATGCGTCGAGTGGGCCCATGGGCCCTGCTCGTTTGCATTTTTCATGTTGTTATACTTAGAACGGTAGAAGCAGACTCGTCTACGAGTACGACGAGTCCGAACGACGTTGTCGCAGGCCTCGACCCGTTCCACTTTCTCGATGCTCTTAGCAGTCAGCTAGACGCAGCGCCAGGCGGTCCAGCTGCTAGTGCTGAGGGGAGGAAAAAAGACGAGTTAGGCTTAGGCAGTCCTCAAGCTGAGGTAGGTCTAGGTGGTGATGGAAACGAGAATGCTGTGGCAAGCGACAAAAATGCAACTGCTGCTTCTGAACAAGGAGAAGGAGAAGCAGATGGAGGACGAGCAGAGGCGCCTAGGAATGCTGGGACGATGGTTGCTGATGCTCCCGTGGTTGTGCTGATCAACGACACCAAAAAAGCGATTGCAAATTTGGAGCGTAACAAGAAAAAGAATGGTGATCTCGGACAAACAGAAGGAGCAGGAGAAGAGCTTCTGTCTTCAAAGTCATTGCAGGTCCGAAGCTATATGATTTGTATTCCTTGTTGAAGGAGCGTCAGTATCGTTGATTCATTTTATCCACGGTTTTCTTAAAAAATTTCTCTGCTGATCTGTAGCATGCACGCAAATGTGAGACTTTCGGAACTCGTTTGTTCAGCTCATTTTTCTCTATGATACTCAGACATCCTTATCGTTACACGACCACGACGTCTCATCCCAGGCCATCCGCACCACTCTGACCGCCTCACGACCACCAAAAACCTCACCTCCTTCTCCTGCGGATCTGCGCACCGAGCTGAACGAAGGACTGCTCGCGGCGCAGCGTTTGCTAGATGATGTCGTGTCCGACTGTAAGCTTAGCACAGACGCACAAGCCCGCAACCTTGGAATGGTCGAGGGAGATAGTTTGCCCGCAATCGATGACGCCTTTGCGGAAGCGAACAGTGTTATGACCACACAGGAGAACTGGGAAGAACGCAGCACTCTCTTCATCTATCTGGAGCAGCTTCTCATCGAAGCCGGTGTTGCTTTCTTGGTTAGCGGGATCACCATTTCGTTTACGTGTTCCTTCAGGTGGATTGAATAGTTCTCTGACTGCTCTGCATCGTTCTTCTATGTCTATCTTCTCTAACATCAATGTCAGCCGCCTCACTCTCGCAAAGGACCGCACGAATGCCACTGTTGCTAGCACCATTCTGCGTTTGGAAGAGCTCAGAGGTCCGTTTCTCGAAAGAAAGGCTGCTTTAGAAGCGGAAATTCTGGAGAAAGAGAAAGAGGGGAAGCAGATGAAGAAGATCTACGCTGATGAAGTTCAACAGTGCGAAGTGACCAGAAAGAGTAGTGTTGGTGGAGCCTCATTGGTACAACAAGAAAAAGGAAAGAGGCAGGAGACTGAGACTATGAAGAGACCTCCATGTCCTGCAGAACAATGTGCCAAACGGAGGCAAAGACAGGCTCATCATCAACATCTGTTAGAACATGCACTGCACTCGAAGCGAGGTGAAGGAGCATCTTCTTCGTTGTTACAAGTACAGAACATCTACAAACAGGGACTAGAGCTTCCGCACGCTGAAGAGGATGAGCGCCTGCACCTGTATTTTGACAATCCTTTCGTAGGAGGTCCTCTTGATGATGATGCTCCGGAAACTGCATCGGCGCCGAAAACTGCTTCTAGTAGTGGTCTCAATCTCCTCGGGATATCATCCTCGACGTCACAACTAGTAAATGCAGTTGGAAGTACAACAAGTAGCAAAACTGGAGGAAGAGCTCGAGCTGCAAGTCAAGTAGGACAAGAAGATCCTACTTCAACTTCTGACTCCCAATCATCTTCATCAATGTCTGCTCATACACCTTGTTCTTGCCACGCTGCTGAAGTTGATAATCCTAGAGAGGACGTTCCCTGTGAGGTCATTGCTGAGAAAGCAGCATTGCTGTTTGCTGGATCAGTGGAATCGCTTGCAGAGACTAAGGAGACTCTGAAATTAAGGGAACCGTCAAGAACGTCAACCCCTCTATTTGTCAAAAGAGTAAGTAAGAGTGACTAGAAGAAGAGCGTAGGCAACGCGTGAGTAGTATGTAGAGGAGTGTGCCCCCTCTGCTGGGCTGGCGAATTGTTAGTTACCAGCAATCTTGTACTTTTGCAGCATCATTTCAAAATGACCAGGAGTAACTGCTTCTTTTGTGAAGCATCAGCTAAATAAAGAAAGTGTTGCTCCAAAATTTAAGTAGAATTTCGGTTCCTCTCAGACTCAGTACGAGCTCTAATGAACAACTTGTTAGACACTACGCAGCATCGCGTAGCAGCTATGGAAGAGCAACTTGCAGCGTCTCAGAAAGTGCTTGAGAGCGTGCAAACCGACTTAGCTGATGCTGAGAAGTCTCTCGAGGAAAGTACAGCCTTGAGAAAGGAGATGCATGAGGCGCGAGACCAAATGGCATTTAGCTTGATGGAGAAAGTGAGCAGTTGCAGACGGCAAATCTCTGATATTGGTCACGTGCAGATTCCCAGTCTCAAGTTTCTACGAGCCAAGATTCATGCATTGACACCGGAACGCGAGGAAGAAATCTCTGATTGTCAGGTGACACTCTTTGCAGAGGAAGGACAATTTAAGGCTCCATCTATCTAAGTAACCTTCTAGATCTAGACATCACATCAATGAATAGACCTCTCAAGAATGGGAAAAGAGTAAGATGAGGCCCAGGATTTGGTGGATCTCAAGATGGACTAGGGCGAGCTCTAATTAATGCATCGCGATAGAAGGAGGTGCTGGCTTTCCACCTCCATTTCCTGGAATGGAGACTGATGGCATGGATATGGAGGGCATGGACGGTATGGACATGGTGGACATGGAAGATGATATGCCGATGCCTGGCATGGAAGATATGGGCAACATGGAGGACTTCCCGAGAGATCCGACTGAGGGGGAAGAAGAAGCTGATGTTGGAGGAGATGGAGATGCTGATCATGACGGTGACGCAGCTAATGATGATGGAAACGAGCAGGACAATACTGACGAGGTAGAAGCAGAGGAGGTTGCCCCTGCTCCTGCTGAGGAAACAGTGAAAAGCAAGAAGAAAGAAGTCGATCCGTCGACAAGTCAGGGTGAAGAGGACGGCGGGGAGGGTGATCAACCTGTAGCAGAGAAGCAAGAAGTTGAGGACACAGCATCTTCCTCTGGTGCATCTGGAGAACTCGAAAACAGTAGAAAGACCAAAAGAGCTACTCGAAGATCTCGTACTTTGAAGAAATCCAAGAACTCAAAGAGAGTAGCACGTCGTGAGGCCCGTCGAGCTAAACGAAAGGAACGCCGCGAGAAGCGTCAGACTCGTCGCGCTGCGAAGAAGGAAAAGAGGAAGAGGCGTAATCGTGGCAGAAAGAAGAATGCTATGTTTTTCATTCAAGAGATTATGTCCAAGATCAGCAGCTCAATTTCTTCATACGAGAGCAATATCAAGATCGCCAACGATACTTCTGCTTCTAGTAAGCCTCAACCTCACCCTCAAGGACAAGCAGAGCAAGACACGAAGGATAAGAAGGACAAAGCCATCACTTGCGACAATATGCTGATGGGAGGCATGCAGACTTTTCGACGGAATGTTGTCGACGAAGGTAATCCTGAACTCGGTATGCTCTGTCCCAAGACCACGATGCAGCTTCCGTGTGCGCAGGTGCCTTGTCCGGTCGATTGCGCTGTTGGTGCCTGGACTGACTGGTCTGTTTGTTCGATCGATCCAGGAGAAGGAGGCTCCAGTGGTAGTGGAAATATGGCTGCGGGATAGAATCCTCGTGTTGCTTCTTGAGAATATTGTAGATGTAATGTTGTGAGGACGACTACTAGTACTATGTATAGTGATGTGCTACTTTTCTTTGCTCTGCTCTCAAGTCAATGTTCTTCTTAAGCCGTCGTATGAATAGATGTCTATCTACGAAGTACCTCTAATTCACCTACCGCCGAAACCGAAGGTTCCCTGGGCACACAAACACGCGCGCGAAGAGTCAAGCGTCGCGCGTTTGCTGGCGGCATGCCCTGTCCAGATCTGGTAGAAAGTCGTAGCTGTCGTGTCACTAGTGATGACATAGTTGCGATTTCTGAACAACCTGATGAAACTGAAGGTGAAACAGAAGAGGAAAATTTATCTTCAAGTAAAGGTAGAGGTGAGAAAGAACAAGAAGAAGTCAGGGATGAGGATGACGACAAAGAAGATACTTCTAAGGATGAAGCAGTCGTCGACGATGTAGATAGCGAGATTACGGAAAGTGAAAGAGAAGATGGAGATCACAATGGGGATGAAGCCACCACAGGCAATCACGATGAAGCCACCACAGGCAAAGTAGGCGATCTAGAACGTCCAGACACAGAAGTTACTCCAGAACAGGATGACATTGGAAGCAGCACTAGTAGAAGTGGCACTTTCTCAACCGATGATGCTGGAAGTACTAGTCCTGCTTTCTCTTCTCCAGTAGCATTTTCCCTATACCTCGAGAGGAAGAAGATGGAAAGACGAGAACAGGCAGAGCAGACCGACATGTTGAACACAAAGAACGACATCGCAAAAACCTGTGAAGTCTCACCTTGGTCTCCGTGGTCCGCCTGCTCCATGCCGTGTGTATCCACGCTTGCGCGCACACCTGCAGACAAATTTGGAGTACGCACACGGACGCGACATGTGATATCTGGTGCTATGGAATCTTCCGAAGACATCGACAATCCGAGTTGCTCCCTCCCACCAACTATCGATCTAGAACAGCATCAAGTGTGCAAACCCATCTCAGAGGAGGAGGAATTCCAAATGACGAAGCGTTGTGCAGGTGACCTCAAATGTGTTGGTGTCCAAGACGTCATCTTTGCTGTGGACCTGTCTGCTTCTAATGTTTTTGCGGCTAGTACTTCAGGAGAGGACTCAGCCGCGGGTGCTACATCTTCAAGTACAACTACATCCAAAGCAACCCCTGCTCTCGAACGCCACAGCCACGCCTCGCAAGAGAAAGCAAAGGCGACTCAAAAGTTCCTCGCTTCGATCCTGAAGCGCATGGCCACTCGATTTCGCGGAAATGACGCTCTTAGAGTTGGGGTTGTCGTGTATGGTAACGGAAAAATCGATTTGGAAAGTGGGGAAGTGTCTAAACCGACAGCAATCGCGAGTTTGGCTGCGGTCAATGCTACACTAGAACTGGTAAATCAACAAGAGGAAAGCAGCCAGGACAAGAGGCTGGGAATGGCGGCAACGAGATCATCTTCAGCTTCATCCACATCTGCATCTTCGAGCACTTCTTCTCAACATCTATGGACTAGTCCACAAAAGTCCTCTCTTCAATCACCAACAAGTTCAGGAGTTCTGTTCACTCCACAATACGGGTTCGCCAATGTGGCCCAAGCTGTCGAAGTTGCCGACCAAGAGTTCAAAAAAAACGGTAGAAAAAACGCTGAGAAGTCGTTCGTTATCGTGACTGGGATCAATACGCCACCCACAGCCTTTCGGAAGCAAGCCACTCGCGCTATCGAACGCATGAAACAGAATATCATGAGCCGAAAGCCCTCGTCTTCGTCTCCGGGAGGTCGCATCCAAGTCGTGCGCATGACGAATGAAAAAGCTCCTTCGGCTGATGCAGAGGTAGGTGATGTAGAAAGCAGCAGTACAGAAGGACAAAGCTCTTCATCAAGCGATGATACGCATACGTCGACTTGCGCAGGTGACGACGCGCTGCTCAAAAGTTGGGTCACTGCTCCGAGCGAGATGAACTTCCTGTCAGTACCAGCTGGAACGTTCTATTCATCTGGTGCTCCTGGAGACGAGGATGAGCAGCAAGCCGCTGGGGCTACGACGAGTAGAAGTCTGCTTTCGATAAAAGATAGAGAGGACCGTCTCCATTACCATCAAGACAAACATCAAGAAGAAGACCACCAGGTAGAGGTGGAGCTGACGGTACAACCACAACAAGTAGACAAGAAGAAAGTTGTTAACAAACGTTCTCCGGCGGACGTAGTATCTGAATTCCTTGCTTCGCGCCTTTGCAATCGCGTCGAGAGCGATGACGAGGGTCGCTTCCTCGCAGTGGATCGTGGGTATTCCCAAGTACTCGAAGCCTCCAACTGCACGTCGAGTGAGAAAACACGTGACCTAGGGCTTTACCGTAGTCCCGCATCTTGCGCTTTAGCAGTGGCCGCGACAACGCGAAGCAAACACGCCTTGTTCTCTATGGAGACGAGGCCGATTTGGATCGTAAATGAGAACCCGTTGGTGCCAGAACCGATTGTAAAGAAGGATGCGACGCGATGTGTTATCGTTCACAATTATGAGGGTTCTTTGCTTTATTTTCACTTCTGGGAAGAGGAAATGCTCGAACAGTTGCACTTGATGCAATTTCAAGTAGATCACATTAGGTACTTTTACTGTTCTTGTTTCAACATAGTTTTTTATCTAAGATGGCGGCCAGACACATAGTTTTTTATCACCTTTCTACGCGGATCCAGACAGGCTGCCTGCCAGCATTCAATGCTCAGTTCCTGTCTACAGGAGCGCTGCAGATGATGAACCAGGAGGACCTGGTCGGCGTGGGAAAGTAGAGAAAACTACCGCGAAGAAAGGAGAAAGAAGTAACAAGGCTGAAGAAAAACGAGGTAAAAAGAAAGGCGACGATGGTGCTGAAGCTGAACAAGAACAAGTAGACAAAGAAAACAAGAAGGCTCTAGCTACTAGTGATGACGATGGGCACGACGTGGTTGTGCAGGATTTCGCGTTTGGTTCCGTCATAAGCGGCACTCGCAACGACCTGCAACGTCTCCAAACACCAGAGACTAGTCCAATGGGCCTCTTCGCGATTGAGCAGAATGAGAAAGTTTATCGACCATCTACATTCGATTTGGCTATCTCGAAAGTTTCCATAGATCCCACCCTAGGACTTTTAAAGCCAGCAACTGCTGATATGATCCGTGCACATATGATAGCGACGAAGAAAGAAGGGCAGGGACAAGAAAATCAACATCTTCATCAGAAGGCAAGAAGAGCTAGGAGAACTTCTGGGAAGAACAGGAAGACTAGAACACCTGCTTCTCGTAAAGCAGCCGCTGACGCTCTGAAGGCAGAGGAAGACGCTGCGATGAGAGCGGCGAAACGTGCAGCAGACAAAGCAGAAGCTGCGAGCGAGGCAGAAGAGCGAGAAGAGAGGCAACGAGAAGCAGCAGAAAAGGCTGAGCGTGCTGCGCAGGCTGAAGCCGATAAGCAAAGGGAGAAGGAAATCGCCATCGAAAAGAAGAAGCGGGAAAAGGCTGAGCAAGCTGCACGTGAAAAGGCGCAGAAAGAGAAACGACGAGCAGCGAAGGAAAAAGCAGAGCGTGCTGAAGCTGCGCAAAAGAAAGCTCGACAGGAAAAAGCTGAGAGGGAAGCTGCTGAGAAAAAAGCCAAACAGGAGAAAGCCGAAAAAGACGCCTTAGCGAAGAAGGAGCAGGAAGAACGACGCCTGGCTGAAGCAAAGGCTAAGAAGGAGGCTGCTGACAAGGCGGCTGCGGAAGCGAAAGAAGCAGCCGCTGAGAAGGCAGCGGCGAAAGAAAAGGCGGAAAAAGAAGCCGCTGAGAAAGCTGCAAAGGAAGCTGAGGCCGCAGAGCAGCGTGCCAAGAAAGCGAAAGAAGCAGAAATCGAACGAGAACGCGCAGAAAAGGCTGCACGCGTCAAGGCTGAGCAAGAGAAGCAAAAAGCAGAGCAAGATTATGGGTTCTTGTCGACTTTCAGCTCGTAGTTGCAGTTCGCATAATTTTTTCTGTCTGTGTCGGACTCCGACGTTTGTTCTTCAAGAGGAGGAAAAGGAGAACGTCGTTCCCTGCTCTAGTCTCTCTGTAACGGAAAGTCGCTGTGGTAAAAAGATCTACTTATGTTGACCTAATCCGCATCATTTCGAGTCCACTTCTAACAACAGAAGCAAAAAGCGGAACTCGAGAAGGAGAAGGCTGCTGCTGCCGAGCGTGCAGCCGAAGAAAAAGCGCGAGAGGCGAAGGAGGCCCTCAAACGTAAGGAAGCTGAGGCCAAGGCAAACGCACAGAAGGCCAAACGACAGGAGGCTGCTGAACGTGCTGAGGCTGCGAAGCGTCGTCAAAAGGAGCTTGCAGAGGAAAAGAAACGGGAGAGGGAGATCGCCGCACGGGAGAAAGCTGAGGCAGCACGCGAGAAGGCTGAGACAGCAAGAGAAAAAGCAGATGCAGATCGAGAAAATGCCGATGCAGCCCGCGAAAAGCAGGTAGCGAAAGATCTTGAGCGAAAAGCGGAGCAGAAAGCGCGTTCAGAGGCTGAAAAAGAGCTAGCGAAGGCAAAGGAAAAACTTGAAGAGTTATGGCTTCGTGTTCCTGCAACTAAGTTTAAGCACCCTAACACTTCTTGTGTGAAATAAGATGAAGATCGATGGTTGTACGAAGTTGTAGAACAACTTCTTGAAATGTTTGAAAAACTGTTGAGCTACAGCTTGTACTTGTTGTGTTTGTGGTGTTGATTCGACCCCACCTCTAAAGCAAGCCTCCGCCAAGAAAGCCAGAGAGGAGTGCAGCGACGCTGTGCGAGACAAGCTCGCGAAGGCCAATGAGCGTGCGGCGAAGGCGTCAGAAGCTGCGGCGAGGGCTGAAAAGACTGCCAGAGACGCGATTGAGCGTGTCAACAGGGCTGCGAAGCGAGCCCGCGACGCGGAGGCGCGAGCAGCAAAGGTGCGGAAGGAGGGGGAAAAGAGTTAAGAAGACAGGAGCTGATACTCACCTCAAAGAAGTCGTCGAACAGTAATCGATATCGATAAAAATTCGTAGAACATCAAGAAAGTAAAGATTTATTTGAATTTTTCTTCTCCTCGCTTCCGCTTTTCAATGTTCTTCTATCACGACTTCGCTTCTAACCACATCTCGAGCGCGCCCGTCGCCAGGCGGCGAAGAAAGCTCGGGAGGAAGAACGCCGAAAGATGCAGCGCAAGCTGGATCAGCTCAGAAAGAGGTCGGCTAGAAAAGCTAACGATCGCACTTCGCAATCTGCAAGGGAGGCTGAAGTGGATCGTCTTCGTGCGAAAGAAAGGCAGAAGCACGGGCATCTCAAGGAAAAGCTGCGGGAACAGCTAGAGGGGGCGAAGCGTGAAGCAGTAGAGGAGGTCAGAGAACAAATATCGAGGGAGGTGAAACAACAAGTGAATCGTGAGGCTGCGAAGGCTCGAAAGCAATATGAACAGCTAGCCAAAGCTGCGAAAAAGCGAGCTGAAGATGCGGAGCGACGAGCGAGAGTGGCCGAAAAACGCGCGAGCGAGGCTGCAAAACGAGCCGAGGACGAGAAATCCAAAAGGGCAGAAGCGATGATGAGAGCTCGCGAAAGAGAAAGTGCATTGCGGGACAGAGCTAAAAATGCTAAGGCACGTAGTGCTACAGCATCATCTTCGAGTTCGACCACATCCACGACCTCTGAACATCAACAAGCCTCTACTTCTACTACAAGGCAACTCGAGGAACGCATTCGTGATCTCGAAAGTGCCCAATTGCGTGACCGCGAAGACCGACTGCGACGTCTCGAAGATAGATTAGAAGAGCAAGAGAGAAGAGTCGTGGAAAGTAGGGATGCAGATTCTAGTTTGACTTCTACTAGTGGTGCTACCTCCTCGTCCTCAACAAGAGCTAGTGGAGGTTCTTCTTCTACCCAACAACACGACCTCGACGAGGCAACTACGGTGGAAAAGTATGCTAGAGAGCTAGAGGCACGAGCGGAAGCGGCTGAGTCGGCGAGACGGGCTGCCGAGAGCCGCGCGCGAGCGGCGGACCGGAGGGCAGATCAATATGAGGCTGAAGCACGTGTGGCCGAAGCGGAGACCGAAAGACTCCGAGACCACATGGCGACCGCGACTGCCACTTCTACTAGATCTGGCACTACGCGTAGTTCTTCTAGTACTGCTTCATCAGGGGAGGACAAGAAAACGTCGGAGGTTGCTTCTTTTAAGGCCTGTGACGAGGACAGTATCTGTATCAGTAAAGGTACTAGTTGTCTCTTACTAGACGTACTAGTGCTATAATTGGCGCTGACTGCCTGGGCTAGTAGCTTCTTTCTAATTCTAGTCCAATCTCCTCACACCTCTAACATCAATTCTGGAGACGGTGAACGAGGAGTTACAGTCAATATCAACGTGAACGGCTGTCAAAACGGATCTCAAGGTCGAGAATCCTCCTATGATGCAGAACAGGAGGAGTCTTCTGAGAGGTAATGTACTTAAGTAATTGTTTGGATGAGAAGCAAAAAGAAGAGCCTGTTGTAGATGATCCCTTGCTGTTGCTTTCGTCCGCCGCTAGTACTAGCATTCTTGTACGATGACTAAATCTAAAAAAACTAGTACATGTTCATGTTCATGTTCATGTTCTTAGTACTCTTCTTGAATGAAATCTCCGTCCTCCGACTGAATCTGAAAAGCAAGGTCCTCTAACGAAGAGACAGAACGTGAGCTGCATATGACAAGAAGCGAACTCGCAAGTACCCGAGAACAGCTTCAGGAAGCCCTACGAAACGAGGACCGTGGTCATGGAGGCCGAGGCGGGGTAAGTAGCTCTATCGACGCGGATGACGAGAATGAGGAGTACATCGAGCATGCAAGAAGGTTATGAATTTCTTCTGGAGCAGTTGTTACTCATCGACGTCATCTCTTGGTCGTGTGGAAATTATGCCCCAGGAGTTTTTAGAAGATATTATCATTAGCATTCATACTGCATCTCCAGTTGTATCTTCGATTTATCTCCTCTAAGTCGTGACATCCTGCGCGAGCGTGGCCTCCCAGAGGACCAAAGCAGGCCTTCAAATCAGGAACGACATGAGAACAAGCGGCGTCAACTACAGCGGATGAACAAGAGAGGCCGGAAAACCAGAAGCAGGAGCGCACGAAGTAGGAGTCGAAATCGACATTCTCGACGGCCAAGAACAGCACATCAGTACAAGGGTGGAGAGTCACTTCCGGTGTGGGACTCTCCTGCTGCTCAGGGAACAGCTACAACGGATAAGTCAAGAAAGCAGGACATGCCAGATGGACTCGTGGCAGGACATGTTATGGACGAAGAGCAACTCCATCAAGAAGCAAAGCAGGAGGATGAGAGGCTCGTGGCTGAAGAAATAGGCGAGGAGAGTAGCGCCACTACAGGTGGTAGCAGCACAAGGAACAAGAACAACAGGAAGATCATGAACGTCGCTGATGCAACACCGCGGTCACATCAAGAACTGGAAAATGAAGTAGATGGGCTTCCGATGTTGCTACATCCGCTAGAAGTTCCTGACGTTCATACGCAGAGTAGACTGCAGGAGAACGATCATCAAGAGGAGCTACCTATGCTAGTGCCTGCAGCTGCTGTATTGGGTAGAGTTAGCAGCTAAAGATTGCATCCGATAATATGATGGTTCTGGGTGGTGCACTGAAGAAGTAGAGATCAGGAGCAGGAGGAGTAAACTCATCTCCTTAGCAGGTTATTTCGACCTTCTTCTTCACATCATGTGGTCCAGTTATACAGTTTTACATTTTTTTTTCCACGAACACGAAGCAACTTCGATAAAGATCTTCATGGTCCTGCGATGAAGATCAGGGAGCATCGCCAGACCCAGAGCATGTACTTACTTACTCGCAAATCCTTTTTTCCTACAACCCCATTGTTTTTGTAGTTGTAACTAATCATAACGTCTACTGAAGAATGACCAGCACCATGCGCCGCACCTTTCTCTTTCTGGAGATACCTATGGTGTGAAGACCTTTGTGTTCGGAAAGAATCCAACTTCAGCAATCGCAAGACTGAAGAGCCTTCCATCCGAAACCTTCTGCTGACCGAGTTTGTACGGCTGTCATCACTTCTCCTCTCTTTTCACGGCACGGTCTTGGTGTTGGTCCCGATCTATCTTGACGTCGTAGAAGAGATTTTTCCATCAGCTGAGTGGATTGTTGTAAAATACTGCAGCTCGTCCTACTTGTTCTAACTCATATCGCACTCATATGTGACGAACCGGGTCCGGGTGGATAAGGATTGATATAAAAGATGCTTTATTTTTCTAGATGTCCCACTCCATCATGCATCTTCTACTAAGTATTGTCCACGCTCGTCATGCTTTCCATGGATCGTCTTCTCCGCTGTTATATCCATGTCTGCTCCTGTCTTGTTCCGCTTCCGTGCGCCTGAACACATCATCCACGTGCTCCCCTTTGTTGACGTTGAGTAAATGCCATGCATCAGTCAGATAGGAAATCTCGTCATCCTCTTCGCTGTGATCGACAAGCCGATAGTAAACTCGTTCTCCTTCATCAACATCCTCATCTTGCTCAACAGCAACACGAGGAACTTCATCTCCCTTATTTCCATTTTGGTTTTGCTCAACCGCATCAACAGCAGCATGTTCTCCTTTTGCTTTATTTTTGCCTTCATGAAGAAGAAGATGCGCAGCGAGTCTATGATCATTTGCACTTCTTGTCCCACTACCGCGGCTTTGGGTAGTTCCCGTAGAAGCTTCTTGACCCTCAACACTGCAAGAATAGATGGATGCCCTGTCCTCAGAACGACAACGAGGACTAGAGAATTTTAAATCTTCTGCTGCCTCCACCTGCTCCTGCACCTGATGCTGCTGGTTAGTTTGGCTTTGGATTCGACTTTTAGTCTCGTGCTGGTGGTCTATAAATTCGACTAGCTCATCGAGCTCACAAAGTCGTTCCTCCCAGTGCCAGTCGTTGCTGTCCGCGGTTTCATCAGTATTAGAACTAGCCCTAACAACGCTGACACGTCCAGTGGTGAACTGAAGCGATTTCGTGAAAATACTCGAGCCAGTGGCACTGGCCTCAGTGGTGCAAAAGCCTCTGTACAACTACAGAACCCTCTGTACAACAGAACAACAACAAGGAACCTCTTCAATATTTTCACGGGATTGACGTGGAGGTGGAGGCAGGCTCTTTCCAGCCTTAACAAGAATAACCTTGTCATTCTTCAGGAGCGTTAATTCCGTCCAAATCGGTTTTCCCGGAATAACTTTATTCGCCAAATACCATAACAGCTCTCGCACCCGTACACGTCCAGCGATCAGATCTTCCTTCAGTGGTTCTTTTAGTTCAGTGGACATCACTTCTGGACGACCACCAACATCATGATGATCCATGATAATGCGACCAAAAGCATCCACTGCCGTCGACAACCTGTCTGTCACTGCAGCCCGGGCGGTTGCCTCATCAATCTCCTCCGGCCTAAGTTCTCCACGTGGAATCTCCACTCCTTCGTGTAAAAGCGCGCTGTTAGTGTTATGTAGACTTTTATAAGGATTTGATGTTGCCCTTGATGCCGCATTCGCATTCCTCCGAGGAGGCTCCGGCAAGCCTTTGAAGAGCGGGTGATCTCCCCGACCTTGCCGCGCGTCCGCGATCCACTGCGTAAGATCGATTATGTCAGGAGTTGCCCGAAACCCTTTGTAGAGCAGCACACGAAACATCCACGGCTTACCTAATACAACACTTTCAGCGGGTGCGTGGTCCGGGATGGATGCAGTAGCGGATAATGACGCATCTGCATGTTGACGACGTTCATCACGTTCCTGATCCTGATGATGGTGTTGATCATCCCGTAATTCTTCGTGCTCCTCGTGGACGTGATCCTTATTCAGATCCATTTTATAATGATGTCGAGATGTTGTTTTTTCATCTAGATCGTGATTCTTGTTGTAGCCTTTGACTTTTTCTTATCAACATGACAATTTTTCACTTTCAATCCTAATCCTTGTTGATCATTATCCCTGTTTTTTGTTGGTATCATTCTTTGACAACAGGGAGAGAGACACTGTCGTCGACATCCACAACATGTACATCGCGAAGCAAGTATCAAATTTCCTGTCTTGTTTCTTGCGTTTTTCTCGTCATGCCTCTCATGCCCGTCACCCCTCGAAAACCGCTCAACAAACAGTCATTCTGCAACTACTTTAGCTACTCAGAGACCTCTGGTGAAGCATGTTGAATTGTCGTTCTCTAAATGTTGTGGTCGCAAGTAAGTTTTCCTTTATAATTTCTCAATGTAGTAAATGTAAACGAAAACGTAAGCAAGGTGGTGTTGTATGTTCTCTCAACATAAGTGTAGTACTAGTATTAGTAAGTACTAGTACTAGAGCTAGTCTCAAGGTGTCGAACACTTCCGCTTTCGGAGATGCAGATCCACTTATCAGAAGGACATATTCAAATTCATACATTGATATTATTTATTTTATCCAGCAGTCTTAATTTCCCTTCAAGAACATTGGTTTTTAGTTCCCTTCAACTTTGGTTTTTAGAGCTGCATGGGAACAAGCACTTGGGTCGCGTAAGTAGACGACAGGACACAAGAAGAGCCAGTCCCAGTTGATTTGGCGCCCTGCTTGATCGGACTAGCTTTCGGGTCATCATCAACAGTCTCTACTTCATCCTGTCCTCTTCTTCTGTAAAGTATAGTTGTTTCTCGAGGCGGCATCCATCCCGAGGAGGTAGAACTAGACTAGTTCTACTTGTCCTAGTCGTTCGCAGTACACAGCAGTAGTTATTTAGTGTCAACATCATATTTTTTTTTCAGAATACGAATACATCATAATATATTTTATATATCTATATTTATAATTTTAATTATAACCAATTGCTATCCAGCACGCTGTCTGATTCTGATTTCTGCTAGGTACAACTGCTGGTCTTCATAACATCAATCAAAATCATGTTGATACTAGAAGTAGTCCTTGTTATGACCTACTTCTAGTTGTAGTTCTTTAGGTCTCATCTTGGTTCTTGTTCTTGTTCATTATATATAAAAATCGATGAAATTCTTCACAAGAAATGTAATTTAATTATTGTCCATCTTCTCAAAATGTCTCTGTTGCTGTTCGTATTCGTCGTAAGCTCTGGCACAATTGTTGTGCCCACGTCGCCTACACGTTATTTTCCATCTATCTCTTTATTTCGTCTTTTTTCTACGTACAGCGTAGACGTAGTATTTTTGTACATTTTATAACTAGCCTCCACAAGCTTCGCCCGGCTTCAAGTTAGTTAAGCACTTTTCTGCAGCCTCCCACGGGCTACAGCCGCTAGAGTAGAGACAGCCCGCGGGTGAGCTGTTGCGCCCTACGAATTAACTACGACAAGAGCCGAGCGCCGACGGTGGCCGACTCAGATCGATGCGTCGACTCATGTGCAGGGCATTGCGCTGCGTTCGGTTTTTTTATGAGATTGCCGGGGGGTCATGCAAATCCTTAAGAATTTGCAAGACCCCCACGGCAGTCCAACGAAAAAACCAGAAGAGGGCCACCAGACACGCACAAGAATCCGCAAGCCCCAACGCACGCAAATGCCTCGCGGTGGCGCCAGGCAAGAACGGGCGGCGGCTTTAGCGGGCCAAACAAGACAAAGCATAAGCAACGCAGGGCCGCGCTTTTCGGGTCTCTCTACGCGCTTACACCTGGCGGGGCTTCTTTGTTTCGTCCGGTGTCTCTCGTCAGAAACAGACGGGCGCACTTCGCGGGGGCGTGGGGCGTCCCGCTTCGGGTTGTGGCTGAAGCCTCTTGACTGGCTGACGTCTTTCACCAGGCTGGAGACTAAGGCCCTCCATCAGGCTGATGCCGTTCGTCAGGCCCACGCGCTGCGCCAGGCTGGCGGCCTTCGTCAGACGACAGGCCAGCCGGCGCCCTTCAGCGGACGCCGTTGGCCAGGCTGCGGCTCTTCGTCAAGGTCGGGCGACGTCTCTCGCCAGGCTGACGCCTTTCGTGAGACTGAAGCGCTTCGCTTGGCCGACATTCCTCGCCGGGCCAAGACTCACGCCTTTGGTCAGGTTGATGGCTTGCTTCAGCATGGCGCCGCCGGTTCGTCAGGTTGATGCACTGACCAGCCAGGTGACGCCTCTCGCCAGACCGGCGCACTGCTTCGCCAGGCGTCTGCCTTGCGTCGGAAGCGGAACAGGCTGCGCGGGACCTTTCTTCGGGCAGCGGATGTCTTTCTTTCGTGAGGTTAATTCTGCCCCTTCGTCGGACTGACGTTTTTCGCCAGACTGACCGCGTTCGTCGGATTGATGTCCTTCGTCAAAGGTCTTCGCTATCCTCGTCGAGGTAGGGCTTCTCGCCACAGGTCGGGCGGCAGTTTTTCTGGCAGAGGTCGTTCGTCAGATGTCTGCCGTCGCGGGTCTCTTGTCTTGTCGGAGGTCTTCGGCCCAGCGGTCGCCTCTGGTCGTCCAAAGGTCGCCTTTGGTCCAACGGTCGCCTTTGGTCCAAGGGTCGCCTTTGGTCCAAAGGTCGCCGCACTTTGGTCCAAAGGTGGCCTTACTTCAGTCCAAAGGTCGCCTTACTTTGGTCCAGCGGTCGCCTTACTTTGGTCCAGCGGTCGGCTTACTTTGGTCCAGAGGTCGCCTTAAAAGGTCGCCGGTGGTCCGCAGGTCGTCTGTGGTCCAGAGGTTGCCTCTGGTCTGAGGGTCGTCTTTGGTCCAAAGGTCGGCTTTGGTCCAGACGTCTGCCGTGGTCCAGAGGTCTGCCGTGGTCCAAAGGTCGTCTGTAGTCCAAAGGTCGCCTTTGGTCCAAAGGTCGCCCTTGGTCCACAGGTCGTGTCTGGTCCAAAAAACGCCTCTGGTCCAAAGATCGTCTTTGGTCCACAGGTCGTCTCTGGTCCAAAGATCGTCTCTGGCCCTCCCAAGGATCGCCTTCGGTCCAAAGATCGCCTTACTTTGGTCCAGACTCCAAGTCCAAAGGTCACCTCATTTTGGTCCAAAGGTCGCCTCACTTTGGTCCAGAGGTCGCCTTACTTTGGTCCAGAGGTCGCCTTACTTTGGTCCAGAGGTCGCCTACTTTGGTCCAGAGGTCGCCTTACTTTGGTCCAGAGGTCGCCTTACTTTGGTCCAGAGGTCGCCTTACTATTACTTTGGTCCAGAGGTCGCCTTACTTTGGTCCAAAGGTCGCCTTACTTTGGTCCAGCGGTCGGCTTACTTTGGTCCAAAGGTCGGCTTACTTTGGTCCAGAGGTCGCCTTACTTTGGTCCAAAGGTCGCCTTACTTTGGTCCAAAGGTCGTCGCACTTTGGTCCAGAGGTCGCCTGACTTTGGTCCAGCGGTCGTGTCGTCTGGTGTGGTCCAAAGGTCGCCTGTGGTCCAAGGGTCGCCGGTGGATGTGGTCCAAAGGTTAAGGTCGCCTGTGGTCCAAAGGTCGCCGGTGGTCCAAAGGTCGCCCTTGGTCCGGTGGTCGTCTTGGGTCCAGCAATAGGTAGCAAAGGTCGTCTTGGGTCCAGGGGTCGTCTCTGGTCCAAAGGTCGCCTTTGGTCCAAAGATCGCCGCTGGTCCAACGATCGTCTTTGGTCCCAAGACCGCCTTTGGTCCCAAGATCGTCTCTGGTAGGTCCAACGATCGCCTTTGGTTCAAAGATCGGACCAAGGACCGCCTTCAGTCTGAAGGTCGCCTTCGGTCCAAAGATCGCCATTGGTCCATAGGTCTGGGGTCCGGGTGTCTTTGGTCGAAGTTCTTTCTTCGGCTGTTTCTCTTTGGACTTCTTTCGCCAGCTTGCGCCCCTACCCCCGTCGGGCATTTTTCTGGCTTCTTTTCTGGTAGTCTGCCACGGGGCCACAACGTGAACTCCAACAAGAAAACGGCCGGAGGCTATCGGGCTTAGGAGTGAGGGGAAAGGGCAGGAGGCTATGGGCAATAGCTTCGCGGCAGGAGGCGACTAGTCTCCGGTGGGTTAGGCGGGGAGTTTTATGGCGGCGGAGATTAATAAGATAGATTAATAATATAGGTTTTTTTTGTTATGTTTTTTATCTATCAACTTATAAGAATTATCCTTTGGGATTGGGTCGCGCTTACTAAGTACAAGTAGATTCGCGAACAACAGCTACAGGCACAGAGGCAGGCCAGGAGGTTACCCTGCCCTCTTGCGAGCAGCTTACCCTGCCCCATTGTGAGCAGTCTTTCACGACTCGTCTCCTATGACATAATGAGACGCAAAAAATTCTCGGTCTTCTTTACTTTCAGTTCTTGGTGAAACACCACCAAATGAAGACGCCGATAAGCCCAGCCCCCGCGACACAAGCAATGACAATGCCTGCAATCGCTCCGCCACTGAGTCCATCGTCCGAAGCGTTTTGCGGCGCCTGCAGCTGTTGAGCGTTTTGTCCACCTTGCTGTTGAGCGTTTCGTCCACCTTGCTGCTGAGCATTTTGTCCACCTTGCTGCTGAGCATTTTGTCCTCCTTGCTGCTGAGCATTTTGTCCACCTTGCTGTTGCGCATTTTGTGCACCTTGCTGCTGAGCATTTTGTCCTCCTTGCTGTTGAGCACTACCTTGATTCAACAGTCCCGTGACCCAGATGTCGTCAAAGAAGGCTCCCTTGCGTAGGAGGTACGTCACATCATTGACATTCTTCACGTACACCGGTTCCCGAAGGACTTGCTCAAGGATTTTAGAAAATATCACGAAATAATGATAAGGGAAAAGGAAAACATATGTATGATAAACATAAAGGAAAACGAAAAGGAAAACACCTAGAGGAATGATCAAATCATACATAATGATTTCTAGTTTCGGATGAACATGATCATGATGAACGCTACCGAGTGCAACTAGTTCTGATTCTAACGTACTGCGGGGGTTATTTTGAAAATGAACGTCATCATGATGTTCAATCATCAACGTTTAAAAAGTACCGCTCCAAGAACATAATGAGATTTTGGTAGAACTGAGGGGTCGGACCACCGTTCTTCAAAGGTGAGTCGTAGGAATTTGGCACTTCGCGCGGCCAGTAGAAGCCTCCACCCAGCTTGTTGAACAAAAGCACGCGCAAAGGCTTGCCCCGCTCCACCTGCTCTCGAATGGCAGCGTCGATGGCACCCGAAATGGCTGCATGCACCCCAGCCTGAAAGAAGCTGAAATTCGCTTGCGCGAGACGGCTCAGAGTGCGCGTCATAGAGCCAGACTCGGCGAATCCGCGAGTGTTTCCTCCATTCGGCGCCGCAACGAAGAGAAAAGCGCCGAAGGCTTGTCCACCTGAGGCAATATCCACGTAGCGACCATCCTGCTCCCGTCCGAGACGGGGGTTCGCCAGAACCCAACAGTCTGCGAAGGAGAATGGGTTTTCGGTAATTGTGTAGTCCACCTTAGAAAGACCTTCCGAAAAAGAATCTCTCATTTTTAAAAGCATGATCTTCTTGGACCCGTTTTTCTCGTCTCCCCTCCCCTCACACTAATATACAGGGCCAAGAAGATCTACATGTTTGTAAAAATGGGAGATTTATTATTCCGGAAGTCTTAACCATCTCTTGAATGGTTGTATTATCGCCTGGCAAGTTCGTTCTTAGGCCCCAAGCACCCTGGATCGTGCTCTGGTACAGCCTAGTCATGTTCTCTTTCGTCCTTGTGTCGTTAGGCAAACCTTGAGTGTGGTGCACGTACCAATTGCTCATCACAGACTCCTCAGCCCCATGATTGGGGTCCGTGCCAATTTCACGCGCGTTCAACGGGAAGTTGTAGATGACATGCGGTATAAAACCCACCCGCGGCTGCGGAATGTAGCTGGTTCCGCCACCCGGTAAGCCGTGGTTTGCGGGAACCACGATCCCGATTGCTTCTGCATTCTTAGAAGAAGTAGAGATGGGCACAGCATGGAGGAGGAAAATGAAATACATGGGGGTCGTCATGACATGATTGAGGAAAAAGACCTATTGCCAGTTTAACAGATTATGCGACTTCGTTGCGAATAAAAAGACAAGTGCAGTGTTTCGCAAAGATGATGTAGTTGGGCCTTATGCTGCCCCTGAAGAGACAGAAGATGATTATCTTCAACAGATGCAGCCAGAACGAAGGTTTTGTTCTAAGAAGAAGTAGACTCTGCTACAAGGTCCACTCCCAAAAATCATGTTGACGAAGACGCATCCCTGTCGTGGCGTCTCATGAACCATGATTCACGACCCTTGTCCTGTGGCTTATTTTCATCTCGTCACAAAATTATATCAAATATAGATACCTATATAAATATAAACGTCGTAGATGAAGAGGAATGAATTACTAGCAGTGTTAGATACATGTTGCTAAAAAGCGGTAGGAGCCTTAAGATTCACACTCTTGTTCGTCACCAGATAGTGCGCAAAATTCTGGAGAAAATCCTGTTCCTCAGTATTAGAGTTGTTGTCTGAAAAAAAGTGGATCATGGAGCAGATGACTAACATCTATTCGGGAGACCACAGCGACGGAGACAGGAGGAAGATCCATAAGAGTAGCACCCTTGTAAAATTTCGGGCTCAGCGTGATCTGTCCAAGCCCTGCGATTTGCTTGGCCAACGCGAACGGCGAATACTCGGTCGTGAAGCGTGCTGCGATTTCGCGCCGGACTGTGACTTCGAGTGGAGCCGCATCGGGGCCAGACGTCAAGCTAAAGGTACTCAGCAAGCTCCAATTTTCTTAGGGTGGGAGGATTATAGTTTTTTCTTATTCTTGCTGCGCCAAAAAGAACAGCAACAGGTCCAGATGGTCGGAACCCCAAAAAGTAGCTACCCGTAGCTACTACTTACCCTGCGGTAGGTTTTTGTTAGCCTTAATTCCGATCTTCATTCTGATCCATGCGATTCTCATCACGAGGATAGTACCACACTTCAGTGCCGAGCATATCAGGGTGGCCCGTTTTGCCCCATTTTCCTGGGGCCGCCGTCCCGCCCACGGCATTCAGGACGAGGACGCAGGCCAGGAAGGGAATGACTTAGCGGCAGGCTTTTGTCGTTAGATTACTCCGTTGGCTATGCCTCTCTGGCTCAAGGGACACACACACAGAGAGGCAAAACTAAGGGCAACAGGAACGGCAAAAGCCTACCCTTAAATGACCATGAACATCTTCATCTTTCGTGCTGCCATGCCGCGTGAGAACAACACCAAAGCCAAGAACATTCTGTCCTCTACCTTGTGCAGCTTTTAGGTTGTACAGCTACAGGTCCTTGAAGATCTTGATTATCAGATAATATATTACTTATACTTGACCTTGTTCGTCTTCGTGTCTCAATTAGACTACGATCAGGTTAGAATGTCTTTGAAGGAGCTATCCTTGTCCTTGTAGAAGTGGTTCTAGAAGGTGTAGATGGTTCTGAACCTTCAGTATCTTCAGTACTACCTTCAGTACTTATTCTAGAAGTAGATGGCTCTGGCTCAGCTTCAGCCACAGCCTCAGTCGTGTCTCTTAAAGTAGGTAGTAAATGATAGCTTTCAGCAGTATCTTTTATTCTGTAGTAAGTATTACGTTGCTCTACTTGTTGCTTCAGTCTTCGTCTTCTGAAAAAGCTATGTAAGTACTCCAAAAAGTCTTATGATTTCGAGTATGAAAATAATGGAGTTTTTATTCACTCCAACATTTACTGTGTCTGATGTGTGAGATGAGTACGTATATCTATAAATATTTATAATTCGTAAAGATTAAGATGAAGATCGCGGTATTCTTGATTTTTTTGAAGATCCTCGTGACTGGTGGTCACAATACATCTTTTTTTATCTTGTGTCGTAAACGTAATAGAATTGAAACCGCAATAAAGGTAGCAACATTTTTCAGGATTCAAGCACTGCAGGGTATGGGTAAGTAGGACTACTCTGGATATTGCAATCTTCGCTGACCAGCCCTTGTGACGCTTGAAGAAATGTCAGACATGGTCTCGATCCCATTTGAATTTTTGGACCTGAGAATGGCCAGAGCTGGGCCTTTGTCCTCCTGCAGTCTTTGGACCACCAGTTTTTCTTCGGCTGCTTTGAAGAACGTACGCTGCTTATTGGGAACTCCTGGCGCAGCTGCAGCTATTTTCATTCCCAGACCGCGCTTGTTCGCTTTGAAGGTATGAACGGAGGTGAGTCAGCAAAGAAAAAGGATAGGATAGGAGGTGGTTCGCCGTCCACAGTGTGACCACCTGCCTCATCGAGCGAACATGTGCAGCCACAGAAAAAGGTACGAGACGAGAGCAGGAACAAGAAATATCGACGAAGAACTTAGATTGTTCGACGACGCAAGTTTTTCAGAAATATCCTTATCCGGAAGAAGGATAGGATAGGATTTGATTCACCGTCCACACCAGTTTGACCTGCCTCCTCGGGTTTTTTTTAACAAGAAATAAATTTTTTTTAACAAGAACTGAAAGTACGAAGTGGACATGAAGAAACCGAGCACGTGCGCGACGTATTAGTGGTCAACATGTTGTTCTTGCTCGGTAGACGTAGAACTAGAAGCAGTTTTTGTAGTGCTAATTACGTTACATGAGGACGAGGAGGTTTAGGAGCTTCATCAAAATGATAATTAGCATCAAGGAGACGGAGCTGACTCCTCAACATCACAAGAACAAGAAGTTGTAGGAGCGCGCATTCCGTTCGCATATATCTTCTACTAAAGCTCCTTAATAACAGTAATTGTCTATTATTCGTCCAGGTCTCCCACTAGCCGAGGAGAGCGAGAACAAGGGGACTAGATTTATAAATGAGAGTTCATCTTCCTCGTCAAAGAGGTGGAGGAGAGCCATCTTAGAACCATCTTCGCCATAGGATAGGCTAGAAATGGCCATATACATATATATAATGATCATATGCTACTTGTACTTAGAAAAACCTGACCTTGACCTTCGATTATAGGAGCAAAGTTTTTGAACACTCACTCCATTGTTTGTTTTTGTTTCCCTACTGATACTGGAATAAGGACACCCCTCCACAGTTCCGAATGTTGCGATAAGTAGAGCTAATTATGCACGGTTGGATCATATAAGTGCTGTCCTCAGCCACAAGAATACTAGAAACACCTACACCTTCTTCTTTTTGGATCCAAACGTTACGTGCGCGACGTAGTCAGCCTACTTTATGATTTCTTTACTACCAAACTCTAACTCGTCCTGCTGAAAGAAGTAGAAACAATTTTAAAGAAATCTTTTTCTCTTTGCGTTGATGTTTTACCATTCTCGTCGCGATGATGAGGATACAACAAGAACAACTAAAAGTAAAGATCTCCCTTTTCATTTTCCGCTCACCAATACCTGCTACATGTAAATCGATATTCTTTTGTCCTACTGCAACAGCAGTGGCAACACGGTGCTCGGTGAAATAACCGACTCGCTTGACATAGCCATGTGCAGCTCAAAATCATCCATCCTTCGAAATCTTGTTTATCACGCTACCCTCCCCTGCTTTCGCTTTCCTGCGCCTGCCCGGGTCTGAGGTTGAGGTACTGCGTCCTTTTTTCTAGCGCTAGCCCTAGCCTGTTGCTCTAGTTTTTCTTTTTAGAAGACGAGAAATCTTCTCCCGAATTCACTTACAGATTGCACAAAAACTGTTACTGGAGAGGAGATAGAAGTGATAGAGTTAGAGTCAGACGCACACTTGCACACTGAGACTTCCTTAATGTTTTTCATTTTCCTTGCGCAATACTTGTCGATTTCGATTTCCACGAGAGCCCTCACGTTGTGATGGCCGCTTCGCCTTCGACCCTTTCTTTTTACGCTTCTTCTGATGCTCTTCTGTTACTGTCTGCTTGTCAGCCACATGATCTTTATGATCATGATCTGTCTTATCTTCGTCCACGACCATCTCCTCGACGCTCGCATGACCTTCAACTTCAGCAAGTGCATGCTGATCTATTATATCTTCGATATAATTTTGTTCTTGATGAGGATGAGCCAGATCACCTGCTGAAGCTGCTGCTGCAACTTCTTTTTTAACATGATCTTCCATATCATGATCATTATCATCCGAAGCAACTTCTTCTGCATCTTCCCTCCTAGGAATTTTTTCTCGAGTAGAAGTAGATGACCCACGAAGCAGAAGGCTGTTCAGTTTATCCTCGTCCTGTCTGATGTCGTCCAGTGCTTGACCAGTACCACTTGTACTATCATGAGTAGTACTACTACCTGCTTCTGTTTGTTCTTCTTCGACGTTATGACCCGCTTCTGGTGCTGTGGTCGTGGCAGGCTCTATCGCTTCGCCCGGGGGTACTTGGACTAGACCCTGTTGTTCTTCTTCCTCCAACACCGCTCCTCTTTCTTTCCCTTCGCGTGCTTCAGGTGAGTCAGAGTCTAGGTCTACTCCTGATCTCAATTGATTGGCAGAAATAACCATAGGAGACTGGGGCCCTTGTAGCACTTCTTGTTTTTCTGGTTCTGTGGTCGTGACAGATTCCATCGCTTCGCCCGGGGGTGCTAGGACTAGACCCTTTTGCTCTCCTTCCTCCAACGCCGCTCCTCTTTCTTTTCCTTCGCGTGCTTCAGGTGAGTCTAGGTCTACTCCTGGCCTCAATGGATCGGCAGAAATGACTACAGGAGATTGCGGAGGTTGTTGTAGCACTTCTTGATCATGTGCTTCTACATCTCCTGGCACAGCATGCAGTTGCTGCTCTACTTGATGATTACAGCTCTTGTTTTCCACCAGAGCAGGGCTACTAAAAGAAGCTCTTGTTGTTCTTTTAGCCTCTTGGTATTTTCGGTCTAAAAACTTTCGAAGGCGCTGCTCGTCCTGAGCCCGAGCTACATCAAAGGCGTCTTTATCTTTCCCCGGGTTGTTAGAAGATGCTGAAAACGTAAGTAAACCTAAACGATCACTCTTAAATCTATGTATCGATCTACAGTGAGTGTGAGAGTGACAGTGATTTCAGCTGGAGTCTAGCAGAGATGTAGATGGCTATCCTGATAGGCTTGACGTTAAACGGCCTATTAAGCCTCTGTGGTCAAGAAGTCTGAGAAGAACAAAGTAGCTCCTTGATGTTTCACGGAGCCACTAAGGCTAAGGTTAAGGTTGAGGGTCCACTGCTTCGCGGCCACTACTAGTACTAGTAATATGGAGATTAATAAAGACCATCATGTTCTTGTACCTTTCTCTCTTCTTTCGTAAATCCACTGTCCTGGTATTCCTTCGACGAAACGAAGGGATATTTTCTTCCCAATTCTTCCTGCCAAATGACCAATTGCGCGAATCGGAAGACGAATCTCCCCGCAAATCGTGTAGATAGCAGCAAGCTCCTCGTTTCAATCGACTCACGTTGGAAATTAGAGGACATTCGTATACTTCATTTTATTTTTAAGTCTTTTTGAAAAGTTTGCTAAGTTGTCGTGGGATAATGCTAATGGAGGTGGTGGTGCTGGTGCTGGTGCGTGTGTCGTTCCCCAGGCGTAATTGCCTTGCTGGGGGATGAATCTTAATCTTCTTACGCCTTTCCTTTATATTACTCTTACTCCTGCTGCAGCTGGAGAAATTATAAGAAAACATACAACTTCTACTCAACTAGAACTACCTGTGCCACTACCTGAAGCTCAACCAGAGCAGCCAAGTGCCATAATATTAGCAGTAGGCAGAGCTGCACTTTGTACGCGTTCTTGCAGTGCCAAGTCGCCATCTCCGTGTATCATGATCGCACCATGTAAAGCTTGTAGCGAATTGAAAACGTAAGTGTGGTTTCTCGTTATCTTTGGCAAGGTAAATGCTGCCAGCTGGTCTTTGGGGTCTTCAGAGGGGGAGATTAGAGAAAAGACACTTAAGTACTTTTTTGCGTCTTTTGCTTTTGGCTTGTGTTGATAATTGTCTATTGAGGCTTGATGTTGTTGGAACGCTAGTAGTAGTACGAATATTAGCGAGTAACGACGAGGCTTCCTTCACCTTCAAGCTCGTCTACTTGCGCAACACTCTTCTTAGTCTTATAAATACTTATGTGCCTTCTACCCACCGGAGTACACCTAGAAGACGTTCTTTGCCTTCTTCATAAAACAATCAACGACGATGCAATTTCAACTGGGTCCATGTATGTTAGTTGTCCAGCAGTATTTTCCTGGGCCACCACTAAACGGCTGATGCGTTCGACTGCGGACTGCTCCTCCACTACTTGTGGATCCCGATGTCGTACAAAGCCAAGGGTTCTTAGAGGAGAGAAATCTTGATGGAGGACTTCAGGTGGTCTTGTAGTTGTAAGAACTAGGTGTAAGTACGAAGTAAAAGTACGAAGTACAAGTAGTAGTAGACTCATAGAAGTTCTTCTTGAAGTTCACCTTGCTGGCATCATGAAGAAGCTTATCTTGTAACTTCTAGCTATGGCAGATTCACATTTCTTACTCCTTGCAAAATAAGCTATGACGACCAACAGAACGAAAGCCAACACTGTTGAAGGCTTCCACTTATTGAGAATCTAGATGGATCGGGGGATGTCGTTCCCCCTTTTCCTTCTTACTTAGGAACGAGAACCACATGCCCTACTGCTGCATATCTTTGTTCTGAATGAATGGCATCATACAAGCATGCAGAAGTTGAACTTATAAAAGAGCCATCGTCTCATCTTAAAGTCGGTTGAATCTCTTTGGGGTTTTCGTTCAACGGCGTCCACGTGTTGATCATGCGAATGTGATTGTCGTAAGACTCGCCATGAGTGGTGATCACATCCGCAACCGCGAAACGCCAGGCCTGACGGGATGTTACACAATGATAATAAGAAGGGTGATGAATTGTTTAGATTGTAGGTGCTCTCATTAGTTAGTCATTAATTTACTTCTTGAGTTGAAGTCAGTGTCGTGTGTTACGTGTACAACATGTACTTGTACAATAATCAAGATCATAAAGTTTTCGTGTACTAACCTCTAAGAAACGAGGATCAATGGTGGATGATGGACAATTATATCAACTGCGACCGATCTTCTTTGTCAGTAGAAAATGAAAAATAAAGAAACCTGTTCTGCCAATCGAAGAGCTTGCTTGATTTCCAGAGCGTAAAACGTCTCAGAGAATTCTTTATTGTCAGTCAATAGGTCAGCGAGTGTTGTCTTTGACCAATCCCCCACTGCGGTTTCCTTTCTTGCTTCGTCCTCCGCCACTGCGTCTTCTACGTTAAGAGGTGCAGCACTTCGAAGCTGACTTTTGCTACCATCTGTTATTAGGGTACTCTCGCCCTCACTATCAGACATGGTGTAGCCAACATCATCCATGTCTGAACCCGAGTCGTCCTCTTCGTCAAGCAATTCTTCCTCCACCTCCATATCTTCATGTACGAGCCCTTTATCACTTCCACCAACTTCTACAGTTTCTTTAGTTTTCTGCGGCGTAGGCACATGCTCATGCACATCAGTTTCCTCATCTCCTACTGTCTTAGTCTCCCTTCCGACTTCTTGTTCATCTACGAGGGTATCATCATCCAGTTTGAGGTAACGAAATTTAGCAAGAAGTGCTGCTAAGGCAGACTCAGTGTCGAAATTCCGCATGAAGATCCAGTAAAAGAGGTCTTGTATTTTATCAGGTCGTGAATCCACGTGAAAAAAGGGAGCAGTTGTGATCGAACCCACTGAGTTAACTTTGCGGACGTTATATTGCAAAAAAACGTGGTTTTCCGGACCAAAAGACGTCGTCCCAATACTTGCGGTTGCTTTTTTAAGATTAAGCTGTTCTGTGAGAAGATCTCCTGCACTCCTCTTCCTTCCGGGTAGCCGTTGCGGTAGTTCTTGCCGTGCTCCTGACAACACAGAAGATGAAGGAGACTTCGCGATCACCCGACTCTGCTCCTTTGTTGCCTGAAAGTCGTGGCCAGGGTCAGCAGCAGTATTTTCATCCTCGTAGTTTTAGAGGTAGGCTTTTGGTGTTCGTTTATTCCGTTTGTTATGGCCGTCCCTCTTAGGAGAGCTATAACAAACGATAAGAAAAGCACCTTTAACCTACCCTTAATAGTTGTTGGCTTCCAGGACAATTTTTTCGACAATGGGCGTGAGTTTCATGTAGGACATGAACATTTGCAAGTTGAACCAAAGCTCGTCCGTCAATTTGCCTTCTTTTTCCCAATCCTCAACGAAAATCTCCGAAAATTCTTTCAAAGCTTGCTCAGCTCTCTTGTTTCTTGCGACACGGATACCTTCATTTTCAACAGTGCCACGACCTCCACCAGTAGAACCAGACGAGGCAGCTCCCGAGGCATGTATTTCTTTTTCATCTCGTCTAGGTCCTCCAGGCGTTTTTGGCGTTGATGTTGAAGACGAAGAGGAAGATGCAGCCACGACGTCAGAACGGAGTACTTCTTGAGTCCACGCACTGTTCCACGATTTGGCTCGAACTACGTCTGTCGACCGGAGTACCAGCCCACAGTGTTTCACCTCTAATCCAGATAAATGTCGTACAATTCCGTTTGAAGGTTCCTCGAAGCTCACGGTTTTCAATACCCTTCCTTGGGAAGATTCTTCCTCTTCTAGTGCTGGTGAAGACTTAGAGCTTTGTCAAAGAAGTGCTAATTTCAAAAAATCCATCTACTTGTAGGTACTACTTCGTAGTAGAACTACAAAAGTTGTGTTGATAGATTGTATATAATTTCCTCAAGAAAAAGAATGCAGCATAGATACTTATGTTTATCAGGCTCGATCGTTGATGTGAAAACTAACGACACGGCTATATTTCATACGGCCTTCATTTTTTCCATCGCATTACGCTAGAGTTAGCTCAGTGGGTTGTAGTAGCTGTGCCTTAAAAGACGTTACTGTGGTGCTGGTGGCCTCCTCCGTTTGGCCATGGAATAGCTTCATTCCTGATTTCGGGGCCTGTGCTGCTAGCGAAGCTTCTTTTGCGACAGCAGCGGTTCTCGCTTGCTCTGCCTCTCGCTCATCGTTTTGCAATATCTTCTTTTGCATTTCCTTCGAATATTTTGCGAGCATACCGGGAAACCTCTTGTCCAAAAAGGATCTAGTCGATGCAGGAGAAGGAGGTGCATTTGCATTAATGAGGGTTTCCCAATCTTTCTCTTGCATGGGTCCACCCAAGTCGGCTTTTCGAAGATCTCCTTCGCCGGATATCACTTCTCGAGCGTCGTTGATCAGATAACTCCACTTCTTCATCTGCGTGGTGTCCATTTCGATTTCCCCTTTCTTCGAAGAAGTTTTAAAATTGTTCGGTCCGAAAACTTGATACCGAAAATGTGCAGCGAGTTCAGAGTATGAAGCGAAAAAGTACACTCACACTCAAGAAATCGGCTAGGATTTAAGTAGGGAAATAGCTACTTTTTTTGAGTGTGAGTGCACTTTTTTCTTTCATCCAGAGGTACTTAATATTATTGAAGGTGGCCGCGAAGCCGAAGGAGCCTTGGCCTTGCTTTGGCGGTCGATTTCTTCAGCAATTGCAGACTCTTCTTCAGCTTTCTTTTCACCTGCTACTCCTTCAGCAGGAGTCGCAGACTTGGCGGCTCCAACTACCTTTCGTTCTATGTGATATTTCCAGGTCTTGAAATCCGAGCTCCACGCTAGGCTTCTGCTGTTTATCTGGACACTATCATCGATTGTGCGAACATCAGCTATAGTGTCCATCGGTTGGGCAAGAATTCTTCTTTTCCCGAACGAGGAGGATGCTTCTCTCACATTTTTTGCATTTGGAGTCAGAATGCAAACACCCAGGTTCTCGTATGCCGCAGCTAGATCTGCCTTACTGTCACGCACTAGAAATCGACCACCCTTCCAGCTCTTCTTCGCGTCTTGGATAGTGATGGGAAAGAGAGGAAAGTACGGACGAGGCTGTAGCAGGGCTTGAAAAAGGCGGAGGCCGGTGCTAGTCCATTCTGCCCAGGTGTACTCTTTGAGCTCTTTCTCTGGACTTGGAAGCATTTCCATGATGCGTTGTTCTAGTTTCTTCTGGTTCTCGCTGGTATTAACCCACAAAGCATTGGTAGAACCAAAATATTTTTCCAGCGGACCTGGAAGTGAGCTTCTTCTGTCATCTGCTTGAACTGAATGCTGCCACTGATTGAGCAGAAGGCCAGCAGGGGAATGTCGTTCCGTCCCGATGTGCTTCTTCCCTGGTGACGACATCCCCTTTCCTTCGTAGTTCTCAATCAGTGCCGACATAGATGAACAACTTCGGCTTTGCCTTTGCCTGCTTTGTTTAGCGAATAATAGAGTCCGGATGAGTTGTAGACGTGTTGTCGCTGGGACTTCCGTTCCAGAGTATTGACGTCGATACCTTTGCGATCAGTCATCGCTTCGTTCAGAAGATGCGTTCGTGTTTCCACAATTAGAGGGATACGAAATGCATCCTCCCAGGAACCATCTGGGTGCCTTTTTCTTCTTGCCTCGACATTATTCCAGTTGGCCTTGGGGACGCATTTCCCTCACCCTTAACGCAAGAACCTTGTCCGCGAACGGAAAGGACTTAAAAAAGCTCTCCAGTTTCAAAAGCTTCGGAAACTGGCGGAAGACTGCAGCCTTTTCTTTTCCTGTTTTCGCTTGTTCCATTCGCTTGATAAGAGATTCGTGCAGAACGGAAAAGCCGAAAGTTTCATGGACCCACTCCAAGAGGGAATCCCGAAGATCCACGAAATTTCGCATATCGTCCCAGAGGCGCTCGGTTATTTCCCGAAGTTGCAGCTGCGCTGCGGACGGAGACCAAATGCCTCCAACAATTTCCACAATTTTCTGCATTGCGCCGTGTACTACGGTTGAGCGTAGTCCCTTTTCCTCGTTCGATTTTCTTTGTGCTGCGAAAAATTCTTCTAAGGGTAAGGAGATGCCCAAAATTACTTCCATGATTAGAGCAGGCACCGAGGTGGATACCCTTTTTTCTGCATCATGAAGATCTTTTGGATCACGTGGATCCTCTGCATCTTTTGGAGTAAGTGATCTTTTGAAGAAGTAGAAAACGGCTGAAAGGGATAAAGTAGAAGTACCCTTTTTAAGCCATGAAGATGCTCCTTTGGGGCTTCTGCTTTTCGAAAGATGCTGCTCCTGTGGGACCCGGGCCACCCAGTTATTTCAAAAGATCATGCTCCTCATGGGTGGTCAAAATAAATCAAATGCATGGTACATCAACTTCAACCTCAACGTCAACCCTTAACTTGAGGTCGTTCTTCATACGCGTCACTTCATCGATGCTGTCCTTGGCCTCATAAATCAAGCGCTTTAGCTCCTTTTCGAGCACTTCCGGACGGTAGCGAGTAGGCTTTGTTGACGACTCGTCCTCTTCCTCTTCATCAACCTCTCCTCTTTAGAGCAGTTATCAGCCCCACCTACGATCTTATTAATTCATCAAGTTGAACATGTACTTGTATCAAATTCCGGATGTTGAGATAATACGATGTCCAGCTGCTAAGCAATAGTGATGTTGGTGTCTCCTGATAGACGAAGTGGTAAGTAACCATAATTTCCATAAAAGCCATAACGTCCTCCATTGCCATCTTGTTCATCTCCATCTTGAAGCGTGTCTACTTTCTGAATCATCAATTGACCGCTTGACTTCGATAGTTTCTTTCGTTTGGCTGCTTGAATTGACCACTTCAGGGTTTCGTGTAGTTGTCTGAAGCGGCTCCATTCCGCTTCAGTTGTGAGCAAGGAGCTGCAGAACTGCCGGACAAGCACGTTCAGCAATAGCTTTGGAACTTCAGCAAGCTTCGCCAGTTTTACTTCGACATTGATTGCAGTATTAGAAGTGAGTTCGAGTTCGGCGACCTCCTCGTTCCTAGCTAGTTGTATGAGCATTTTCAAAATACGTAATGGGTGATCTTCATCCGGAAAGGTACTAAAACTAATATTCTTAACAAGTGAGTAATATTTCTGACGACGATGTTAGTCGATTCGAATTGGACACACAACTTCCTTAGTCGATTCGGAATGGACCTAAGTGACTATTTCTATCTTTCCATATGATGATAGATTTTCCAGTCTATGAGATAGGCCAAAGAAGCAGACAGCCTGCTAGGGGAAGAGCTGGAATATAAAAATACTTTTACAACAAGAACTTGTTCAATGTTCTATTTCTATTCGTGGTGGAGCCAACATACCTAGGAAAGATAGAAGAAAGCAGTAGCAGATGAGTTGAGAAAGCATTAGCTATTATTTATATCTAAGCAGTAGCAGACCACCATCTCTACCTGGACCTGCAACCTCTCTTGTCCATAACATCAACGCCAGCGAGAGCGAACAAGAATTGCATACCACTATCGATTTTGATACTCATGGAAGCTTGAAACTGTTCTGCAATAGTAGCATTACCACGACGCTGCCGACGGCACATGTCTGCCCACACCAGTTGAAATTGCCTTTTCAAGCGTTCATCCCCCACTTCTTGCACGAGCTTCTTGTCAGACGCACTGATCTTAGAGATGACAGAAGGTGTTGGAGGTTTGGAAATCTAGGAGGAGCTATTTGTAGGAGATCACAATGATGGCGCGAATCTACTCGGCAATCTGCCTAAGATTTTCTTGGCGACTTCTCAGTATCTTGTTTAGTTAATGTTGACGCTCTTCCACCACGAGAATGACCCAAAAAGACATAAGCAAGTTCTAATTCCACACTGGGGGAGCCACAAGCTACAACTTTTAGACGAACATGAGAGGAGTGTTACTTCCACACGAAAAATCTTGCTCATGTTGTCCTTTTTCTTAATGATGCCAACTATCATCTACATGTTCTTTCCTTGTTCTACTCCTACACCTACTGATATTACCTCCTACTATATTATAAAAATTATTTTCATCGTCCTCGCACGACTCTTATTTCTTAATGATGCCAACTTTGGGTTCTTCCACGCGGCGACGTTTAGACGCAGCGGGAGGCATCTGAAGCGCGGCAGAAGCAGAGGCGGTCACTCCACACGGAGAAAACGCCAGAAATCCCAACAAGAAGACAGATAGTCCGAGAAAGGCATTCATCTTGTATAGCTTGAAGTTGTACGAACCACGTCGAAATTCAAATCTTAATCTTTTACGTATTTCCTAGCACTGGTAGGTGCGTGATTGGAGCGTCTTCCGCTAGTACGCGGAGAAGAATATTAACTTTTTCTTGCCTTGTTTGTAATGCTGAGACCATATATTTGTAGATGCATCGGGCACTAATATTGTCGGCTACACTTGATAAGTAAGCGAGATCAAGCTATTTTTTCTATGTCGGTGTTCATGAGACAAAGACAAAGAACATAAGAAGTGCAAGTGGCCCAAGAGTAAATGTAAGAGTAGCAAATTTTTGTATTTGATAAAAACTAAGAAAAAGAGCAAGCTCTTGTTCGTTGCAACCTGTTAGGCAAGATGGCCAGGGAATGACGTCAGATTGATAAGCAAAAATGAATCTGAAGATCCATTTTATTTTGCTTATCAAATATCAACAGAGCAAGTACAACTCGTAATAGATAGCTCTTCTGATTCATCGCTGTAGAAGTAGAATACTTGTTTTTCTATAAATATATCCTAGTGTATGCGAAACTGCTGCATACAACATTCAACAAATCACAATCAGCTGACGGACTGTAAAAAATTTCAGAACTTTGACTTTTTTCATGATTTGATTATGATTCTGGGTCATATTTTGCACAAAAAATGCGTTGGAGTGGTCGTTTATCCAACACGTCAACAGAAAACCTATCACTCAACATCAAAGGACCGACTCTGAAGGAGCGCAGCATAGAGGACAGAAAAAGACATCATGTTGTAATGGGTTTTGGGCGGTATTCATAAGGACTACCTTTCATGATCAAGAATCTTTGAATCATCTTCCCCTGTTCAAAATGCGTTACATCATGATTTGCCGCGACTTCGCAAAGCCGTTCAGATGACACGGATAAATTTTGTATGACCGATGACTTCTATGAATACAGGGAGACTCGACTTTTGAATTACCTCCTCCATGCGCATGCGGACCTCATCATGCTCATAATTTCAGACGAAACATTATCTGACGTCGTGGCTGTTATACTACTTGTTCATCATCTGCTCACGTACGTCACCACATGGTCGGAGTCCGAGTCACAGGAAACTCGCGCTTCTAAATTCCATGGATGCGCACCACAGGTGTCGCACCACAGGTGATGTGGGAGCCTACAGCGGTACGACAGAACCAGTGTTTACTACTCATGTTCCCACTTGTGTTTTGGGTGCAGATGCCTGTAATGTGTATGCTGTTCATAGTTTCCCTTCATCCTGCAACGCCCAGGTCCAGACTGCTCAGATCACCAACTCGTGCCGTAACGACCAGATCGCCAACTCCTCTGGTTCCTAACGACTTACAAGGATTCTCCAAGGAAAATGAGATGAAAGTACAGACTGTGGACTGTGCTAGTGTCAACACGTGGATGCTAACAGACTCTAATTCGCCTCTGTTGTCCTCGCTGCATCCAATGTCGAGGGATCTTTAAGAGCTGCGAAAGAAAAAGAATACAAGAAATATATATCAGTATGATGAAAAATTTGAGGTATCACAACCTCGAAACCGATGATACAAATAGATACGTATTTATTTTTTAATAAAAATATATCTATATCATGATCAGCCGCGCCCGCGGTGAGGGTGACGGACAAAATTGATCGCCAACTCGTCCTCGCCCATCTCGCGCCTGGAAGCCGCTAAACCGACCGCAGCTATGCCTGCCTTCAACGCATCGCACCTCTCTTTCCCGTTACCACCTAAATTGGTCCGCAACTGCGCCCCTGAAACATACTCGATCAATCTCACCAGTATCCGTCTACAATCCAACAGAACCAGCATCCTATGAGCAGCCCGCAGCCCGCTCGATCCATTCCAGTCAACTAAATCCATCGCTAGGGGTGAAGACCGTCCTGCAGCCTCCAAGTAAAGAAGCAGGCGACCTTCCTGCAGAAGATATCTCTTTCGCTTTTGCGTGTTGTTTCCTCTGGAGATGCTGTCGCGGATTGCTGGTTCCTCTGGAGATGCTGTCGCGGAGTGCTGGTTCCTCTGGGGATGCGGGGGCTCGCCCTGTCACGATCCGTGCTGTATTGTTGGTCCTGGTCGAGGACGAAGACCCAAAGTTCTTGCGCTAGTACTCCTGCTCAGCCGTTGTCAAGAAACAAAGCAATCATGAAACATCTTGCCTTGGAACACAGAGCCACCCACGATGCTCCTATTTCCTCGCTTCTTGTAGCGTTATGCTTCGCTAGATACAGCCTGCGACTTTCCCTGACAATCACTAACGAGTCTGCCACACCCTCGAGGACTACTGCCGACGCCTTCCACAAAAGACGTGCTCATATTCGAAAGAAAGCCCCACTTCTGTCTGCTTCGGAAGAAGAACCTGCTAGCCCAGCTCCTGATGCTTCTTTTGGAAGGATAGTGTATCCAGCTAGACTTGGCTGCAAAGTCTCTCGGCACAGGTCGACTCATCGTGTCTATCTTCTTTCGCTAGCAAATGACTCAATTTGCCCATTAAGATACGGGATGTAGCTTGTAGTCGGTAACATGAAGCGGGTCTGTAAGTGTGAGTGACCGAGGACTTTCAGGGGTGAGACACATGTGTGTATTTGCCGAAAACCTCACGACAGGGTACGCCACAGGTGGATCTGCAAGGCCCTCCTCACTAGATGAGCATGATCTACTACATACAGATGAATAAGTAAATATATATCCTAATCCTAATGATTATGATCCTTTTGTATTTGTATGAGGGGAAACAGAAAGTTGCCCGCTTGCTTGATTTTGATTCGGATAGATCACCAAATCTCCCTCTCTGTGACAGATCGGCTGTGATCGCACCGACGCCATCTCACACAGGCCCAAGTTGCGAGTAAGCAGTCTGCGTCTCTAATGAAGCTGTGTCTGTCCAATACCAAGCACTTAAAGGAACTCTCACCGTACTTAAAGAACGTGCTGCTGATGCTTCCTTCAGCCGATACTAAGGGTCTAGCGGCTCTCCCCGATCAAAACTCGTCAACTTGCAGACAATCAGAGTGATTCTGAACTCGGTCGTATAACCGCTCTGCAATTATTCTTCTTTCTTTTTTACCTTGTGCTTGTGCAACCGACCCATCTTTGCTACCGACCAACACTTCTCACTACCAGACCCTCTTCGCTGCAGATCGTGAGAGTGACACAACCGACTTTATGAAAAATCGGACTGAAGAATTTCAGTAGTGCTACTGGGTGAATTACAATTAGGTATGTAACAAAAAAAACACCCGGGTGGTGGCTGAGTGATTGAAAGCGATATGGATGCACTCCCCTTCAGTTTCAATATCGCTGTCTGCAACTGGAACTGGATTCGAGGAGAGTTCGTTCCGTTTTATGTGTGTGTACTATGCTTATGGCCTTGCCTAGGAGAGATGCCGCAATCGACTTCAAAAGAACTTGATCGGCATCAAGCAAGTGAGGCACAAAAGATCCCCAAGGATGAAAGTCGTTTCAACATAGAGATCCTGCCTATGCGCGTCTCTCTTTACAGCAAGGCAGTGGCTTCTGTCTGGGAGACTCACCAGAGTAAACCACAGAGGAAAAAGATCACCCACTGAAGGGGAATATCGTCAATGGTACACTCATGCTCTTTCGTCGATTTTCAGGGATTCAAAGGCTAATGGGCTGTCTTGGTAGGACATTGAAATCGATTCTTCCGAGATATCTGACGGTAGTGGTTCGTTTATGTTTATGATCGTTATTGTTGAGTAACAGTAGTGCCATTGATATTGTGATTGGTACAGAACTGACCATCAAGAAGTTTTACTAAAACAAAAACGGAGACGAGAGAAGATGATGCTCGACGTTGTCGAATGTCGATATTCAAACAACAAGGACCTCAACATATCATGATTTCACGATGCAACCAAGCAAGCAACCAAGGAAAAAGAATACCAGACGTTCTTCGGTGAGCTCCTGGGTTGCTTTCGTTTTCATCTGCTCAATTTTTAACAATGAATTTCGTATTGGTATTCTCCTTTGTATGTTCTCCTTCCAAACCACGGACGAATAGACGTGAGTGTGACCTTGAAAATAGCGACGGCTTACCTGTGAAGGAAAGAGGAGGAGGAGCAGGTGGCAAGAGGAGGGGGATTATTATGTCGAGAAGCCGCATTCCCAGTCACATAATAACGCATCTGCAGCGAACATTTGTGGGCCATGTTGAGTGTGCTGCTCCCAACTTCCCAGTAACTGGTAAGCAGGAGATAAGAGCCAAGAATTACAGGCAGTAATACTTCTAGTAGGTTACAACTCTTACTTAAAGTATGGTCACATTGTACTATCCTTTGTACAGTTCCAGCTGTACGGTAGTACCTATTCTAATTGGGTTAACAAGTGACTTAGACCTTAACATTCTGCAGGCACAGAGAGTAGGGTATGAGGGAAGTCAGGTACACTCAAAAAAACCGCGAGAAAAAAATGGTTGGAAAAGATACATACCGAGCGGAAGGGGCCCCGGGCGGGACATCCTCTTAAGCGCCCCCTGCAAGGATGCCTCCGGTCTTGAGCAGACTTCCGCAACCGATACCGAGTAAGGAGTAAAAACCGGGGAAAAAAACCTTTCTTCTTGTCTTTTGTTCTTACTTTTAACTTCAGTCGAACTGGAATAAATAAAAGGCCACAATCTCTAAGTAGGCCTGTAACCCAACTCCCCAGTAATTATATCAGAGCAGTTTATAAGGCTTCACAGCTCGCACGGCATGGAGTGCATGGATCACATGGAGTAGCAAGGAGCTAAAGGGGGAGCTTCTTGCGCCCCTTAAAGCTCTGCGCCCCATGCACTCCATGCGCCATGCGTGCTATAAACTACTCTGCTATATATACAAGAAACCGGGGCCGCCCCTTGGGCGGCCCCTCCTTGATAACAGCACAGCCACAAGTACAGAGAAAAAACTTAAGAGAAAACAGAAAAAGCGACCGAGGCACGGAGCGCCCGGCCCTTGGCGGCTGCCGTCGAGATGATAGATGGAGCGAGAGGAACAAAGACCGAAGCAGCCCACGCAGCCTGGAATCCTTGCGCGCGGAATCAATTTGGCACGCCACGCCAATGAGACAAGCCAGGCGAACATGCACGCGCGGGGGCGGGGATGTTGCCGGTGCCGTGCGGGGCGCTCGACGTCGATGATCCCTCCCAGGCCCGCGCTTTCTGCTCGTCCTCGCTGGTCCCGCCCAGCTTGCATGCCCAGACCTTTTGGCCCGCCAGCTTTGGCAGCTCAGGCCTCTCAGGTCTGGGCCGCCCGCGTTCTCAGGGAGCTGGGGGCAGGGAGGTGAAAGCAAGGAGGTGAAAGCAAGGAGGGGAAAGCAAGCAGGCGAAGGCAAGCAGGCGAAGGCAAGCAGGCGAAGGCAAGCAGGCGAAGGCATGTAGGTGAAGGCATGTAGGTGTTGGCAGGGAGGTGTTGGCAGGGAGGTGGTGGCAGGGAGGTGGAGGCAGGGAGGTGGAGGCAGGGAGGTGGAGGCAGGGAGGTGGAGGCAGGGAGGTGGAGGCAGGAAGGAGGGGCAGGACGGTGGGGGCAAGAAGTGGAGGCGAAGAAGGCGAAGGCAAACAAAGACGGCGAGGTGTGACGTGGAACAAATGGGGCAACAGCCAAGGCACGCGCGAGGCGCAACAGCATGGCAAAGAAGACCCAAGGCTTCCCCGATATCGAGTAACGAGCTACATTGTGCTGAGAGGAATCTCAGGAAGCGCGTTGCTTGTGTCTTGTCGAAAATCCAACAAGAAGTTGACACCTGGGCGCAACGAAGCCAGCGAGAACGAGTATAATAGCACTCAAGGTCAAGAAAAAGTAGCAAGATGATATTGAAATTGATGTAGCTGCTGAATATAATCTGCACACACGACTACAGCACATTTTTCATCAAGTTGAAGGTATTCGTCTATAAGGATAAGGTGGCAATAAGCGCTCAATACTCGGACTAAGCCTGGCGTCCGACCATCGCGCTATTGCAATCGAGGGCTCTGGTCGTACATTTTCTTGAAAGTCTCGAAATTGCATTCGTATCGTTCGCCTGGTAGCCTGGTCATGTTCTTCTTACAACCTCTGATTTTGTGACCACCTTCCGATCGCACTTGCGATCCGACTGTGCTCAGCGCATCGTCGGCTTCTTTCGGACTAATTTGCACATTCTTCCTTTGAAAATATGGGCTGTTCCAGATCATAGTCGCTACGTATTGGCCATTGACCGCAGTCAGTGGTCCCAAACCCATTTCTCGCCAAAGGTCTTCTGCACTGGGACGCGTCGTCTCTGCTGCGTGAGGTGTTTAAAAAACTGATAAATTGAATGAGAATGGGTGGGAGTGCACAGGAAAACGAAGAAAAGTCTTCCATATAACTTTTTTGAGGTGATCATGAGGTAAAGGTATCATTTCGTTAAGAAGTACATTCTAAACAAATCAGCTTCGAAGTACCATCAGCACGTTGTAACATACTTGTAGTTACACCACGAGCATCGCCATTCGCATCCACAGCTGATTCTTCGCTGTATTCAGATTCTTCGAGGAATGCCGTATTTGGCTTGACTTCTATGGTCGTACTGTGGTGATTGTTGTCAAGAGCAGCGGCGAGCCCGCCGCCACCGTGCATCCGGCGAGCAGGGCAGGGCGAGCGAGCTTCGACATGCACCCAAACATGTTGATGAAATTTCCGATTATTGTACGAGCCTCTCTACTTCCTTAAGGGGAAGGCGTCAAACACTCGAAAGACGAGATAAATGTAAGGAAAAACAAATGTGAAAGGAGGCTGACTCGCTCTACCACTCCTTCTTCATTCATTCACGCGCTGCCACCGCCTCTTCCTTTTTGCTGCCTGGGTCTACAATTTCCCGCAATAGTCGCACTCAATACAATTGCGCCGAGTGGGAAGCCTGAAGCACAACGGCCAGGCGCTACAACTACGCAAACGATTAAGCACGACGGCAACCTCGGTGCATCACGCTCTACCACTATTTCTACCGGCAAGCAAATGAAGAGGAGCAATCTATATCAAGAGAGTCGTGGTGAAGACAGCCTTCCAAGTGGCGCAATCCTTATGATATATTTCACGGGTCGGGGTCGATCTGTGACCGGTTTTGAATAGACAGCGTCACGTCTGCTTCCCGAGAAGACGTTATCTCTCGCTCACAGGCAGGGGCACGGCATCTGAGATTTCATATGAAAGCGTCACCCGCTCTCGCTGTCTTTTGCAATTTCCGACTGCTCAGTCTTCCCTCTAATCTCAGCAGTCTCTTCTGGATTATTTTTTTTTAGATCATGGGCCGCTAAGACACCCTCGCCAAAAAAGGGCGCACGGTTTTCCATTAAGATATTTTGCAAAAAGCTAAAGTTTTCCCGACTAGAGGTCGTGGAGGATCTTCCTCCAGAGGCAAACGCTGTTCAGTGACACTTGATGTGCTTGTACATGTAAAGTGAAAGTGTGCCACTTCACTTGGTCTCAGTCCCGTCTGGGAGACGTCTTTCACACCCACGGACCATGGTGGAGCCATACTCAGCTTTATTAGTACCTACAACACCACAAGTTGTCAGTGTAAGTCATCGACTTCTTATACTGCCTTTGGTACATCAATCATGATAGAAGAGACGAGCAAGAGACATCGCCGGTTTTTCATCTTTATTCGGTGCTGAGAGTGATTTTGTTCACGCATATCTTGTCCATAGAATCGAGGGCAACGTCGACTCTGACATCCACATCGCTTCTGAGATGGATAACAATGTCTTTGATGTGTTGACTCTTCTTGAGTATCGACTTTGATGTTCATCCGATCATCGAGCTCTCTAATCACGTCATGATCATAGGAGGCTACATGATATGAGTATGACCACCATATCAATTAAGAATCGGTTTTAGCCAACTAAAGAAAAAGCCAACGTGCGTTCTTCAATGAGCTCCTGCTCCGTTGCTTTCATCTTCTGCCTTGAGAAATCGTCAATTGGCAAATTTTTCACAATTTCGTACTCGCCTTTTCCCTTGCAAACCACTGGGAAAGAATAGATGAGACCCTTGTCGACGCCGTATCTGAAGAGTAGGGAATAAGTGGGATAAGGTGGATTGACATGCTGGATTATCATTATAGATAATCATAATTTACAACTTTATGCATAACTCTTAGGTGTACAACCAAAAGATGAAGAACGTTTTATTAAACACCTACTTGTTGCAAGTGCAGTCCTTGAAAAGAACTACTGGTTGATGGAAGAAATTTATTGGGATTTGTGACTGAAATTCTTGGTACCCATCTGTCCCATCCGTGTACACTGCCATTGACACGTACTCACCAGCTACGTCAGTTCCGCATATCCAGTCGTGCATGTGGTTCGAGATACCTCTGGCCGCGGACAGAGCACTCGACGCCTTACTTAACGCCAGTCAGGTGTCACTAACACTATGCACTCTGGTTGAGGTTGAGTGAGTTATGCTTTCTTTTCCCGCCGTCCTTGCAAACAAGGGAATTTGTATGGCTCTGGCATTTGGTAACCTGAGTTCGATCATAAGGAAAACAAGAAGAGAATCCTTGTGATCCAATTCAGGTTACCAAATACCAGAACCATACAGAATTTACATCAACACTCAGGAACACGAACAGGAAGTATCTTACCTCACTACACGTTCACGTTCACCAGAGAGTGATTGGGAACACGATCACGCACATAATGATGAACTTACCTCATTACGACTACGCACTACACTGGATAGTGATTGATTAGCCTTACTCACTTACCTCACTGCGTACACCAGATAGTTGATAGTGACCGACTAGCCTTAACTTCCGTGCGTTGATGATAGCCGCGCCGCGCGTCTGGATCATAGATATGAACTCGCCCTTCAGCCATGCTTTATCCTTTGCAAGTGCGGACTCAATCTGAGAGGAGGAAGATGTTGAGAAAAAGGAGCTCGAGGTTGAGAAAACAGAGAACGTAAGCTAACGTTGTACGTTTTGTCGAAAAGTAGCTCCTCATGTTTCTGTTTGTTGGAAACGAAAAGCTTATAATCGTGGCGGAGCCACCGCCGACCTCACTAGAAAAGGACCAACAAGAAACAAAAGCATGGAGGTACAACTTTACCGGTTACAAATCTGATGTTGACCATGTAGTTTATATATTAGGATCCCAATGGCCATAGCCACGAAAAATGACGAAAAGCTTATAATTTTTATACAACTTAAACTTACCGGCGTTCCATTAATCAGTCCATGGCACACATCTGGATATTGCGTAGAACTATGATTTCCCCAGATGCACACGTTTTTCACCTGGTTCAATTGAACTCCAGCTTTGAGTGCTATTTGACCTGGAGAGTGGACAGGTGTGGGGACACTAGTTTCTGATCTTTTTATTGTTCTTTATCGTTTATCAAACGAAAAAGATGATGAAGAAGTCGATACCTACTTTCTTCTACAATTTGTGAATTCATCTACTTGACCTTCGTCATTCGATTCTGCAATGTAGAAAAATGAAACGCCAGTAAGCAAAAGCCTATGCTTCTGGCGATAGCAGTCCAAGTGTGCCAAATTTCTCATGAACCGCAACTACCTCTTGCCCGGTTATGGTCGAGCCGCGTTAGCGCTGAGAAGTTTTTTTTAGGGATACTGGGTGCATATTTCGCCACAACCAGACAATTGGTATTGGCTGGGTTTCCCACCACCAGCGTTAGAGCTCACCCCAATCCATCTTGAAGTTGCAGCCCATCTTGAGACGTTTCTCCCCTTCAAAACGTTCCCAAGATGCTTCCAAAGATGGATTAGGGGAAGCCCTAACAGAATCTTGATATCTTTGCTAGCGTTCATCTCAATCGCAGTGCCCATCGTCTTGAAAATTGAGATGTTTTTCTCCATCAAGTCTTTACGCTCCATACCCTTCTTACGAGGGAATGCACCTGTGCAAGTTCACTTCTTTAGAAGATGACGTTGTCCTTGGATGGCGCGTCTACATGTTGTACAACACAAGCATGTTGTTCTACATTATAACATCAATAATACAAGGACAAGGTTCATCTCCAAGAAGGATTCAAAACAGTAGCCATTGACCATGATCTACATCTACTTTCTTATTTCAGTAGATACCCAATAAAATCGCCACATCTGCATCTTGGAAAGCCACGTTGGGATCTGTGGTGAATATCACCTGTTTCAAGAGTGGGTAGTAGCCGTCGTCCAGTTCCATCTGGATTCCTTTCAAGTTTTCCCTGACGGCATCAATGTTTAGGTCGACGCCTGGAGTATAGTAGTAGTAGACAGAGTAGGGATTAGAGTAATGTACCCATTCAAATTCATGGGGTGTAGAAGACTCATTAATTATTTTTTCTTAGGGGTGGAGATGGAGTTGTTATATCACGAAGATACGATATAGACCTTGTTTACAGTGGATTGTCAACCTCAAGAACATCCATTAGAGCACTCAATTACGTCGACAGTGGATTGAAGCACCGGTAGCCATCGTTTACGTCTCTTTTATCACGTTCACATTAAATACCTTGAATAATCACCTCCTGATCGGGTCCAAACATATCGCCATTCGCGATCATCGGTAGCAAAGCATAGCCGATTTGGCCAGCTACTCCAGTAATGGCCACTCGGATGGGCTTTTTTGGTTGCAGCATTAGGAATGAAAAGGATACTCAAAAAGCAGGGTGTTGGCGTGGGGAACGGATTAGGAATGAAAATAATAGGGCTAGAAGGGGTACCGGTACTAGTACGTAAGCAGGGTGGTGGGGAAAGGATTAGGAATTTGAAGAAATGGGGTGGGAGAGGTAAAAATTAAGGAGAGTGGGGGGGAGGAGGATTGTAAAAATGTAGTTTGGACTAGTTAGTACACACAATGAAAAATTGTAAGCAGCAATCAAGACCAACGTTATCTAGAAATCATTTACCTTAATAGTTTATAGTTAATATCATGTCACTTGATGAAATCGAAGTACAACAACGAATTCTTATCCTTCGCTATTGGTACTGCTTCGTGCCATAAATTCGAATAATAATTCGCATGAACGTCTTTTCCGGTGATGCTTTTGGGATTGAACATCTCCCGAAAAGCATCAAAGCAGCCGATGAAACACGACATTTTTTTCTTGGAAGAATATGAAACAACAAGAATTATAGCAAAGTCCTCCTCGTCGAAGGTCTACTAAAAGGAAAATGTTACGGTATGTACCCTTCTGAATCACGCGCAGCGGATTTGTTCTAGATCTGGTTCTTTTATGACCACTTTTACACTATCAACGGCAAGATGACATGGAAGTTTTTTACTTGCACCAAAATCTGACTGTCCGAGTGTCTGAGTCACTGAGTTGTCATCTGATGTTGAAAGATGTGAAGGAACATGGACGATGTGAAAAAACAAACAACTACTGACACCGTGCGATCAAGATGAAGAATATGCAATCGAGATGACGCGGCAGCAGGGACGAAGACTTTTTTTAGATTTAGTACACTCTGAACTTAAGATCAGGTGTGAATCTGAAGCATTTGTTCATCTGTGAGTGTCGTCGACATTTTTCTCGACGCGGAAAAATTAAAATCATGATCAACGCGCATAAAAATGATAATGTCAGGAGTTCCATCGATTCGTCTTCCCCTGCAATGGTTGTACTTAGCTCCCCAAGCCTGGGTTGGTTTCAGGAAGAGAAAGACATGTCTCAAAGTCGGAGTCGGAAAGAACCAGTGAGTTAGCACCTTTTCGTCCTCCAAAGATGGTGACTCGGAAGATGTCAAACTCCTCATCCTCAACAGGGCAGGTCCGCCTTTTTCACCCCATCCAGACGTGGCAAATCCTCCTTCTCCTTCCTGTCCTCATTTTTTCGCTCCACTCGCAACAGACGAGCTGCTTCCTGACGATGAGTTGGCTGTCGTGGCCAAAGAGGCTTTGGAGGCATCGCCGTTCATTAGAGCTTAGTCTACAATGATCTGACGAGTGCCTCTTTCCTCATCTTGTCTAATTTTCTGTTTCAGATGACCCATTTGGAGATGACGAATTCACTACACCCAAGATGGAAGACGAGGGGAAGCCATAATTTTAGCTTACTCCCTGGCTGTAGGAAGTTGGTGTAGTAAGCGGCATGAACATCGCGACCGCCTGTGATGGACTTGGGATTAAAGCACTCCCTGAAGCCATCAAAAAGACCAATGAAACAAGAGGACATGGCTTTTTAGTCGTTAGTTTGATGGTTTGATCTTTGATGTTGACTTTTAGGGGATGGTGCGGATGGTTGGAGCTTTCTAAACCTGAACGCGTGGTCTACTATATCTTTATTTTAATTAGAAGATAGAAATAATATCTATTTGTATAATTAGTCGACGTGCTCCAGCTCCAGGACAGAAGCTAAAAAAGCTGAATGACGATATCCAGAGAATTTTGGTCTGTTTCAACTGAAGCCTCTGAATGATATCTCTCGAGTCTCTCGAGTTCCCGTAAGACCACGTGCCAGTGCGGCACCGGAACTGAAATAGATGGATCAAGATCGTAAAGAAGATCTCTGATTTGTAAGGCATCCTTACCTCTTCCCGTTTCTCCACTCTCTCAGGGGACTTCATCATCATCATAGAGTCTACCACTGGTTTGCATACCAGCTCCTAGACTATACGATGCTTCGCACCCTCAGAAGAGAAGATGACAAGCGCAACGCTGAAAAATCTACCAATGAATATAAGTGAACCAACAGCTTTAAGAGTTATTGGGCTTATAATCGGGAGTCTAGCCCATGAGCTAGCGCACCCAAAGAATTGAAGTCGTGCTTCAAATCCATACTATGCCTACATCATCGCAAGTAGCGGCGTAACCAATTCTTTGACTACCTGCGAAGCAGGTCGCAATAGAAATGGGAGGAACCATCACAATTGATTGAACCACTCCATTTCAAATCTGTCATCATTTTCAAGTTCCATGCAATTTTCTTGACATTCATGTGTTCATCTGGATGGAAGTGATCTTTTCATCGTCCGCCATTCGATATCATCTGTTTTCCACCTCGCAATCTTCCGCAGCGTCCACCTTGTGACTTCACGTCGAACAGTCGCAGGTCTTATGAGATCGCGATGACACGAATGCATCTTCCCGACGAGGCCGACATGTGAAGTAATCGCTCGAGTAAATTTCCTCACCACGAAATATATACTTTGAGTAAAATGGTGAATTCATTTCTTGACAAAAGGTGTAGAGATGAGGCAGCCCTACGAGTCAGACATATGTAAGAGTTAGAGAAATATGACTTTATGTTAAAGTGTTAGTTTCCGACTTTATAGCCCTATGTAAAAGTAAATGGTGCATGATCATGACGAAAAACCTTTCATCGTCTATAACTCCCCATCGACCCTCTGAAGCAGGCACTCCAAATGCTCCCAGGGTTCCGGCATTGTGTTCGATTTCAACGCGCATTTGTAGAGCAACTTGCCGTCAGCCAGTAATTCGTACTCTCGGATGTAAACCTCTGTTGCTTTTCCTCCCGCACCCGGTCCACGGTGAAAGCTGCCATCCGCTTCCCTAGCCTCTAGTCGTAAGTATGGTCGAGGCCCTTGCTCCTGCCCATCTTGTCCGTCCTCCAGTCCAGAAGGAGAGCTACTACTTGATGTAGAAGTTACTGTGCCTCGCGCTACCTCAGACACACTGAAGGGATGAATGAAAATGCCTTCCACCGGAAGTACCGCTGGTGCCGCAGGTGCTGATTGCTCCTCCTGCGCCTGTGTGGCATCGACGCTTAGTGTGGTCCCTTGAACAGGCAAAATTTTGATAACTCCAGACTCCACATGCAGCGGTACGATTTTCTCTGCTGAAGCGAAGTCCTGCGCGTCCGGAGCCGTCTTCCAGGTCTGCCGATGATGCCAGTAAGCCTGTGCTTTGCCTTCTCGCCGGACCTCCATTTCCTCACAGTAGTGAATCTTTGCCACCCCACGTTCCGTAACAGAGTACACTTTTCCTACACCGCGCCATCTTCCCAAAATAAACAGGGATGCTTGTGCTTCGGGTTTTGGCGCAGTGTGTGTCGGCGTCGACATCTTTTCTCTTTGCTCAAAAATGTAAATGTTGGTCTATCTGAGTGTTCACGGTCGCGGTGATCGCGCTCTTGACTTCATCTTTCTGTTTCATCTCGCTACATAAATTATAAGAAATAGGAGATCGTCCTGCTGGTGACACCATCACTACAACCCGACTCCAAGAATGCAAGTATCATCTGTGAAGACCTCTCAGCATGTTCTTAGAACACGTACAAAGACGCGACTGCTGGGTCCAAAAGAAGAATATTAGTCAGTCGACGTGGTCGACTCTCGTCAGGAGGTCCGTCAATGATGGTGCGAATCTATTCGGCAATCTGCCTAAGATCTCCGTGACGACTTCTACCCGTCAGGAGGTCTGTTTTTCATCATTAACCACGTCATCAATATTTCAAGAATGTCAAAAGAGGATCAGGATGGATTTTTTTAGCGACAAGAGACTCTTGTCAAGAGTAGGTATCAATTTAGGTGTTGATGTTGACCTTGATCTACTTTACCTTCATATGGACATGCAGATTATATTATCGCTAGATGTAGTTGTAGTTTATGGATAAAAAGACTAAGGATAGGCAACAAAAGCGTATTCTTCATCTACTTATGATAGGTTCTTGAGCTTGAGCCGTTGCTTGTTCCTGGAGATTATGTATGCAAAAAAGACTTTGGTACTCTCTTCATCAAAAAACTATAGTCGAGCATCTCAAAACCATAAGCAGAAAGAAAAAACCCTATGTTCATGTTGATTGATGTAACGACCATCAAAATACTCCATCCCCCCAAGGTTCAACGAAAACAAAGGGAAACCAGTTTGATTCTTCCCATACAGCCGCGAGTGCTTGACGCTGCTAGGTACTCTTCTTGGAAAATAAAAATATTCTAACTGTGCATACTGTACATGATACTTCCAACACGTCGGAAGCTGCACTATACATTATACACGTGGCAGACGTTCGAACTCGTGAAGACATCAGAAGCAGGCGTTAGGTTTTTGTTCTTGTTGCTGTATGTCAAGTTGGCGTGGTCCAAGCATATGAAGTTGTAATTTTTTCTTTTTTTGTAGCATTCAAGATCGGTGTGAAGGTCATTGTACGTTTGAGGCAATGCCTAGACTCATTGCGCCTTGCGAACAAATCGAAATGACTATGGAAATTAGCGTGACGCGTGTAGTTGTAACTGTTCTTGTAATGAGACGTCCTGCGATTGAAATACACTTGGATGTCGTTCGCTAAAAACGTAGGTTCTCTTTCGAAGGAAAATTTTTGAATTCTTCTACCCCCAACGTTACCTCAAACGTAAACGACCCCCATTCGTATCGTCGTTCCTCTTTCTTTCAAGTAAAACAACAGCAACACGAACTACACCCTTATTTGCGTTTGTTGAAGCTCAAATGAAAATCGTAAGTACAACTAACTATCATCAACCTTCAAGTTCAAATCGTTTTGTTCCTATTTCTGCCTTTCAGATACTGATTCTGATACTGATACTGATAGACGCCGCCACTTCCTCCCCCAAAACGACCACCTCAAATCGTCTTCCGTCCTGCCTTTTTGATACCGCGAGCCGCGAGGTGGCCTCCGGATTCAATCTCCTTTTCCATCTCTTGAAACATGGCCTCCGTGATCCCCAAATCATCTAACTGCTTCTTAGTTGGTCGACCGGTGCAGGGGGGATTAGATGCGATTCTTGGGTAGGAGCATGGTCCGGATGTTGGGTACTAGTTGTGGTACTTAGTACCACAACTACCCCCCCCCATAGTAGTAACTACTATCATATACTATATGAAAAAAAGGAAAAGGATCAAGAAGATGGGTCTACATAGGAAAAAACCAATATTTATCATGATCTTTTCAAGAGCTAGAAATTCGCTGATATTACACACGAAAACTAAAACATCTTACGTTCTTCACCCAGTTGCTCTTGCTTGCGCTGGACGTTAACTAAGATGAATACGAAATCGAAAATCTAAATCGGCCAACCATTTCATAATATTGGTGGAGCAGACTGACCTAACTAGAAAAAAGAAAAACGGAAAAAAGAAAGATCAGTGAAGTACTTACCATTATACCTACTCATAATCTTAATCCTGGCTCGATCGTCAGCGCACCACATCATTGTGGCCATGGTGAGGCACGTAATGGCACCGGCGGACATGTTGTAGAGTAGCGATTTTACCATCCCGCCAGGCATATTCCGCATGAACTCCCATACGATACTCTGGTACTTCTGAGCGTTACGCACTGCTTTGCTCATCGAGAAAAGGGAGGTTCGGAGATTAGAAAGAGAAGAACAGCGACAACGACGAGAGGAGTAAGTTTTAGACTAAGAGGAGCTTCTGGACGAGTGCTGACTAAACGCAAAACCTCCCGGAAGTAGTGAGAAATATGAATTGTGAAACCAGTGTGAATGACATGTGTGAGGAGTGAGAACACTATTGCTATTCTACTAATCCACATGTGCTGCTACCACCAGAATAATTCTTGAATCATAACCTTGCAATCCAGCAAAAAGATACACCCTGTGCATCCAAACTCCTTCATGTGCTGAATTTTCCGCAGCTTCATCACCGTAATTGATGCCTGCAACTGCTCATCGGTGATACCGTTCAACCTGAATCAATTTTGGTTCAGAAATCAGCCCGTTACAGTTACTTCTACATTCACTGGCGCCGATGGCTCTCAACCTCCTGCAAAAACTAGATCAAAGTAGTGAAAAAGAAGCACTACAAAAAGAAACAAAACTAGATCAAAGCAGAAAAAGATATAGAAAAACCTTGATGCAAAGTAAAAGTATCATGGTAAAAAGAGGAAGTAAGTACATAGGCCCGCCTCCTTTCCCGGTAAACAAAGTATCATGGTAAGAGTAAGTACATAGGCCCGCCTCCTTTGCCGGTAAACAAGCCAAGCACTGGCGCAAATCGTGAAATTTCGATTGTCTCCATATTCTTAGACTGAAATATCTTGCTCGAAAAGCGGAACGCAGGTCCAGTGCACCTGTTCATATCCCTGTGTCCGTTCAATTCGTCCCACCACGTCTTCATGTTGAATGCGCTTATGTGTTCCGGAATGGGAGAGAGGACCTATTTTGGAGTTGGAGTAAGTGATGTAAGAGTATTCGTGTTGTGAGTAATTGATCGTGCTGTTGTGCTGGTACTGGTGTATAGCTATACAATCTCAGGCTGTAGAAGATAGTAAAGATGATCATGGTAGCCAACTTATATTTCTAAGAAGCCATAGTTCTAGGTCTGCCAGTTGGCCTTGGCAATCACAACGAAATATGGAAACTAATTACCTTAGCAAGCGCTTCCGGAGTTTCCCCAGATCGGACAATCGGATACACTGCTGGGTACGAAGCGGTTGTTTGCGTTGATACTGTTGGCCTTTCTACGACGCAATCGCTTCCACCGACTCCTGCATTTTTTTAGAGCTCATCACAATTCATCCCTTGTTGCCCACATTTCTCCCGATGCCAAGACGGAGATAGGAAGACGCAAGGGCAGCTTGTAGAAACGAATTGTATTGAGCCTTAATTTTTGTCCGCTCCGACACCCGCATTCTCTCCTTCAACTGTATCACGTAGATTCTGAGCGGGTGATTCTTCGAAGTCGAACTCAAGGTTGATTTTGTATTCCTCTTTGTTCTTGGATGTATTGTAAGTGGGGGTACTGTTGTTACCTGCACTAGAAGATTGAGATTCCACTTGAAGATCGCTAACGCCATCAACGTCATCCATAGGACCACCACCTTGAGGGCAATAACCTCGCCAATTTGCTTCCCCGAAGCTCGCCGCAGGAAGACCAGGCCCCAAAGTCTGCGTTCCGGCTGATACTGTCACTGTGGCGGGGACCTGGAGTTACAACATGTAAATCTATGTAAATGAAGATGTAGTTCTTCTTGAGTTGTTCGTAGAATCCAAAAAGTATCATGATTAAGGAACGATGTGGAGAAAGTAGTACTAGACACTTCTATGTCTATCCTGAACCTGATGATCCTGGAAGTTCTTAACCAACAAAATGATATTGGTATAGGTATTTGTAATCTCCAATATGACAAATACCCTTGAGCTTGCCCCACTCGTAACCGCAGCACGACCAATCTCCTTGTCGCATAGCATGTAGGGCATGGGATGGGGATCGCCGAAGCTCATCAAATGCGACGGCAAGAGTGCGTGGCCCGGAATATGGTCTTTTTCGAACAACAGAGTGTTGTAAATGTCACAATTGAGCCAAACGATGATGCGTGCCATGTGCTGGAGAGTTTTAGCTTTGTCGAAGAGACCTGAACAATAAGAATTCAAAGTGGAGGCGGAGGGGGAATGAGAAAGGAATTATCAATTATGAATGTGGAGTTTTGTAGTTGGTAATCGAAGTTGTAGTAGTACTTACTTGTGGGTGTTAAAGAAAATCGATTACATCCCTTTCTTTCGTAAATGAAGTAGCGGGGCCGTGGCCGACTAACAGTTAACACAGACATTAATAAAAGAAAAGCCGTGGACAATACAAACACGAAAACGAAATGAAGCAATACAATATCTCAACAGCGAGAAGCAGATCCAATCTGGTCCATTGTTCAGTTCGCAGAAGAAGTGAACGATCATTCTGTCTACCGTCTCCGCAGCTGCCTTGGAGGACTGCAAAATGCTCGCTGAACTAGCGTTCGAGCTGTTGCTTCCTCGACGACTCCTACGTCGTAACAGAGACTTTGCCAGTTGTCGAGCCACTAGGAAAGAAGACGAACGACGAGTACGGAGTTGTTGTTGTTGTTGGCTTGAAGTTTTTGTACTCGACGTCTTAGCAGCTGCAGTAGAAGTGTCACCTGTCTTGTTGATCATATTGGCAGCAGTGCTGGCACTTTTTGTACTAGTGATGCCATTGGTCGCACTTGCCCACGCGGCGAAGGTGAAGGGGTCAACGTCAGCGTCGCATGGAGGCTCATCATCAATACCCATACGAGCGACCAGTTTGCGCATAATAACCTCACGAAGCTCTCCATGAGCGACGGATTCGATGAAGTCTGGTGTTAGAGGCTTCACTCACGACCATCGGAAGTCAGGAGGTTGCGTGAGACAACTGCTTCTGTTGATGTTATCCCTAAAGAGTCTCATTCTGAATGGTCATGTATGCAACTACTTCTAGTACGCTGTTCTAGTAAAATGTCATGTGTGTGGACCTGATATCACCTTCTAGTAAAAGATCTACTAACTACAGATTAAAACAAAATCACTCATCTCCACTATCATAGATGCATGTAGTTGCTTCCCTTTGACTTTGTCTCTCATAACTTCAGCGCCGCCTTGTGATTATCCTTGTCCAGTACCGGATTGATCTCCCTGTCTATTTGCGCCGCGTGAAAACGGCTTGCAGCGAAGTTCTGAAACCTCAGATTTTTCAAAAAGTCTCCACATGGCGTAGAACAAACCTTACCCATCTCTGTTGGTGCTAGGAGCTGACAGCCAGAAGACGAAAGAGGTAGTCCAGTAGGAGCACCTCCAGGTTGATGATTGTTGTTCATCGAAAGGTTGGAAGAGGTAGCCACCACACAACTACTTGTAGCATGCGGTATCAAGGATAGTGTCAAGTTTTGAGGCCGCGGATGACCTGGCGCGACATCGTAATCCAAACCTTCTGTCACGGTAGTGCTGCGGAGCATCGGCATATCGTCGTTTTGGTTAGACGAGACGAGTCAAAACTAGGCATAGATTATCTTGACATTCATTCATTTGAGAAAAAACAACCTAAGTTCTTTCAGTTTTTCTGTATCATCTGTTTCCGTTGTATGGTTCTGGTGTTTGGTATAGCCTGAATTCGATCACAAGAATTATCTTCTTGTTTTCCTTATGATCAAAATGAGGCTACCAAATACCAGAGCCATTCATATGTATCATCTCTAGCTGACGGTGAGACCTGCAGATGTAGTAGTGAAGCAAACTACTGCTATCACATGTTGGTCCTTGTTCTGTAGTACTATGAGTAGTGATGCAAACTGACTGAACCTTCAACGCAAGACAAGGATCCTTAACCAACGCAAGTTCCAATGCGGACTCGTAGATGGACTCCAATTCTGATGCGTAGTATGGAGCCATCTCAACCGGCTTCGAAGCCGCACCGATGAAGAGCACGCGTTGGGAAGGGAAATTAGAGGAAGAGAAAGATCATGTCGTGGCCGAATACCTACAAAATATGAATATTATATTGCTGTCGAGCGCGTAGTTGCCATAATCATATCTGTATTAACCTTCCTCTATGTGGTATCTACACGTACAACTACTACAAGTGCACTACTTCATATGAAGCGAAAATCTGTTATCATTATCAAGCTTCTTAAGTAGAAAAGTACGATAATGATAACAGATTGATTTTGGTTTCATACTTGTTCATGCCACACGCCACAGATACATCTTATTTACCTGTAGAGGTGAACGACACAATGCCATAAAATCTTCACTGCTTCCATCCTGATCTCCCGCATTCTTCTTTTTGAAACCCAAGGAGCGTAGCTTTGGTTTCTTTAGACTGGCTGAGAGTAACAGTTTCTTCATGAAAATGGCTTTCTTCTGCATCCAAACTGCTTGTGCAGTGATCGCTCCTTTGCCTCCGCTAGCATTAGACTACACATCGCCTATGACTTACTTCCGAAAAAATATGAGACATCGGAGCTGCATCCTGATTCTTTAACAAGAGTATCAGACAAGACCAAGAGTATCAGACAGATGAATTATTGAGAGTCTTAATAGTAAAGCTGGACAAGGACGTAGATCCAGTGACGCCAGGGGTGGCGTCGCCTGCTTCATTGTTGATCTTCGCCACGATTTTCTTATAGGCATCAGCCTGCTCGTCCACTATGGTGTGATCCTGGAGGTGGTAGCTCTTGGGCGGATTAGAAAAAAACCTGGTATATAAATACATAAGTACTAAGTAGGTATTCATTTTTTATTTCTTCTTCACTACCATAGTACCCATGCTGTGGTGAACGTGAAGACAAGAAGAAGATTAATAACGACGTCAAAGGAGTTGTACCAGATCTAGACACGTCTCGTTTTTTCCCTCTATCTTCCTCCAAGGAAACGACCATCTTCAACCAATATCTAACATTCATCCTCATGCAGCACTGTTTCATAAACTCCTCTCTCTCAGCCCCTCCTGACTTTGTCACTCCTTCCTTCCCTGGTGGAGGGGCTGAGTCTAAGATTGTGAGCAGTGTTGCAGGGCGCTCTCCTTCTGGAATCGGCAACGGCGAAAGCGGATCCTGACTTTCTGTGCGCTGCGAAATGCGCCCTCTAGGAAGCGCATTTTCCATCACGCCACAACACTTCATGATGACCATGCTTTTTGTATATATTTTTTCAACCTTTTTTGATCGTGAAGATTGTTACGCTTTGGGTATGAGATTAGAAGTAGTAGAATTGGGATTGTTGAAGAGCAAAAGAGCGCCTTGGCAAGCAGGAAAAGGCTGATGCTGTAAGGGGTAGAAAGACTTGTACTTCTTCTAGTTGTACTTAAAGTTTTTATCTTGTTGTAGTTGTAGCTACTTCACCACTATCTTGGATGTTGTTAGAAAGACCTAACTGTACAGAGCGGGTAAGGAAGCGTCGATTCATACCATACATAGTGTAACGAAAAAAAGACTATTTTTTCGTTTTATGAAGGTCAGAAGGTTCTTGATCTACTTGCATCTAGGGATTTTCTGATTTTGCAATGTTTTCTATTTTGCTTGTTGAGGCTTACTCGTTTTTGACTCTTTACCTTTAGCGTCTTGCAGCCAAATTTGATACCCTCTTCACTCGCTGAGCTTTTCATTTCGATGTCTTACTTTTTGTATTGGTTGTTTGTAGGAGGCAGTCACTGCGTACATCTTTTTCCCTCACAAGGACAACCACCACGCCTACCGCGTGGTCGTCAGATAAATTGATGCATCGATCGCGATGCATCGACTTCTTGTTCAAGACAGAGGTCTATAAAAAAAATCGAGTTTCGTAATAGTGCTCTCGTTGTTGTTGAGAGATGTTGTGGTTTGACACGTCCTCGTGGCTCATCCAAGTTACGAATGCTTGCTAATTATAGGTCTACACATATTTTCTAAAATCAGAGAAAAAGGACACCTCGTCATTAGCCGACATGGATGTCCCCTTTCTCATCACAAATGTGGAGAAAAATTTTGTTGTTATGTTCTAGGAATGTGTCTTAGCATACTGGTTGTAATATAAGCTAGTCGAGGTATTTGCTTTTCTTCCTATTGCGTATTGGGTTAATCGGGATTTAGCTATTATTCGGGTGAAGGAATAATCAGTCAGCAATGGACTTGTAGTTGGCTACGACTATGGACCATTAGTGCTGATTCATCAATTCCCATGTGGTCAGCTCCGGTTCTTCACTTGCTTCTGTCGAACCGAAAAAGGTAATAAATTTTTCTGCTTTTACCCCATCGTCCCAAGGAACAAGTAGGGGTAATTCGTGCAGCTCGTGCGGCTCTGTTCTCGCTGTCTTGCTTCAGACTTTAGATACAACGAGCTACACGAGCTTAGCCTCAGCCGCCACCGCGTTTCTTCCTGTCTTGTCCCAGGTTCATACGACCGCCACCGGCACCGGTTCCTTCGCCATATTTCGCTTGTCGGCCCTTGTCCTTCTCCATCTCCTCTTTGATCTTCTGGTCCCGTTCAAACCGGTATTTTGCTTCATGTTGCGTCTTGCCGATGGCAAACACGTGATTGCGTACTGCGATCAGGCGTGCGCGGACGGACTCTACAGGTTCACCCTTAGCGTTCCACTTTTGCATTTCTCCATCTTGAGCGAAGCCGGCTAGGCCAAAAACCGAGAGACCAGGACGGACTGTTTGATCGGGCGGAAGAAATGTTGATCGTGCAGATGGATCGTTTCGAAGGATTTTAAGAAGACGAGGAAGAAATAGAAAATTCGTGATTGTATATTACTATTCATAGTATCTATATGTTTCACTACAAAATAACCATTCGCCCAACTACATTCTAAGTAATTTTCTTCCATTGAGTAGAGCCAGCACTTGGTAGTAGAAGATGAAGATGAAGGTCAAAAATACCTCCCGTCTCATCCGTCATTTCATCGCCCCTGAACTGGTACGGACCAAAGAGTTTCGCGTTTGTACTCTTGATACTCTGGAACTTAACTTCCGCAGGTTTGTCGTAGATGTTGTTGAAAACTTTAAGAGCTGTCGCAAAAAACTCCTCCTGTGCCTCAAACGTGCCTTTTTCACATAAGTCCGATACGGCTTCTTCGACTTGAGTTAGAGCTCAGCAAGAAAGTCGAAATTTTTGGGTTCATTTCCTTTTCTTGGGTCGCCATTATCATTTTGATGGGAGAACCAATCCTAAAAGTAAAGAGCAATGAGAGAGAAAGAACCTGTCGATTTGGAAATGCAAAACAATCAACATTATATGCAAATCAATGGAATGAAATATACTTCCGTGCCTTCTTTGAGTCTATTTGCTATCCTAATCCTGTACCTTATTTGATCCTTATTTGAGTACTCGTTATCCTTATGAAATAAATATCTATATTCTCCGCCTTATTTGACCCTTCGTCACATCCGCAGATCCGCCAGGAAGAACAGCTGTCGTTTCGGTCGTTGGGGGTGGGGGATTTGAGGGCGCGGATTGTTGGGGCATGCGCGCAGCCGCTCCAGAACCACTAGAAGCCATGCCAGGGAGGGAGTTGGGATCTGATGACGATGAGTGAGTGAGTGAGTGAGTGAGTGAGTCAGTGAGTGAGTGAGTGAGTGAATGTACCCACTCCAGGGGTAAAAAAGACCACGACACACTACTTCCTTTTGCATCATGAGGCGGCAGGAATCATAATGGAGGACGTCCTCAAATAGAGAGAGACAAAGAGTAATTTCATCACTAACATCAATTCAAAAGTAGGAGTTTAAGTCTTGTTTCATGATGTTGATCATGAACCGAGGAAGGCCAAAGACGTGATATTTCATTAAACAAAGGTACTCGGAAAAGGAGCCACCGCTGGCATGCCGCCACCTCCTGCAACACTGCTTGACGACGAAGCTGTCGCTCCTCCCGTCATGGACCCGCTTCCTTGACTACCAGTTCCAGCACCAGTTGGATTCTCCTTAGTAAAGGGTGCTGGCTTTCCTATGTGTCCTCTCGCTGACCAGTGCACTCTTGCTGTGCTGTAGTCAAAATTGTGAATATTAGAGCTTCTTCCCAGTGTATATTCATTTTGAGTCAAGGAACGCATTGTTTTCGTTATTGCAGAGCAATTTATAAGGTTTCACAGCTCGCACGGCATGGAGTGCATGGATCGCATGGAGCTAAAGGGGGAGCTTCTTGCGCCCCTTAGAGCTCTGCGCTCCATGCACTCCACGCTACTCCATGCACTCCATACGTGCTATAAACTACTCTGTTATTGATTTCTTTTTGTTTTCCCCTTGAAAATATACGTGGCAAAGCAATCACGAACTATGTGTCAAACCTCCTTCTTCTTACAACCAAGGAATACAATATTGGAAACAAGCCTTAAGAATAGCGAGATCTGAGACAGCAGAGAACGACCAAACTTGACCGCTCGGTCTGTGGAGGAGTACAGAACCATCAGAAAATTGCATCTCAAATCGTTTCATTACGGCTGCGGCGGCTGCGGATTTGAACATGAGTTAGAGCTTCTCACAAAATCAAAAGTTCTAGTCTTGTGATGAAGTCGTTCTCGGCTGCGCGTATCTCTGACTTCTAGAGACGATTGCGTTGGCCTTGAAGATGGCCGTTTTTTACGTTTTAGCACTAGCAACTATTAATCATTCAAATTGTTAATGTTAAACAAGGACGATTTTCGTAATTCATACTAGCCCAAGGCATCGTTCGTAGCAAGTCTCCAAACTTGCCCTCGTCTTGCTCTCCGGTTGGGATGTAGACTACAGAAAGCTGTGCCTCCGCAGCTACGTACACCATGGACAAAGTTTGTACAAGTTGCCGCGTCCGCGACGCACTGCCGGTCCCTAAGAGGAACATAACGCTCTCACGCGCTGTCTGAGGCCCTTCAAAAAATGTCTGCGCATCGATGACGGATGTGCCGCCGTTCAGCTGATGTTGATGGAATTCTTGGGGTCACATCTTCTGACTACTTATGAGGTCCTCTAAGAAATTTTTGTCATTTATATTCAAGTCCAAATCTATTGTTGAGTCCATGAAGACCACAGAGGTTGAAATAGATTCAAATTCTTCAACTTCAATGCACTTCCACTTGTACTTGCATTGTAAGCTGTACCAAGATTCCATCTGGAATCAGTCCTGCCCAATTTCTCTCGGTATACGGTAGAACGTTTAGCTTATCCTTCGCTCTATCTGCGCGCCGCCTCTGTGCCTGATGCCGTGCCTCCCTCTCCTCTGGTATTAGAGAATTCCCTAGTCATTTCTTCAATTCAATACGGTTTCGGATCGTTGTTCTTGACGATACTTCATCTCGATCTTTCTCAGTGTGAGATGTACCGAACATGGATAAGGTTCAGTAGTAAAAAAAGCTGATCTTCTCTGACAGTTTTAGTTCATCAGTTAAGTCTTAACTGCATCATTTGTTCTGGCTCGAGTATCCAAGCCATTGCTTGGTCTGCGTTACCATTGCACTTCCGTATCATATCCTCGATAAACTTCCTGTCCGTACTTATTCCCATGGCGATGATGGTGTCCACAACAGCCGGATCCACCTCGACTGGAGCTGCTGAGGGTGCTTGGGCTGCGGCTGCAGGGATTAGAAGACATAGACAGACGAGAGAAAGGGACTACTTCCAATGCTCAAGCCTACTTCACATGTAATTTTTGTTATGCAAAACGAAGGACATCTAGTACATGTACAACTACAAACCCGAATTCGATCTCGAGATTCCCTCTGTATCATCATGATCATGTTAGAAGGAAACAGAGATTTGTCGTCGTCTTTCAAATCGGAGATCATTGATATACTCAGTTACTGTCTCTTCTAAAATCATGTGAGATGGCATCATAATGCTCCCCCCGCTCCTGTGGAAGAGCTTGCTGCGCTTGTTCCTGCTGCTGTCGCGCTCGCAGCTGGGACGACAGGCGTTGGATCTGGTACGGCAGCTGGTGGTTCCGGAGCCGCTTTCTTCTTTTTCATGACCACACATGCTCCACTCGCACCCTCGACCATCCCACACGAGGCCAGCGTGGCGGAGTCTTTACCTGAAAATCAGAAGAATGCAACGCGAGCTTCCTGGTCCTCAGTCCCAAGGACAAAAACACTGCTTTTAAGATAAACTTGGACAAAAATTCAGCTCAGGATGCCACTTCTATTGCGTTTTTCTCATCGTCATAATGTTGAAGATACTTCTAGGTCCTCATGCTGCGTTATGATTATGATGTTCGTGTTGCTTCAAAAAAGCAAAGGAATCCCGTCAAAATATCGTTAACAATGAGTACATATCTTCCCAGCGAAGATCAGGTTGCACCCGTCGTAGGATTCGTCCATGCTGATGAGACGTATTTTGAGTTCCTCAATGGTACTCTCCGCATCCTCGATCTCCAAGTCAAAGGCATCGCCATCCTTTGACTTGAATTTAACGGTATAAGGCATCTTTTTTGATTACTATGTGGTCGTGCTTGTTGGAATTGGTTTTGGTCGTCGTCGTGGTTGGTCAATTGTAAATCATGCTAGAAAGAACAAGAAGTAGCAGGCTTCAAGTCATTGTTTCGCTCTGCCAACACGGTAATTTTGCTTGATATTGCGGTCAAGGTATGGTCGTTTGGCTGATGTCTTACAGGGATGTCGTCCCATGCTAATGAAGAAAAACAAAACCATATTTTTTCACAATTCTAGAACTTCTTTAATGTTGCCTGCTGTAGTTTTATTTTGAGTTAGATTTTGAACTATCATTGTTTCTTCTTCAACTCGTGCATTTTAATCAACCTCTGTCAGACTGATGTTGCTGCTCGTGTCATTATTTGCGATAATCATGCTAGAGTAATGTTGAACACACGATTTGAATTTGTATTGCGCTTGAGATCCAGCTCTAGCTCTGGCGAGGAACCGAAAAATATTATCTTCACATTTACACAATCACAAACAACGGACGAAAATAATACTAGATGTTATCGGTCCTCCATCTCCAAATTAAAAACTTCAATGTCATACGTGATTTTATGGTACACAAGTTTGCAGCTCGGACGCCAAGCAAGCAAGTAACAGTAAGGTAACTAAGAATCATGTGAAAATTTCTATTCTGCGTTAGCTCACGCAGGTTAAAAAGGGGGCTTCGCGTTCGCACAATGCCGGACCCGGTAATCATCGGGTTTGTCTGGAATTGCTGCGAGTGAAACCGAGAGCGCCACATCGAAAATGGGAGCAGGACATCGATCACAGCATTCCCCTCAGGCAACGCCGACGACCATGATAATCTTGATGCATCAATCTACTTAGTCATCACGCTTAATCTTTCTTTAGTTTTGATTGTGCAATGGAAGTGGGCGTGGGGTCAACCAAGGGCACTTTCAAGCTAAGTAACGGCAAGTTGAAAATGGAGTACAAATACATTGTCGTTAAATTTATCATGTTAGTATCTCTATCTCTAAGTCTATGCTTGAAAATGTTGTAGTGCAGGGACCTAATCTACCAGCTGAAGCTGATGGAGATCATGTAGTGCTAACAGTCAAACGGTTGGGTCTCCTGAAGATTGTTCTGATGTAGTACGTAGTACTAGTAGTGCGTCCAGCTCCAGGTCTAACACTACTAAAAAATAACAGTATCATGATGAAAATTTGTTGAAGCATCACAACTACTAAAAATGTATATCCCCTTCCCGTGAGCCCGATCATGTATTAAAAATTTTGCAACTTCTTGTTGCTCTGAGTCTGAAGTGCAAGAAAGCCTAGTCATCGTCCATCGTCATCCGGGTCAAATCCAGGTGGATAAGTTCCGTTACCTCCAAAGCCAGGGACAAAGGTCTCACCTGTAGTCGCGTTTGTCGTCATATTCAGCTTGTTGTGCGTCAGTTGCCTTAGAGCTGCTACCATATTCGCATCATAAAGACCGTCCTGCTTGGCTTCTTGTTCTTTTTCTCATTGAGAATATTAAGCTTTGAAGCAGAGAACTGAGTGTTTTTCTCCTACCTTGAGAATAGAAGACGCCAAGCATCGATTGATCTATCTATCATGGTGAAGATGTCCACGAAGTGGATGCTTCACAAGTGGTAGCCTTAATTTCCTCACTTTCTCCACATCGCGAATATGCGTGTAGTCAGGCGTTAGTATGCCGAAAGACTCACCGGAACCGAGGCCAACACGACCGTCGATCGGCCAATACGACCAACCAATGTCTAGCTCTTGGTCGACGTAGGGGAATTAGAAGAGGAAGAATACGACGAAATTCTTGTGCGAATCAAGAGGAAGAATACGAAGAAATTCGTGTGATATTAATCAAGAGCTAGACCACTGTGACTGTAGGTACTTCTAGATAAAGAATTCAATTTGTAATTGTACCTGTGGCTCTTGGGCAACGTGATCAGCGAGGCTGATGAGGACTGCGGTGGACGGTGAGGACGTGGGTAGAAATCAAAAACATCAATAGCGACGTGTTTATTCAGATAACAATAGCATGGTGTATTAACCATAATGAAAAGCATCCACAAACCACGCACTGTCTGAGCTTCCACGTCCTATACCGAACTCGCCTAGCCAAACTGGTGCGATGTTTTTCCTCACCAAAAATCCCCAATTCGTGTCGTATTCCTCACGTAGCCTATCATAAGATCGCAGCTCTTGTTAGAGCTCACCCTTATCCCCTTCCCGGGGACCTCCATCCTGAATCCGCTTTCCCCCACCTGAAAACGTCTCCAAGATGCTTCCGAAGATGGAGGTGGAGCAGGCATTCATAGGGGATAATGGAAATGGAATAGGCCTTAATCTTGCTCAAAGACTGAGAAAACGATCATCGTACAGGTCACTGCCAAAGCAACAAGTAGTGACATGCGACTCCGGATACTGACCGGTGGCGCCATCAGTCGTAGGGCCTCTTGTACAGGTACTTCGTCTGGGAGATGATCAGTTGGTTCTTGAGAATGTGAACGCGTTCCTTGGACACTCAAAGGGCGCTCCAGAAGACTGAGGGTGCTACTGGTCCCACTGGGCGATGCTGTAAGACCACTTCTAGCAAGATTATCCTGGACTTCTGTCAAGCTTGAGGAAGTGGCTAGAACGCTAGTATCGGTGACGGTATCAAGCTCCATCAACGTACTAGCAGCTCTTGCCTCTCCCCCTGTATGTGAGTAGTCTCCTGTTTCTGTTCGGTCGTCCTCTGGTAAATTTCCTGCACATAAGGTCAAAATTCTTCTTTTGAACTGCGGATCTGTGAAGAGATAGCGCATCAAAACTATCGTCCACAATAGCACCGACAGAACGCCGCCTATCGTCGCCAGCGTGACGCAGGCTATACCTACCACCTGCTCCGTGAGGTCACAGCCGGACTCGCGAGCACCAATAAATCCGAAAATGGGGACGGAAATGGCGGATAAAATGGCTCCGAGGTAGACTGGATCTGCGATGGAACAATAGGTATTCTCCATACGGAACCATTTTTGGAGCCTGTTGTTTTTACATGCAGACGAGATGACAAGGAAGAGGACTAGAAAACATGATTAGCAACATGCGTGCGACTGGTACGAGATAAATAGTAACTACCACTGCAACGACTCTCGCAAAGAAATCTAAATATTAAGTAAGTACCTGACGAACCCTCTGGTTATGCTAGCCATCCTCGGGTGCCATCGCTGAATGAACGAAAAGATGACGACGAGCGTCCACAGGAGTAGGACGACGCCGCCTTGCATTAGATGTTGCAGTGGAGGATTCGGAAGACACGCTTGAGCTTGTAAAGATCCAAATGATGAAAAGTACTGACAGCTTGAGGTTGTGGCTTAGTACGTTAAAGCTACGGCGCCTTATCATGATAATACTCATGTCCCCGTAACAACGACGCCGAGTAGTAGCGCAACACATTGGCGACCTGCAATCGGTTCGAGAACCAGCTGTATGCGTGACTGGTGTACACCACTTTTCCGGGAAGAAACTCGTGTATAGGAAGCTTTGGTACATCGCAGAGGAACATGTTGTACCACACGCCGCCGACTACGACTAGCATATCCGGGTTTTCTAAGTTGACGCCGATGCCACCACGTAAAGCGGCGCTGCCCCAATCCGTAGCCTTGTCTCCGGTATACCAGAAAATGAAGCAGGTTAAGGTCTTGCAGAATATAGATTTGCTTAAAAGCTTAGCAAGAGGATTACTTTTACTGCGTTATTCCTGATATGGGATGAAAAGTCTTCAAGAAGTAGAAGATCCACTCCATGTTGTTCACAAGTAAGAGAAACTAGAACTACCACGTGAATCTTCCTGTCCCATACATTTCGGCAGCACTCCATTGGCTGCGCGCACCTCATTCCGTAAATCGATACCCACAACGTATGGGTTATCGCGGAAATCTCTAGCCACTTGTGACAAGTGATCCAGCCAATTCTTTTCCGGATAGGAGCTTGAATACCACAGACCGTTGCCATCTAGCGCACTACAGCACCATCCAGCGTCAGAGTTGTGGTTGTTCAGGATGACTGCAATCTTCAGATTTGTCAAGGCTTCCACGGTTTTCTTGAAAAGGATTTGGTAAGGCTGTTGGTCGGCATTTGCGTCTAGCAGTGGCTGATTTGCGGCGATGGCTGCGACTGGTGTTGTTTGTTTCTCGAAAACTAGGTCGAGGGAGATATTAGAGACACATGGAGAAAGAGAGAATCTTTAGTACACCTGGTACTCTGCCGCCCCTGAGACAGCAGCAGACAGGAGCAGGAGGTCCTGCTCTTGAAGGATGCGATAGATACTATCGTCTCTCCTGCGTTTACTCTGCTTGATGAGGTTCATCGAGATCAACAAATACAACAAATTCATCTTCAAATACAAATTTTAATTTTTTCAATTTTCCACAAGCCATAGAATACACCAAGCGCACGCAGTTAAAGTGCAGTTTTCTTATTGCTAGCGCCACATGCTCAAGGGTCTGGACCTGAAGTCCGCCAACTACGAACGTTTCTAGTTGTCCTCCTGACCAGTTGACGCAACGCAATTTGACTCTCTTTCCTGCAGCGTCGATAATATCCCTGCCACGCGTGCTCAGTGGTAACTGGTCGCGTCGAAACAGGTAAGGATTGTCATCGGGAAGAGGTGTCGGAGGGCCGAGAGGGGATGCCTCCGGTTGGGGATCGGCAAGTCGGGGATCGGTCAGTCGGGGATCGGTCAGTGGGGGTTCGGAGATTCGATGCTGAATTTGCTGCTGCAGGCCGCTGGAAGAAGGTGTTGATGATGATGCTAATTCTTGATTTGTCTTTGAAGTCGCCACATGCACATCTTCGGCCCCGGATGAATATTGCTGTAGTGTCTGCGATGCTGTTGATACATCCGACTCCCCTACAACCGCAGATGACGAGGACAAGCGAGATACGTCACCTTCCCCTGATGAAGATGCAAGCCCATTGAGAAGGCGGTCTGCAGTGACAGCCGCTGACAGACCATCCGTCGATCGAGAGAAAAAAGACGTTAGCCTCTTTCTGATTTCTGACCAGCGTTGGTGTCGGCTTTGTTCTTCGAAAACCATCTTGTTGTTCTTTTGGTGTTAATACCAGTCGCCACGATATCTTTATGTAGCATTTCGGTAGTCTATGATAATGCCGCATTAAGCGTGAACATTTTGTTGGAGTGGAAGTCGAACGTAAGAGTGGAAGTCGAAGTCAAAGTCTTTCCTTTGTCTTCCTCTTCCTCACCTTCTTACTCAAACTTTCTTTGTGTTGGAGCGGTCATCCATATCTTCCCTCAAGAGACTCGAAGTCGAAGGTCGAAGAGGTGGAACTGAATATTCTACTACTCGCAGAAACACAGGGAAAGCAATCGGAGTTCAGGCCTCCGCGTCTACTTGCGAATGTGGATGTGCGTGGATAAGATATGGAAATTGGAAGAGAGATTGAAGTGCTCGGGAAAAAAATGACCTGTTGTACCACTGGAGTTTTTTCTAAGTAGATTCATCGTTAGCGCACTTAGTGTAAATGACAATCGCGTTGACATGAACCCAAATGGTCTTCTATTTGTTGAGCCAGATTATTTCTTATTCTTTCCAAAGACGAAGCTCCACCTCCAGTGGCTATTGCGGAGTGCGTTGGTGAAGGAATAGTCGGGGATGCACTTGGTGAAGTCCGCGCAGTCGCCACAAGAGTCTCTAAAAAGGGTCTTATGTAAATCACGCAGGACCCTATGCCTATTCACTAACCTGTACACATTTGCTGATAACAACTGTTCCTTATAATCGTGCGAGTACCTGTACCTTCTAGTGATTCTTAAAACCAATACCGAAACACCAAACAATATAACTAAGTATCGATAATCTGACTTCTTCGGAAAAGTTCAACTCTGAAATATCGCACACCAGAAACTACACGTCACTCTCGCTTGTCTACACCGAGTCTTCAATATCTGCCCTTGCATCACCCACCAGCTGCTCTCGTGGACCTAGACCGCCTGTATAGGCATAGTGCATGCTCAAGCCCGTTGCACTAGCAAAAGTCTGAATCGGTAGGGCGGTTCCGGGACAGACAAGATCCTCTCTCACCAGGAAAACGTCCAAGGTCGGCGTCACGTACACAACCTTGTAGCCACGTTGTTCTGCGGGTGTGTTAGAAATGGCGGATTATGAGTGCGAAATGACTGAATATGACGATGGAGGACCCCCAACAGCATTTAGAAATGGGAATACTTCCTGTATCTAGACAGAGTCCAATCAACAAGAGAACAAATAACAGTTCGTATTCGTTGTTGTTGTAATAAATTCGTATTCTAGCTAGTACAACAAGAACAACATCACGTGCACCACGAACCAAAGAAGTACAACATATCAAGAACCGAAATTCAACTTCCTTATTTCCATTTCCATAACAAGATGAATCGCCGATAAGCTGGCACCGTAGATGTTGTCTTGGTGCCATTGGTACTGACTGCAGGCAGCTGGACGAACGGATGTGAAGTCGCCAAGTGCATAGTTCGAGTTGTACTCGACTGTCATCACGCGTGGACGATAGGCGGGAAGCGCTGGGATCGATGTTCTGGCGCTTCCTGCTGTTGTGCTCGTTGTCGATGTTTTCTCATTGACAGTATCGCCACTCAATGACAATACTCGCCTTGTACCAGCACTCGTCTTATCCTTCTCATTTCTTGCACCAGAATTGAGTTCTTGTCCATGTGTACGGCCATCACCCTGATCTTCTTCTTCATTTTTCTGAGTCTTGTTCCTTACTCCGCCTTTACCTCCTCCGGTGATCGCCATAAACAACCAGAGATCGCAGCTATCGATGTCGACGGAGACGTAGTCAGGCTCCGGGACTACTTGGTGCTTTTGGAATACCTCTCTTACGTTCTGAGCCGTCAAAAATTCTTGAAACAAGTGGATAGCACTGTTCGAAACGCCGCCGTCTAGGGAAGTGAAAGGGGGAAGGGGACGAAGAAGACGGAGATCAAGGTGAAGGTGTGAAACGAAAACGAAAACAAAGTCAGCGTAAGATGATGATGAAACGGATACGATAAGAGGATGTAGATGTTAGGAGGTCAGGAATTCTTGCAATTGATTGGATCTAGTATGGACTAGTCTGTTTCCGAAAGGATGAAGAATGATGTAATCCTGTACTTCGATTATTTCCTAGCTACTGCACACTTCTTCTTCAATGTCCTTCTTCTTCTACACATCTCCACAACATGCATCTATCTCTATTATCAAAATCAATTTGTCTTTTTCATAAACAACACCCAGTTCTGCATCAGTCCCGACGTGATCAAATTATGCCCATTGCCGTAGCTTGACGCGATATCTTTCGCTGGATAACCAAACTCTACCATGAACCGATTGGTCAATCCCAAATTGCGTTTGTCAAACAGCGAAGCCAACACGGCATCCTGGTTTCCCTGACTGAAATGGCGCCATTGGCCAGTAAAGGCATGGTACCAATTGCCAGCATCGAAGCACGAAGATGAAGTCGTAGGAGACTGCTGCTTCTCTTGTTGGTGAATTTTCTCTCGTCTTTCACGAAGGAAAGAGATGGCAGTGGAGATTTCGACAAGGATCCCAAACGCGAAGAGAAGCAAAGGCCGCATGTTGTTCTTGATTATTCTCTCGTCTTATAATGTTGACAAACGGATGAAAAGCATGCGCAGCTGGGTGCTGGTGCGAGTAATTGTAATTATATGACTACGTGTTTACATCATTATCTGGTTGTACCCGCCAAATCATGTTGCTACAACATCATCGATTCCTGATCTCCGCGAAAATCAACCATTTTGCTTGCACAGACCACACACAAGAACGAGTAGAACACTACATAGTACAAGAACCTGCCCATTGAGGAACAAGAACCTTCTTTCCTGGAGGTCACGTTCTCCGTATAATCCTCTCTGCCTTCCATGCCTTCTCCTTTTTTCAGGTGAGCACTTCGGGAATGTCAGCGTCGCCATTGTTACCTAAGTCAACGACATTATCCAAACAGGTCGCATCGACGCTGGTTGTAGCAGGACTGAAAAGTTTGTCTAGTTCTACACCATTATATCCTACTTCAAGACCACATCTCGCTTGTTCCTGCAGTCGCAATCGATTCAAGCGATACAAATAGCGTCGCCAGAACTCATCACGGGATGCTAGAGGTATCTCGGCTGCCAGGATTAAGGTCCTGAATTTGGCGGAGACCACTGGATTCTTTTCCCAAGTTGAGATCAGAGCCTCTAGTAGGTTGTCCCCCTTAAGATGGCGAAGACTAGACTCTAGTGAACCGTTACCGTTTCCGTTCTGGAGAAAATTGACATTGAACTCCTCGTCTTCATCCGCTGACAGGGGGTCAAGATAAGTGGCGTCGCTGTGCTGCAGATCGGCGATTCGTTCTTTTATGCGTTCCAGCAAAACGGTTCGGGTACTAGATATTATTGGCGATGAAGTACCTCGAGAAAAAGCTGAAGATGACCATGACAATTGAGGCTCTAGAATCTTTATTCCTTTTTCTCCGGGAGCTGGAGCTCCACGATGATCTGCCGTTTTCGCGATGTTCACCTCATCGGCATCATTTTTTCCAAGTCCAGCACTAGCAGGCTCACCTGAAGAACTCGCTGATGCGTCAGGTAATCCATTTCTACTTCTTGCCGTTTGAGGGCTTTTCGTGTGATTTTCTTCACCCTTCTTTATATCTGGTAGGTATGACTCTGGCAGTTGTAGCACAACTAGATGATCTTCTTTTTCAAGCAAGACAGGACCAGCACTTTCTTGATGCTCCTCAACATCACAATTTAGATTTTGATTTTGTTCTATTATTCCTTCTCGTTCTCCTTCTTCTGCTAGTCCTGCTTCTTTTTCGTCATTCTCTTCACCTTCTAGTCCTTCTACTGCTCCTCCATCTCTTTTTCCATTATTTGCGCCTCCAACAACAGGAACAGGGAGCTTGTGGCTAATTGCCTCAAGCTGGTTTCCGATCTCCTTCTGTAACTGAGCGGATTCTTCCTTAAAGGAATCAACGAACTCCAGCGTGTGCGATCGCGCGGTCTCCAAAAAATTGGAAAAAAGCGACATTTTCTTATCAAGTCAAGTTTTGGATTTGGATTTGGAGATTTCAGAAAAAAGTTTTTTTTTTTTTTGTATCCTGGGGCTACTGAAAGAGCGGCCTCAGCTTTATCCAGTTCGCAAACCGGCGGCAGGCGGAACCTAGTGTTCCTCTATCACGCTATACTCTACGAACCCGCCGATTTTAGAGATGATCGAAAACTAGGAGGTTTTCTTTTTTTTTGTATCCTGGGGCTACTGAAAGAGCGGCCTCCAGAAGGGGCACAGAGCAGTTTTCTGGCCACCAAAAGGGGCACAGAAGCACTTCTTCTTCTTCTTCGTAGATTTAGACTCCTTCTTTATCATCAACATCTTTCGCCTATTTGTAGTACAAGTCGATTTTTACAATCAAGTAGTACATCAACTTATTGTTCGTAGTTGAGATTCCCAATGTTACTCATCAGGAACAATCCGCAGCTCGAGTATTTCTGGTGGTCTCTGTGTCTGTCTCTCTCGGCTCCTAATTGAAGACATGATATAGATCCATGTTGTAGTTTCACACGCCTCATGATGTTAAAAATTTTGGCTAGAAGAACACTAGATCTAGACGATCGAATTTTCAAAATGTCATGAGCATGTTGAAGGTTGCAGTTCTTCGCGTGCAGTTACGTAGAGTGAATGAGGGCATACTGGAGAAATCTTTTCGGAATGAGGGCACCGCAAAGCGGAAGCCTTGTTGAATGAGCTGCCGTTCTCAAAGTCAAAAATCAAAAAAAAAAGTGATGAGATATAATCAATAAATGCGGTAATACATAGTAATTACTCAGCGAAGGGATAAAAATAACCGATATCTACTCATTTTCTGGCTCGTTCATTTTCCCACCATCTAGTTCTAGTTCATGGCCCACAGACCGACACCAGCACCGAGACAAACTCCGGGTACTCCAAAAAAAAGCCCGCCAATAACAGCTGCAGATATAGTGCCAATAAGACCATTGTAACCTAGTTGGACCTTCTCTTCTGGGTTGTCTTGGCCATGGTGGTGTGGAATTACGTGTTTCGAAACGCGACTTCTAACGTTTTGTGTTGAGCGGCACTTGATTTGCGAAACTTCATCTTCATCATAGCGCGAAGTCCCAACGATCTTGATGCGATCACTGTCTTTTTAGAGATTTTCTTGGGTAAACATCGTGTTCGTGGTCTTGTTTGATACTACCTTTTCAAGACATTAGAGGAGATGAAGTCCACTTAATCAAACACCAAACTACGATAAGAAAAAGTTGAGTCAAATTTAATGTGAAAGAACTAGAGGACGGCGATTAATCAAAAGACAGTCAAACCCTGCACTAGGAAAATAAATAATCATTCCAGGTCGTGTTCCATAATATTCGCTTTCGACCTTGAAATTGTCTTGGTTGTTAACATTGGACACCACTGAGTCTGAGTCCGGAATCTGGCATGCGAATACGACAGCATCTTCATCATTTTTAGAACTGAAATACCTTCTCCATCACCATCTCCTTATGGTAGTTCTTCTTTAGTTCCGATAGGATAAACTGGCTCAACGCCGTCGCCGCACAACGCGAATTATTCGTTGTTTGATAACACAACATCGAAGAGAGAATCACGATGTATAGGCTTATGGTTATGGTTTTGTACATCAACTCATATTATAATTTTAATATGGATAATTATAATATGGTGGTTGACGAGCAACTTTTTGCTATTCTAGCTTCTTTTGAGGTTCTTGAGCTCATCACTTCCATTAGAGCTAGAAGATGACAAGTGATACTTGCTTCTATTCTGTAGTGATCCATACGCATGAGTCCTAGGCCATAAGACGACGGATCCTGGCTCGATTGATAGCAGCTTCAGGTCTCTTACAAAAATAGATACCAGCACCATCGTATCCGTGCGATCCTGGAAAAAACCCGTTTCTTTCGATGCTCTCCTTGTTTCTAGCAGGCGTCGCATGATAAAACATCGCCATTTTGCTTACTTATTTTGGGATTGAGCCTAGTACAACAACTACGATCAAAAAACGGGTTAAGCGTGAGATAAAAAGAGCCAGAATGATTAATGGAAGAAGGAGAGAGATGTCATGTCACTTGTCTCCGATTTGATGATCCGAAGAAGGAGAGAGAGAGAGGGAGAAGAAGGAACCTATGATCAAATAAGGTACTAGCAGCAGCAGGAAGATCATCAGTCTACTGCAATCATCCAGTGAAAAGGGATGATGTCACTATCAACAACTGTGCTTCTTGTCGTTCCCAATAGTCCTAAATATGAATCATGTGGCAGATTATACACTAGAAAATGTTAGTTGGTGTACGGAAACTGAAACGAATAGGGAAACAAGAAATCCAAATTGAATTAACACATCCACCTCTTGCTGGTAGACAGTGGAGGAATCAGAAGTCCCGGCAGCAGACAATTGATTAACGTCCTGATCGCATTTCTATGTTCATCGGCCACAACTGGTGAAACAACACACAAGACTCCTTCAAATTTCAAAGGCGCCTTGAATCAATTGTGCCGCGCCTTGAATCAATTGCGTCGCGCCTTGAATCAATTGCGTTCTTGTAGGGAACACGAGTCACGAGAATGAGTAATCATATTCATCTTGCCCAACAGCAACTACAGATATATTTCATATTCATTTTCGCGGTCGGGCGGTCTTGAAAAAATCTCAATTTTACAGCATTAATGACAGTGTTTGTGTTGCCCAACTCAGGCACATTAATGACAGTACTAGATCTTTGAAGATCTTGTTCACACTACCAAAATGGATTCAAGCAGCTAGAACAAGTGCTTTCACACTGACTACCACTCGAGTGACCCCCTTCGCGCAGCTTTTGGTGATGTTGAGCTGATGGATGTATTTCTTATTGCAGGAGGGGGAATGAAGTCGCCTTTCTTTCGTGAGGATGAAAACGAATCTTCATCACTTTTCTGATCGTCCCACTCATCTTCCCAGGTGATGGTCATTACCTTCTTCCTTCCATACTTATCCGTGACGACTTCCGTGTCAACCTGCTTCTCCTGCTCTTGCAGCTCGCGGACGGTTCTTAGAAGTTTTGCTATATTATCTATTTCTCTCATTCAGAGTAAATATGTCTAACAAGTACTCTAGTAGGGTATAAAGTTAGAAGGTCAGAAGTGAAGCTGAAGGCTAAGAAACTGGCTAAGCGATGGACATGGCCCTTTCTACTACACAAACGCACGCATCACACACACTTACACAGGAGTCCCATCCATAACATTTCATTCATGCTAGGTCGACTTCTGGACTCCATGGATCGCCTTGAACCCAAACCACGGTTGCTTCCGAGAACGGGAGGACTTGCAGAGTTGCTACTGGACCGTGCGCGAAGTCTTAGAGTGAGCATATGTTGTGCTTCGGTACTTTATTCTATCTTCGTTACTCGTTGATGTTTGTAAATGTTGTGTTGTAGTGACTTCTTTACGAATATTGAGCAGCGGAAGATAGACGAGGGATTGGAACGTATATGACACTACCTTTCACATTGCATACTAAACGAGAAAGCGAGTGACTGACACTAACTCCGAATCGGAATCCGATGTTCTTCGCGGAAAAATTTCATCTCCCCACTCTCACACAGTTATACAATGCTGGTACATCTCGACTTCCATAACTGTGAACTCTGTCTCCGTTGCAAAGCAGCATGCCTTCTTGAGGCAGAGCTATTCCGCGAACTTCGATCCCTTAGCTCCCTCTCCCTGACAATGCTTCGCGCCACGCTAGCTGGCAAGCCAGCCTCCAAATGGTCTAGGCCGTCTCAATCTTTAGAGGAATTCTATGAATTCAATGGAATTCTATTGTATTTCTTGCTCTTGTGCTCGGTCTTCAATTGCATTATGATCAGCAGGCCTTAATATCCAACTCTTTTGCTCTCGGGTAACATCCGTAGTTCGTATCCGTCCAATCGGTGTAATCGCGCAAGGTGATAGTTGGCAGCTTCAAGGATCTCTCGACCACAGCCCTCTTCGCCGCAGACATTCCTAAGAGTCTGACTTTACGCTCGTAGCGCTGAAGTACGCCCATAAAGCCATGGTTGGGCCAAATCACTCGTCTCTTGGCATACACGTGCTGGAAGGCTTGCTGAAGTTAGAGATCGAGTGAGTACTAGTTGGACGGGGTCTCTGATTCGCACGCGCAAAATGCTGAGAGTGCGAGTTCTGAATTGAGAGATACTTTGAAGACAAGATATTCTGATTTGAATTTGATTTATTGAATGCTTCCACTCATTGAGAATGTCGATAGGGGAATGTCGCTCCCCTCCTTTGGCCCCCTCTTACTCAGGTGCAACGACATTCCCATATCTTCGTTCTCAATGAGTGGCATCATACCTTTATTTGAACGGGCCTTTCTACTCCTACTATTACAAAAGTAAATGAAACCCCAACCAGCGTGCACTTCTAATCCGACTATCCACTTTGATCATCATCATCATCATCATCATGCCAACATTCTTCATAGATCAAGCTCAATCCTCTGTGACGGATCAAAAATGCCAGTATGATCGTCGCAGACCGTGAAATACCAGCAGCGCAGTGAACTAGTACGCAATTCGGCTGGACCTCTTGTTTTTCCGTGTCTTCTTAGACCACTTTGGAGTTCATCTTTCAGCTATTTCCTTATCCTTGCAGGAGATAGCATAGAAAATAGTACTCGAAAAACTGAAATAACCGAGTAACAGACGAGAATGACCGAGATACTGAACAAGGAAGAGTAGCCTTTCGAAATTGCGTCCCTTATTTCAGCGTCAGTAACTCGCTTATTTTCATTTTTCGATTAGATACTAGCCCCTGGAGAAAGAGTATAGCTGCACTGCTATAGCACAAGAATTCGAGCATACTTTTCCTCAGGGTTCAATCGATGCAGTCAAGGATGAAGTCGCTCTAGCCTTAATCTTCATCTGGTTTGAAAGCGGAAGCGCGATAAATCCACTCTACTGCTTCATCTAGCAAGTCTTGCATCACATCAGCTTCCAATTCGTCGTCGCTTACATTAATCTGATAGTAATCAATCCTTGGCAAAACTTTCGGTTTGCTCCGAGGATCGGTGGCGCTGTACTTCGCCATGCTGTCCCTTTGCACGATCTCCTCTTTGTCGAAAGGCTTGTAGTCCTTAAACTCTTTCCCACACTGTAGAATGTGCGTTACTTTCAAGCGGAGGAGCTCTTGGGGATTAGAAGTAGAACAGAAGCAAGGTAGGAGACCGAAGATATCAAAGACTGAGCGACCATGTATATCAAAAAAGATCAAAGCACCTTGTCGCAGCTGTTCAAACAAAGAAAAAGAATCAAACCAACCAAAACCAATCAAAACATAATAAATACTATAAACATATAACTGTTATTCTATTGAGCTTCTTAACTCTATCCTCCGCTCCATGCCAATTCGTCAAGTACAAACGGCCCTTGTGGATCTCCGAAATCGTATCACGGTCCTCTTGCGATCCGGCGATGGGGTAGTAAGGTGGCGGATGCTCAACCAAATAGAAGTTGTTAACGCGTTCAGACACACGTTTGAAGCCAGAGGGAGTGGAAGAACGACTCATTTTCGTTGTATTTGCTGTTTCGACTAGGGTAGGACTTTTACTCTGTCGAGGTATCATCTGCGGCAAAATGAGAAAAAATCATGTTTCCGTTACGTGCGTATTTTTCATTTTGATGATTGACGAGCAGATTTTTTAGTTATCATGGAGAGACAAAAGATGTGCAGCAGCAACAGCATCAGCAACTTGGGTATCAAAAACATGAATTTTTCTCATGTCTACAAACCGAAATACAACACACGGGATGACAGCATGGGTCTCATCATGCCAAGCGTAGCACCCACGAGAGGAAGCTTTTGCCTTCAGGTACTTAAGTAGAGATCGAAGCTGCACCGAAAACACTCAAGAGACAGATCGAGGAATGCAGAGAACAGAAATCCGATGGTGCAGTAAAGCCGAACCGAAACTCCGACTTTTCGCTCATACACTACCGATCTTCAGTGAGGAACACGATGATGACTATTCATTGACGAGTGCAATTTGAGACTTTAGATCTCTCGATTGCACATCATGCCCGCATGCCCTCACCTGCTGTGGTTGCGAATGAACTCCTTCAACCGATTTTTACAAGGACGTATGTCCTTACCTTAGACTTGTGTTACAGAACAGCGAACAAGATCAAGATTTTTTTTCACCACGCGTGGTCGATGTATGCCTTTAAATCCGGTAGATAGCGTAACGTCTCGAGTTTCGGGCTAGTACTGCAAGCTCCAGAGACCCACAGTACAACAGAACAAGCAGATCAAAGTTTGTGATTATACTTCATCATATATCAAGGTTAGTTACTCTTCAACGACAGGTCTTTTGGAGGCCGTAAATCTGAATAGGAAAGGTTTTGAGTCGTGAGTGGCATTGTCAGGGGGTCACGCTTTTCAATTTCGTACCTACCGCAGCAGCCATCCGAAGTTTCGTCTGATTACCAAAGCTATGAGTAACACTAGAAAAGCGATCGCACAAGACTTTGCATTCCTCCAACAAAACAGGCAGCACGCCGTACAACTACAACATTTTCGCCTACCTCCAGCATTATTTTGGCCTGCTTTGGCACCACCTGAAGCATTGTTCTTGTCTTCGTCGGCTTCTTTCCCGCCATTTGAGGACGCTCTTTTCGCTTCCAGTGCGTTTTTTCTTCGTTTCTCTGCCTCCGCAGCACGACGCTTTGCTAAGATTTGACGGCGCGCTTCTGTCCTGTGTTCAAGGTCTTGGATGCGTGCCTTATTTTGCTTCACCTGTGCGAGCTGTCTCTTCGAAGAGAGACTTTCAGGAGATAGAGCTTCCTTCACTACATCGCGACAATGTGAGTACGAATACCGCTTTGAAGCTGCAATTGAACTAGAGGAGCTCATGACACTTCCTCCTGTGCCCCCACCTGCACCTGATTGTGAAGATGGAGGTACTTTGATCCTTCGACCATTCCAGACTAAGAAGTTGTCCTGTTTATCGGTATTGGCGCTCTCGGGACTAGGAGTCGTACTCGTTCCACCGGTCTCCCCACAGGTCAACAGATCGTCAAACATGAACGTTTCGCGCGACGCCTCGTACCCAACTGGCTTGAGGGTCAAGTTGCCACCCAAATCATGCTGGAAAACCGCAGACCTCAAAGCGCTGCGTTCTTGCTCGCGCACACTGGAGGACTTCAAATCCCACTTGGGAATGAAGATGTGCAACTTTTTCTCACTAGTGCCCAACAATTCCAGCAAATCTGTTGTGCGGAGTGTCTCTGCATCTTGCTCAGCGACGAAAAGCAGTACTGCAGACGCCTGCGCAGCTAAAGACTGAACCAGGGTGCGCCACATGGCCCTGGCTTCTTCGGGCGACTCGAATTCGCCTAGTAGGTCCTCGAGTTCGGAAGACAAGAGTTGTGCATTGTCGAGTAAGTGGGCGCCTTGAGGGATTAGAGGTAGGGATCTTGATTATGGGAAACATGGTAAAGTAAACTACGCATGATGAAGAATTATTAATATTGAGCAACAGATCATGTAGTAGATACTTACACAACAACTAGTACTGCAAGAACTTGAAATTAGTATTGCTTCTATCATATTCATATTTCCATGTTTTTCAATCGAGTCTCAACAACCTCCTGAATCGTGATCATTCATTCATAAATCCAAGAGCGAAGCCCCTTGATGCGAGACGAAGCCTGCTACGTCTGACACTGCTGACTTTACCATCTCGTTCGACTTTTCTATGACATTTGTTACGCCGCTTATTTTCCCAAGCATGGCCAGCTTAGAAGCAGTCCCACCACCACCGGCAAATGATAATAGATTCTCGATGCCAGAGCCTGATGGTTTCCGAGTGGAGGTTTTATCCTTGTCATCTAAAGCGACGTCGTCCCGTTCGCCACCATCAGTACCTCCTCCGCTCCCAAGTACAACGCCAGATGCTCGTTCTAGTAGCCCTAAAAATCGTGTGCTTCTGCGTTGATTGTTGCCCTCGTCTTCGATGCTTCCAGCGCCAAGAGTTTTAACCTTCTTCGGGTCGCACCAGAGAGCTGGGCAGTGCTGCTCTTCAGTTGATAGCAGTGGTAAAAGAACGAATGTTGGAGTACTAGACGAGGAGCTCGAGGATATGTTACTGTCTTCGAACTTGTTTTTTGGTATTCGTATTGCTTCGACACAGTCTGCTACAGATAACGCTCGAGCAGTTTCTAAGGGTGGAAGGTCATCAGAGACTGATGTTGAAGGTCCTGCCGCAGAAGAAGTATCTCGATCTCCTTCCTCCCCATTGTCTTGACCGCCAAGGCCAGCGACAGCACGACTTCCACTTTTAGGCCTGGCCGATATTCATCTTGAAGCGCATCTTTGACGCGTTTTTCCCTTTAAAAAGGAACCCAAAGATGCCTCTCAAGATGAATATATGTGAGCCTTAACACTTGCTCCTTGGTCAACAACACCTCTTGGATCATTGTTCTCGACTTCTATCACCAGGTCGTCTAAATCTTCTCTCACAAAACTCACTGGATCGTCGCTAATGATCACAGGTCGTAAATTAAAGGTCAGCAGTCATGGGTCACTGACTCTGAACGAGAGGGGCCCGACATCTCGCTACTTGTTTTCCCTCACTTTTCCCCTGTTCTCTCAAGGGAGCCCTCTTCGATTTCAGTGACCAACATCTATAATGACCAACGAAAGTTGAGCCTTAAGTAAAGCGTTCTTGTTTTTCTTGGATGCTGTAGTGGTCTTCGACGTAGTTCCGCTAGCAGGTTGTAGAAAGTTTTCATCCTTAGCGCACCAGTTCAAAAACGTTCGCTTTGAACGGTTGGGGCGTCCGACGACGAGGACGAAGGGTCGGCTGCTCGAGGATGCAGACGGAGAAGAACCCGAAAGGACGGGAGCAGAAGGAGCACGATTTCTATCGGATGTACGCATCATGATGTTGTAGGTGGAGGATTAGGTGCTAAGGAGTACTAGAAGGCGGGTTACTCGTGCAGTATGTATGATAGGTACGATTAGGGAATGGAAGGTGGATCAAAGCTTGTGGAAGCACAAAAGGTACCGCGTCGTCCTGCTACATTAGACATTGATTTACTTGCTATATGCATAACTGTGACAACATGCACAGCAAAAAACGTATCTTATTCTTACTCACGCTTGTTTTTCTTGATCAAACTGCTTGACCGGAAGCATAAATTCGTGAATGACATCACTTTCACTTGAACGCTTGATTATAGCATTTCATGGTATTACACTCAAGAAGACCGTCGCTCGATACATCATAGGTGGACATCCAACTTGCACCTCAATTTGATCCCGACGATTTCCATTCGCATTGATTCTTCGCCAGAATCTGTAGAACACCGAGAACAGTGGTAGAAGACTGCACCTGCATGCAGCTGGGTCGTGGGGACAATTACAATTAGCACCTGGTGTCGTGATTACAATTCTACTTAAATATATGTACATGCAGAAGTAGTACGAAGTAGCATGTACAAGTACATCTACATAGTACATGATCAACTACAACATGACTCAATCTCAACAACATGAGACATCGCGTGCGCGTCATTATTCGGTTCAGAAGCGAGTGTGCAATAAGCTACCCAGAGCGTCCAACAATGAGTAATGGCATTGGCGTCCTTTTAGTCAATGTGGTGATACACGTTTGTTGTCGGTGAACGACAGGTTGGCTTTCTTAATACGTTCAGCGAAGTTGAGGAAAGAAATTGACGATGAAAAAAAATTACAACTTTCAAGAACAAGAAGAGAAATGAAGATTATTCAAATCAACACTCACAACCACAAGAACTCGAGCTATTCTGATCTAGGTTCACAACTACCACCAATGAACTCAAACTCATCTTGGATATCAATGTTCTGGTTCTTTAGCGGATGCAACTAATTTTCTCTTCACTTTGATTTTTTCTCTTACTTAGTCTTAGCTTCCGACGTATCCCTATCCGTACACGTACTTAGCGTTAGCGTTAATCTTAATATCATCCTTACTACACTTACTGCTTTTAGTTTTAGTGGATCTCAACATCCTGTTCGCCTGCCCTCCGAATAGCCCAATCAGCAAAGTCTGGGTATTCTACGAGTCCCTTAGAGAAAAATTCCACTGTATGAGCATCTACAGCTAGCTTTTCTTCAGGCAGACCCCACGCGATCAGAGGTGGTCCTAGCTTCTGGTGATACAACTCAAGAGTTATTGTTCGCACTTCGAAGTCGGAGTCGAGGGATAGGAGTTGGTTTTCTGAGGCGGGAGAAGTTGATGAAAAAGATGTTCTTGTTGATTTGGGCTTCTTCAAGATGTTGCTGTGCATACTTTCTTCGCCCAAGAAGATGACGAAAAGTTGTGAAAAGTCCAGGAGATACATGAGAAAGTGGAAGAACGAGGTTTCCGACATTTGTGTAGGATTCGGCTCAAGCTCGTTCGCATACACAAAAGCATGCTCTAAGGAATGCATGCCAAGTGGAATGGCATTTGCCAAGCCTGTTAATGTTGATGAAGAGGTGGAAGCCCCAGAAGAATTCGACGACTGTTCGCCTTGTTTCCTACTATCTTCCAGCAGATCCTGCCGACCCAAGATCCAGGCCCACAAGCGATCAGGCACTATATCGGAAGTCGAAGATGAAGAAGGAGATGTTTTCGTCTGGAAATGCGACATTTCGAGATGTAGGCTATCCCGACTGGACGAAGCTGTGTCACGTAGAAACCGAAATAGCGATGTGTCCCCATTCTGATGCTGTTCGATCTGGTGAGGTAACGCTGCCGCGATCTCTGTCCAGGTGACTTTGCCTGAAAAACGTGGCTCTTCCTGTTCTTGTACGCCTTGAGGACCTTGTGCTGGCTGTTCTCCTGCTCCGGTTCTACTACTGGCATTGCCTCTTCTATCCACGAATGCGCCCTCACTACTTCCGAACCCTGGCGTTGATGGTGATGTCGGTTGTTTCATCGCTTGTGGCTCTGCGTCCAGTTCTTGCAGTTGTACAGGCGTTTGTTTTTGTCTTTCTTGATCATCTACAGCTACAACACCACTTCCGTTTTCCTTTTGATCATCTACAGGCACAGCTTCGTTTTCCTTTTCGTTTTCAGATGCGGAGTGTTGTAAAAAGCTTCCTATATCTACTGCCTCCATCTCATTGTCGGTGACCTCTAGCTGCTCGCCATAAGACACCAACCGGAGATCCCCAGTGGATGATAGTCTTTTCGTGCTTCGCTTCCTCCTTACACCTTTTGAGGTAGAGTTCCTAGAGGTGGTAGGAGAGCTAGATGTAGAGTTCCTCGATACGCCGGATCCTGCATCTGCAGAAGCTCTCTGATTGGTCGAATCTCTGGTGATGGTAGTTCTTCCTCCTGTAGTAGTAGTTGTTGAGTCTCCAACTTCTGATTCTGTCGCAGTTGCTGGAGCAGGTGGAGAAGGGTCTCCCGATTGGGTAGCCTCAGGTGATTGCCCTCCATGTCCATCCTGTGTTGACGCTCCGAGAATGTAGTTTTTGCTCATCCTCGACGTCGACATTGATTCTTTGCTACTACTTGCCTCTCTGGCTGGAGCAGCCGGGATATATTGGGTTGTAGTTCGAGTGTCTAACGCTCTTGAAGAAGATACTTGAGGACCTGCTTCAGTTGCATCAAGTCTTGGATTAGGTAAGGGAAAGGGCGTTGTGGCGATCTCCGCTATGAGTAGATTCTGCTCTTCTATTTGTGTTCTTGCTTCTGGTTCTGCTGTTTTTACGTGCGAAGATTGCTGCTGAACAACGTCACTTCCAGCTCCAGGAACTACCGGACTCGTTTCGATCTGTCCTCTTTCAGCAGGATCAGGACTTGCAGATTGCGATTGCCCTCGCTCAGGACTCCTACTCCTACTTAACCCCCGTTCCGGACTGCTACTTAGCCCTCGTTCGGGACTACTTTTTACTCCTCCTACGTCCTGCATTCTCCTCGACACCACATAGTCCGCCAACTCTTCGAATAGGACAAAACCACGCGCATTGCTATCTAGATTCTGAATGACTGTAAGTGTAATACTGTCATCACGAACGATGGGAGCTAGGAGATGCCGTTCTCCGGTATTTATTGCGGCAGCATTTGGTTCTTTTTTCGAATTACTACTAGTTGTACTAGGGTCGTAGTAAAACACCGTACTCTGTGGATCACGTCGCAGAAGAGTGCCATCTGATAGTTCGAAAATGTCTTGTCCACCTTGACCTCCACTAGCAGCAACATTGTGACGTACAACTTCTGCCCAGAAAGAGCCAAAAAAATCCAAGTATTCGTTCATGTACGCCAAGAAAAAGGGCAAGTTGTCTCTTTTCAGCAACACAGGATGACCGTTATCATCTAGCAAAATTTCCGCGTAATCTACTACTAGATCCAGGTAAGAGCGCCGCTTCTTCCACGACCTAGCATCGGAATCGGCTTTGGCTGCGAATTCCAGTGCAAAGCGCATCGAAAGGCCGACTAGTGTCGCGAAATCGGCCTGAGTTACAGGCGACCTGGTCCTCTCCTCGCTCTCCAAACCTCTCGTCGTGGAAGTACTCGGCGTTCTCGTAATATACGCCATCGTATACAACCTTTCTATCAAAGTAACCAGAGAGACTTCGTCGGTAGTTTGGAGCTCACCCTAATCCATCCTGAGCAGCATCCCGAATCCATTTCCCCCTTGAAAACGTCTCCAAGATGCTTCCGGAGATGGAATAGGAGAAGCCTTAAGTAATGGAAGTAGTTCCTTCGTTCTCATCTTCAGCAAACAATTGAGCCTCCAGCGCCTCCATGCTATTTCCTCCCACCGTACTAGGCGAAGTAGGAACCAAAGACAGGAACATGTCATCCAAGGGTTGCAGAGGATCTACTTGAGGATAAACGGAATGCTGTTCTTGCTTGGTTGTTCTAGTATCAGTGCTGTCACGAAGACTATCTTCACCAAGACTGCTAGCTGGCGCAAACGAGGTCCATCGCCTTTCTGTTGCATGCATTCTTTTGCCACTATGCTCTACACTTGTCCTCGTTATGGAATAAGCGCGCATGCTCTGTGCTGCTGTGTCAAAAGTGATCCTTGGAGAAGTGCCCCTCTCCGCTGGAGAGGGAGTTGTCGTACGTGGTGATAAGGTTGACTTCTTTCGCTGGTCCCGAGGTTGTTGAGCAGGAACTTGCAGTTGAACTTGAATGTCATTGTTGAAAGAGATAAAGTCCTGTGTCTCTACTCCTGTGTCTCTACTGTCTGGAATATTGCGCTGTGGGTCTCCTACGCCTCCTACTCCTCGCACTACTGTATTAGTTGTTCGCGCAACACTTGCTCCCCCAATACTTGCTGCAGAAGCACGCCTATTCACGTTGTCTCCGTTGATACTGTTTATTATGCTCTTCTTCTCTTTGACTTCCTTGTCATCGGTTTCTCTAGTACTACCCTGTCGAAAAGTGCCAACCGTACTCTTTCTTGGGTCGTTCTTCTCACTCATTCTGATGTTCTGTTTCTGTTCTACTTCTGCTTCTGCACCCCGATTCAAAAACAGTTTGATAGATGTTCTTTTCGCCTCTTCCACTGTGCCTCGAACGACTACTTCAGGCACACAGACTACTTCCTCAAATATCGACTTTTGAGGATTTATTTCGCCACCATCAACATTGAGTCCAAAACCGAGTTCATCATCTTCGTCACCAGTCGCATCTCCTGTTGGCCGCCAAAATTGTTCCACAATCGACGTGCTTTTACGTTTTTTGGTGCTGGAAGAGGAAGTAGCGGCACTTGGCCTTGAGTTTGATTCTCGAGCGCCTGTGGTTCCGAAAAACAATACTCCCTCTGCGCCAGCATCAGCAGGACTGCCTAAGCTATTCATCGCCGCTGCTTGCTGAATGTTTTGCTGCACAGACTTTCTCACCGCAAGCAACGCATCTTCAACCACCGCTGAGTCGCGACCAGACCTCATATCACGCAACGCTTCGACACTAGCACGACTCTGTCGACTAACGCTAGACCGCCTTTGATTTTGCTGCACTCCGCGAACTAGGTCTCTAGCTGGTTGCGGAGGCGAGTTCCCAAGAATGCCAGCGTAACTAGCCAAGAACTGACGCGCAAGTGGTTTTTCTCGTATACCCTTGTCGTCTTGTTCTGAGCTGGAAGCCGCTGTGTTTAATGTGCCAGTTAGCCGATCTGGTGGCGAAAATCCCATAAAAGTAGCTTCATCTTGTAAGGTAGACTGGTATTTGACATGCATCAACTCCTCATCCATATCCACTGACCTTGGAGGCTTCGGCGGCTCAGCTCCTGTTGCAGACGCTTGCCGTTTTTCAAGATTTTGAAGGAAAATGGATCCTTCTATCGGCATTGTGTTCATCATTCCCGTTGTCGCTGATGATTAGAGGTCACCCATATCAATGTTATTGTACGTAGATGCTCATCTCGGAGACGTTTTGTTCTTAGAAGTCATGAGGAAAAAATCATGCTTCAGAGCATGGACTGTAGAGTAAGCCTTAAGATGATCTCCCAGTCGTCAGCGGACTAGAATATCTCAGTTGATTCATTGGCTGTTGCTCTTGGCCTTCGAGACTTTGTGCTGCTCCGAGTCTCCCAGCGAGAAGTTCTTGGGCACGTCGGTCAATGAAATGAGCGCGACTGTCCGGCTTCTGACCTAATACAGCCATTTTTCTAGCTGCTGCCCTCTTTTGCTCAAGGATATCTTTCTGGAGCGTGGCAGCTGGGTGTTAGAGGATGAGGAGGTTGTAGATTGTAGAAGTACTTTAGGAATGCTAACGCAACATACACGATTTATTAGACAGGGAAAACCCAGGAAAAAACATGATGAGACGCTGATGTGACCGAACTTCAGACCTTGCCCTTAACTATCTCTCGCCGCCAATAAGTCCTCCCTTCGCTTTTGTATTCTCCGCATCTGCTCACTACTGATATCATCTTGATCATGCAGCTGATTGCGGTCGTCGTTACGGTTACCATCATGATGATCTGCATTCCCCTCGATAAACTCCTGTGTCTGTAACAACTCTCTAGACAAACTCAAGTTATGAAGGGGTGCTTCTTCAACGTTAGGCGGCGCGCGTATTGCCACCCACTCGTTGATGCTGGCGTGACACTTCTGCCGTGCTTGGGATTCTTGAGCTGTGTAGTCCACGCCGTCCTTCATGAGACGTGGCTGAGGTGCGCGAATTAGAAGGTCATCGCTTATGGGAAGGGTTCTCCATCTCCAGTATGTTAAGGTTTTTGTTTTTCTATAAATATGTTACTTACTTTGGAACGAAATTGTTGCTCTAGTTGATTTCCCAAATCGATGGGGACAACCCAATTGCGGATAATACTGACATATGAGTGGCAATCATCGGATTGGGATCTTTGTTTTTCCATAAAAGCAAATCCAGCTTATCCGCACTGGTCCCAGGTCCATTCCATTGGTTTGCATCGTATCTGTTTACTATGTCAAAATTCCACAGCCTCTCTTCTTCTTCCTTATCTAGCTTCTTCAGCAGTTCTGCTTTCGTTAATGGTCGTTCAAGGAAAGGCGGCGGTCCCATTGTCCGATGATGTCCCGAATCCGGTGAAGACGATGTCTTCTTGAGGTTCTTGCCCGCTTTGTTCCCTTGTGATGTTGTTCCCGTGCGCGTTTTGAGCGATGTGCTACTATGCTGATTTTGATTCGCATTCATAGCTTTTCTTTCTTCAAGCTTCTTCTTCGCTAAAGCATTCTCGTTTTCACGTGCAGTCTGCCGTCTTTTCGCTTCTTGGAGTTTGGTTTCGGATTTGTAGAACGTGCTAGACGTGCTGCCACCCGACGCAAGCTTTACTGGATGCTTCGTTAGTGCCACACTCACGGGCTCGAAACCTGAAGATCATGGGTGGATCGGTGATCGAGGTTAATGTTACTTGAAAGAAAGGCACATGCTTCCTGACCTTGAAGACACGACAAGAAATTTCTATAAAAATGGTAGGTAGGTTGACGTTGAGTGATCGATCGGCACAAATGAATCATGTTCACGATGCTCATAAATTCAAATCGCACAACACCAAATATACGAGCCAGATATACTCATCTCCATCGCCATTTCTTGGTCCAGAGCTTGCAGGATCTCGGCTTCCGTCCACAATTCCAAACCATCGAGGAAGAAACCTCTGGCAAGCTGTACCCTTAGTGATTAGAGCGCGGGAAAAGGACAATTGAGAAACAGCACCAGGTGGAGTGGGACAACGACAAGGATTCAAGACCTTCGTCTTCTAATCTCGAAGATTTTGACGAACCTGAAGTTCTTGAAGTTGAACTTGAATTCACCTAGAGACATCGTCTTTCCAGATCACCAACATAATGCATCTCATCCCCCATCTCTTTCTCTGATATCTCTTTCGCCGCAACCGCAAACAGCTTCTTCACTATGCCCTTGCTATCTAGATCCGGCACTTGGGCCAATTCCTGCAGAATGTTAACATCGGTCCATTCTCTGAGTCTGTCAGGGAATCCTTGGCGGACAGAGAGCAACTCTCGTTTAGTGCCATTCAAAGGACCCAGTTTGCGTTGTACGGCCACTGCTGCTCGATCGAAATCCTTGCGGAAATCTTCGCTCTCTGTCATAGAAGACTTGAGGACGCCGAGATCTGCAGTAGGCGGGATGAGGTAGTTGATGTTGTAGTTGTTGTTGTATAGGAACGAATGAGGAAAGGAATGAAGGAAGTGGAATAGGAGAAGCTGGAGGAGATTTGGGATTTGTATATGATGCTCAAGGTGAAAGCATGCTGTGGACCTTCGCGTAGACGTCGTAGAAATCAAACTAATTGCATATAAGTCAAAAAGAAAGATCCGCCTAGGAACTTCTAGCAGGCAGTTAATGTGAAAAGAAAATGCAAAGAAAACCAAAATAGAAGTAGAAAAAAATCCTCTTACCTCTAAAAGCGTTCCGCACCGCCTCATCCGACACGTGTTCCAGTGCATCTGGGACAGCTTTTCGGACAAACGCGATTTCGATCTCATGACCGGATAATTTGCCACCATAAAATACTTGAGCATCCTTGATGGCCTTGAGAAAGCGGACTTCGTCATGCGACCCGGCTGGAAAACGCTCCACGAGCTCCGCACTAGTGAATGGCATCTTTTTTATCTGTGTTTGTTAGGTGGTGGTGGACTCATTATCAGTGATTTCCATGTTATTTTTTGGGCTTCACTCTGTCAGTCTATTCGGATACGGATTGTTTGTTGTTAGCTCAAAGGTTACTGCGGGGACGAGCGTCTTCATCTCGTCTTTCTATCGCGATAGGGATTTTTTGTGACCTAATTCAAAAGTTTGGTGAGTTCGTTTTCAACCTTTTTTGCCAATTTCAATCTTTTTGCTCTCTCGTACTCTTCGAGGTTCTTCGAGGTGGTGCCGCGTCGTGTTCATCTTAATCTCTGCGAACTTGAGCGCCACCCTGGACAAACATCCATCGTGTACAAGGCCGATGGGCTATAGTGATGATGATTGATCACCTGTAGTCAGCATCTATATTTTGTTTTGTACTTCTACTATTTTCTGTAGGCGTCATCTACTATTTACAGTCAGCATTTATGCACGCATTTTACTTAATTATACAACTTCTTGATGATACTATCATCGGCCATTATTAGGAACACTAACTTGCTCCTAGGTATCTATAACGTTGACTGTCCAATAAGGAATCGCAAGAAAACGAAAAGCATGCAATTTCATATTATTGCCTGAATCAGAATCTTCTTCAAGAACTAGTCATCAATAACTAACCCTAACGGTGGAAATAGCTCATTTATTTCAGGTACTCTTACTGTTGCTGCAACCATGACAACGCTCATCAGGTTAAGGATTGATTGTCTACATTATTTTTCCAAGTAAATGACTGCACCAAACTCTGCGCAAACTTTTCTCCCAAAAGCGTTGCCAACCCAGGAGATCCAACTGGTGCTAAAGCATCGATATCGTCTCGAAACAGGGTTAGAGTTTCTCTCATATGATCCATCAATGAGCAGATTTTCATGCTGTGGATGTTGTTGTACTGCAAGGTCTTATAGATAGTAAACGATCAGCATAGAAGAAGCCACGAATCAATGTACCTAGTACTCTGAGTCATAACAAAGGAAAAGTCCGCAATAATCCGCTTCCTCCACTCTGGCCTGTGGTTGTGTGCATCAAATCCTCGAAATTCCCTATGGCATCCGTTCCCGCTCTACACGCGACTGCAGCGGCTTTGGCAGTATGGCCAAACTCTGCTTTGTCCAGATCTGCTAGGCCGCTTGTTAGATGCGTAAGTAGGAGGACGCATTCGTAAGAGGTACTTGAAGGTAGTAAACACTTAAATATAATGAAAAGATTATAGTGGAGTCCATAAATACACGAGTGACCGGAAAACCACGTTTTTCAGGAAGGATTTGGCTAGCCTTGTCCGCCAACCAATCTTTCTGTCTAATCTTTGCGCTTTTATCCCAGTCCACAGGAATACTAGTAGCGTTAATGCGTCTACTGCTGCCGCTGTCTGAAGTCCATGGTCTTAGAGGAAGGTCCGAGACAGAGACAATATACACCAGACACGACACTAGATTTTGAAACTACAAAACATTGGACGAGATGAAAACCTTGACGACTTTGACGAGAGACTGTGACTTCTGTGAAATAAGCATAATGTTGACTACTGTCGGTTGTATTCGATCCAATATCGGCTGTGCCAGAGTCTCAGATTAGAGCTGCGATCATGGTGTTAATATACTTTGAGAATCTAAAAAATTGATTCTCATCTGCAGGAATTCAATGCATTCTCTTCTGCATGTTAAAGTGCTTACTTGGCCTGACGGAAACAGCGACAAGGCACTGCCAATTGTACTACAACAAACAAGTTATTACTAATAAAGCTACTTTCTTATGATGTTAAAAGATTAGAATGACGAAGTCAGAGATCCAGTTCCAGATCCAGAATCATGGTATAGATAGACCATCAACGACAACACAATGTGAAAAATATGCCATAAAGTCAAAGTTGCCAGTGAGAAGAGATGGGTCGCTAGGTCTTTATAGTGCGGACGAAACAGCTTCGCTTTCAACAGTCCGTCCAATAGCTGCTTCTGTCGTGTCATCGGTGCACGCGACGAGCCCCGTCTTTGGGTATCATTTTCCGCATGAGATGGCAAAAGGGCGCCAGCCTTCGCACTAGTAGCATGGCCGAGACTGCTGGCCGTTAGAGGAACGGCTTTGCCTGTGTTTGTGTAGTCGTAGTGAGTGCGAGTTGGAATTACTTATAGGAAAATGTATGCGCGTTGAGAGTTGTATTCTCCTAGCTAGAATGGGTCCGCGTTTTCCTTCTAAATAGTAAGTTAGAACGAATGAGGCAAAGATAACAAAGAAAGCAACCGAGGCATGACCATCATGAGAATTACGAAACCCAGCGCGTCAGCCCCCAATGCAAACGCATAAAGCATCTCCAACCTACGCACCCAGGTCGCACGCGACGCCAGCCTAACGAAAAGCATCCGCCCCGCCCCCCCATCTCCCTACCTGCCACAACCTCCCCAGGCACTCCTCACTGGGTAAGGAACGAAGTGACCCACCCCGCCACACCACCGAAGCAAAGGAGGGGGAAGAGCTTAGCCGAAGCACTCGACTCCAAGCCTGAGCGCCCCCAGTTCACTACCAGCGCCCTCCCCTTTTGTGTGATGTTTATTCTGTTGCCCCGCCCTTCTGTAATATAGAGCCATCATCTTCCACCTCAGCGCCGTGGCTCTGTCTGTCACACACTACACAAGGCAAGCCGCCCCACGTCATGGCCGAAAGCCTCCCAAGTCGTGGACGCTAAGCCTTTGGGCGACGTTGTTACGTTGCCCCTTGTGGTTCTCCTGCGTTTCCCGGGAGGCTTGCTCGCTGTTTTTGGACCAGGTTCCTTCATGCCACCAGATTCATTGGCCCGGCGGCTCATTGGAATCAAAGCTAAGCGCCAAAAGCTAACGCCAGCTGTTAGATCCTGGCGCCTGACTTGTGCTGGCAGTGAGGCTAGTAGCTGGCACGTCATTGATGTCCGAAAGAGTACTAGCCGGCGCCTCACCTTGATACATAGACGGCGCGAAGACTAGGCACCAGACTGGCGCCCGCGAAGCGGTCCCACGCGCCTTGTCTGACAGACCACCACGACCGAGAAACAAAAGCAACACCAGCGGCGGAGCGCCTGACTGACTGGGCCGCACTCAGTCAAGCACCTCGAAGCCCGTGGCCGTCTGCTTGCTCAGAGTGTTCTGCTTAGATAGCCTCAGGAGGCAACTAACGGACGGAACTCCTGCCCTCCCTCGTCCGTTGAGCGTAGCGCGGTGCGTGGTATTTATATAAAAACTGCGCGCGGGAATATAATAAGCGAGCCCGAACCCTTCACACACACAAAAAAAATAAGAGCCCCAGAGAAAGCCGAGGCGCTTGCATTCGGCGCGAGTAGCTTTTGCCCCCACCGCGTCGCGCTTCGTTATTGCCGTCCTGCTTGCTTCCTGCTTCTCCGCCTGCAGTCACTTGCCCCGGCTTACTCTGGTGCGTCACGTGGCGGGCCCTGGCATGCGCGAGAAATCTTGTAAGTCAGAAAAAGACAGCGCGCACAATTTACGCCACTCACCTCGAACAGAGAACGTCGCCCCAGCCTTAGCAACCAGCAAGGCCCCGCCCGGATCCGCTGCGGCCATAACTAAGGAGGCCGCGCCTGTTCCTGAAAGCGGCGCCCCCATACTTGTAGGCGAAGGCGATGGCGGTGCCGCAATGGAATCCACACTACTTGGCGCCGCCGCTGTTCTGCGTTTTTTGGTGGGGGACGTGCTCCCCCATCCACATCCTTCAGGAGTGAAGAGCGTAGCCGCCCGCGGCTTCACACATAAGCAAGCCCACTAGCTCCGCGGGGAAAGAGAACGCGCAACGGGTGAACGGATGCCAGTCCTTGGCATAGTTTTGGAACATGTTCGCCACTTTCCGCCTCGTCCGGCCGAAATGGTCGACCGACCGCTTTGCGCTGTGTCCGCTCTTCTCGCCCTCCTGCCTCCATCGTCGCCGCAGCATCCATCTGGGCCGCGCGGTGTATCCGGGTGGTCCCCACGCCGCTGCTAAATGTTGCCACACGCGCGGCGCTTGTGCTTCGATGCTTCTCGAGCTCGCACCTGCATGCTCCGAGTCCGCGGACACGTCGCAGGAAAGGGGTCGCCAGGGCAGGACTTGACCAGCGACCAACAGGCCGAATGCCTGGCAGGCAGCAGTCGCAGTGGGTAAGCCACCGACCTCGAGCACAGACAAAGAGAACGCAACCAGAGCCAAGTCTCGGATGAGGTTCATCTAGGCAACTAAAACTATGTATACCACGGACTGAAGTGGAGGCAGGCGTCGCCCTTTCGAACCCCGTGATGGCAGAGTCGGTCTCTGGCGAAAATGTGGTAAGCCAGTGAAGAATGGTCACCGCTAAGTCGCTCAGCTTTGTGTTGCTTTTCGGAACTGACGCTGAAAACAAGTTTGTTTTCTTGTCGAGGCGCTGCGAAGATGCAGTCGATGCGATCGTAGCTGAGGCTGTGAGATAGGCGGCTCCTTGTGAGGTATTTGAGCCAGCTGCAGTGGTTTTTTGTTGCTCGGACTCACATGATTTTTAGATGAGCAACATGTCCGTGACATAGATTGAAAACTACATGTAGTACTCCCAAGGCGCTGCTAGTCTTTACCTATTCCTATCGCGACTTCCGCATCATCTTAGTAAGCATCACTTAGCGTTAGCCTTAGCGTTAGGATTTAGCAAAATCATAGCCAAAGCACCGCCATGCCTTAAACTTCATTTTTTCGCAGGTATGTGTCCGCAAAAATTGCGATCATATCGAACGACGCCAGCTCTCGATGCGCAATTGAGTCCGCGATCTCGTCAAGGGGGACCTTAAGCGCGCTCCAATAACGGCGCACCCTCATCGTTGTATCGCATCCCTGACTCGGTCTTTGAAGCTGGTGCTCTTTTGCTGGAGTTCTGGTTGTAGAGGTACTAGTTGTAGCTGGTATTGTTGATGTGTTGTGCATCTTGCTGGAACGAGCATGAGAGGGTGCTCTAGAGGTGCCAGAAGATACTGTAGCTGCCGGAGCTACTGTTCCTGTTCCTGATGTAGTTGCACAACTAGAATGAGTAGAGTGCTGAGCACCAGTTGCTCCTGCAGTCGTTCCTGACATGTCCGAGGTTACTTCCCTGCAATAGGCACACAGCGTCACAATGTGCTGCTCTAGACAGTTCTGCAAAGCTCGCGCAACGCCACGCTTCTCTGCAGTAGCCAGGACTTTTGCTAACACGGGTCCTAAGTTACTGGAGGTTGTCGCTGCGGTGTTGGCGAGAAGATGCTGATCTTGTTCTCGTCCTTTGCTAAGAAGTCTCGGCGACCTTCTCGCGTTGGTCTGCTCAGAAACAGAAGGATAGTAGATCCCAGTCGACGACGTCTCAACAATTGGTGGCGGTGCCAACTCGTCAACCTGCACGAGAAGATTTTTTGCTATCTCTAGTCCAATGTAGAGACCTATGGACGGCGAACTCATCTGATCGGCTGGACGAGAGATATGGGCAGCACTTCGATCTGCCAGCTGAGCAAGGAAGGACTCGGCGAAAGATAGGTTAGCTTTGTCCTTATTTGGTCTTGGTGTCTTGTCTACTTGTTTTTCTTTGCTTTTCTTTCCGGGTGATTGCTCATCAACATCGTTTCCGGCTGTCGACTCTGTATCAGTATTCTTTGACGTTCCAACAGAATACTTGCCCACCTCCATCCTCGTTGACGGAGTCGTATGGTTCTGATCTTCACCGATAAGGCTCCGCATATACGATTCCACATCCTTTCCCACTTCACTTCTACTCGCGGCTACGGTATGATCTGCAGCATTGACAACATCTGTGGAGCATGACGGTGTCAAATGGAAGAGCAGGTCGTGGTGCTGCTGAGTCGTCTTAGAGGAGCTTGTTTTGCAACCATGAACCTCCGCAAGAAGCTGCTCGACAGTACCAACAGCTTCTGAAAGGTCGCGCTTTAGAAATGGCTTCTGGTTCTGATATTCAGCGTCAAGATCATTGTGATCAAGGAGGTCCACTATGCCTTGCTTTCCTGCGAGTGTGAGAAGGGTGTCAAAATCTGGTACCACTGGTCCTGTTGTAGCCGTGCCTCCTTCCTCTACAGCATCCCCTTCCGACTGCATTCCTGTCACTTCAGCAGAAGTAGCTTCATCATCATCTGGTGATTGTATTTTGCGTAATGCTGGTAAAAAACGATCATATGCAGTTTTCACCTCCTTCCAAATCATTGTCGGACAAAAGGTTTGCTGATATGTCGTACCAGTGTCGTTGATGGTTGTCCGGAGATGCTTCAAACGTTGCAGGAAGATTTTGTTTTCTTGCGTTAGTAGAGAAGGTGAAGGCATGCCTACTATTTTTTGATGTGTTATTTCTTGCCTCCTATAGCAGGACCAATGGATCGATTAAGGTAAAGCTGCTCTAAAAGGTTTTTCCGCTGCCGGTTACAACGTAAGACCAAGACGAGTAACGTAGTCTTATTGAATTTGCCATTGCCTTAACATAGGACCACTAATCGGTACTGGATCTGTCAAGCCGAGTGAGCGGAGATGAGCGTGGTAATACGTCTTGACTCCCTTGTTTCCGTGGGTCTGCGACGTGCGACGCTCTGCACCCCCTGACAACGCTTGCGGCTGCATACCAGGAACGACAGCTGATGTACTGACAGCGGTGCTGATACCGGTACTAGGGGTTGTGCCAGTGTTAGTCGTAGTGCCGACACCAGAAGTACTCAAGGAGCTAAAGCCTCCAGCTACGGCATCTTGTTCTCCATCTTTGAATAATTGCTCATACAACCATTTCCATGCAGCCAAACGCTGTGAGTCGCGCAAAATGGACGCTGTCGCAATCCTTGCTTGTCCAACATGGATCTCCAGATCTGCTAAAATGTGAAGCCTTTGTCGGACCATTCTTGTCAACGGAGAGAATATTTGCACTTCGGTGCCTTGCTGATCAGTTCTTGTAGAACCGGCCGTCGTAGAACCATTAGTCTTACCAGAAGTCGTGCTTCCTGCAGATCCAAATGTGCTATTTGAAGAATGCGGTTTCGATCCTGTAGTTGCACCGCTTGTTGTCTTAGACGTTGATGGAACAAGATACTTGTTATTCAAAGGCACTCGACGGGCAGTGTTTTTGTTCGGAGATGACGGTAGCTGTAGCTCTTTCGCTCCTGTTGTAATTTTGTTGCCTCCAACTGTTGTGGAGTTTTGATGACCATTAGCACCACCTTGAGATCCCGCTCTCACAGCTACGCCATCCATCCAGCCTAAGCCGGACTCAAAAAGCCGACTACACGCTTTCAGCAAAGCCTGCGCTCGCGCGTGGTCCCGCCATTGCGTCGCAGCAAGTAATTCGGTTACAGCATTCGAAGAGGATGTTAACAAACCGGGTAATTGTAGGTGCAAATTGTTCTTGTTTCGTGGGTCAGTTCCTTTCGACTCGACGTCTGATTCCACAGCGTTCTTACCCGTAAAATTCACAGTCCAATCCAAATAGCCTCCGCGTGGTGGGAATAAGGTGTAAACGTCGTCGCTGACAACTCTTTGGTCGTTTGTCCTGCTTGTTTTGTGAGGTAAGCTGGGATCAGTCATCACGCTCTTCAGGTGCATCGCTTCTCCCTGTTGTTGTAGTTCTTGTACTTTCGTCTTATAATTCTGCGCCTCAGCATGATGGTCTTGTAGATATTCTCTGACCGTTGTTCGCAGCTCGAGCTCGAGCTGAGGACTCAGACACGTCTCGCGCCCAAGCAACGTTCGCAGCAAGACTGTATCAAGGTCTTGTGATTTCGCTTTCTTGTTCGCTTGTGATTTCGTGTCACTGGACCTGGAGGCACAGGAACATGAAGAGCTCAGTTCCGCTATAATTTCTTCACACTTCTTCATGCAGCCGCGTTCTTCGTCAGCTTCTTCGTCTTGTTCGGTACTGCTCTTTAAGTTTATTAATGCGTCATTCTTATTGTTGTTCGCGTTCTTGTTTTGAGTAGCACTTGCCTGGTTTGGAGTAGCTGCGCGGCGAGCCGCGAACTGCTGTAGGGCACTACTAGCGCCAAAGAGTGAAGATGAAGCAATACCAGCCGCAGGTTGACTTGTCAAGGCCGCTTTCTTCTCGTGCTCGGCGACCATCGCCTCTGCTAGGCGGTCCAAAACCCCGCTTACGGAGTCTGGCGCTCTAGAGGCCTCACTCTCGCCGAGAGAAACACTCGGATCGCAAGTTGTTGTCCGCATCCTTTGAAACTGTGTGTTCCGCCTCTGAGCATTCTGCTTTACAATAGCACGTAAAACGCAAAAGCGCGTGGGAGCAAATGTCTGAAGAGCAGCCTCTTCTACTATGCTGCTGAGGTCAGGAACAGATGTCGAGTTTGAAGCTGCGTCAGACGAGGACACGGCCACAGGAGGCGGTTGATCAACTACACTGATGGCGTTTGCAATAGGAGGTCCTCTATCACCAGCTATCCTGGTGTGAATCTTTTGAATCGCCATCACAGAGGTGGGCTGTGGCTGTTGTTGCTGAGATGAAGAGTATTGTAGCTTGTGTTCCTCTATTAAAGCACTGCAGTCGCCATCCTCTAGAAACTGATTGACATGACTGACAATCATCGGCTTTCCTGTCAGCTCTTTGTCGCGAAGAGATGTTAAAGAAAGTGACTGCAGAAACGCATTTGTTTAGAGGTACCGACAACCCATCTTTTAGAACATCTTTTAGCCTATTCCAAGAAGGAATTAGCTGAAAGATGGTGTAAAAGATGGGTTGACGGTACCCATAAGTTGTGTTCCTACTTCCTGTCACACCTTCTATAGTTTCTCCACCTGCTATTGCTATACTTCCATCCAAGTAATCATCGTCCTGAAAAAGAGTCAAAACACTTGGCGGAAAGGCATCAGGAAACCCACAAGCACCTGCTTTTATGCTTGTTTGACCAGTCGAGGTTGACGTTGATAAGCGTCTAAAATAAGCTTCCAGAGTCAAAAGCCTCAATCGATCGCTACGTGCTGTGCAGTACGATGACGGAGGCAACATTGCAGGCGTGCTAGCACTCGCTGCAGCAGGATTGCTCATCGTCGCCGACGTGGGACACCGCAAAGCAAAATTAGTCTTAGCTGTACGAAGGGTATTGCGAATGTCATCGAGGGCAGAACCATAAAACGAGATTCCTCGTGTGCAGAGACGGCGAAGAAACCGTAAGCGTAGAGGCTCGTCTGAAAATGCGTCAAGCGAATCACAGAGTTCAAGCTGACTGGCGTCTAGGATATGCCGACGTTGGACTTGGATTGACGGCATAGCGTTGTTTATGCTTGCGGCAGACACGTCGTTTTTCTTGGTTTTGAGGGAGGATGATTTGTGGAAGATGGCGTCACTTTTATTGCTTGTCATTGTTTTTGTCACTGTTCTTCTTGTTGACTCGACGTCTGCACCAGAGTTGTCGGCAAACTCTAACTTTTTCCCTGACGCTGATGCATTGTTCCTCACTGATGGCTGCTCGCATATCTTCTCTTTGTGGTCTACTAAGTTATCGATTTCCAGCTTTGCTTGTTCCAGCTTTGCTTGTTCCTTCTTCGCCTCCGCTACTTTTTCCATATCCTCCACAAACAACAAAGTCTTCTTCAGGAAGTCCTTGTCGTCGAAGAAACCAACATCCAGCTCCCTTGTTCTAATGCAGGTAGACTCTAGACTTTCCAGAAAGAATAGCCTCATAGGCAATTGTCGTCGTGCCCAGTCTTTAACGCCCTTGAGATCCACTATGGATTGTCCAGGCGTTCGAAAAGCTGCTTGACACAGAAGATCGAGCGATTTGATGTCGGTTCTGGAAAGCACTGCTGGAAAACTCGTTGTACGTGAGTGAGACGCAGCACGATTCCCGTTCGCATCGTCGTCACCCAGGCCTCCACCACCGGACCAACAGGCACAGTCCAGGTTGTTGTTGTCGTCCACGTGGAGGTCGTGGTCGTGCTCCTGTACAACTAGTTTATCCCCCACGCAGCAAGGAAAAGGCACCTCAGTCCACCAACGAAGGGCTTCGAAGCAAATCTTCAGAGCGCTGCGAAATTCCATGTACGTCATACACATAGGAATGGTGCTTGACTCTGCTGTTCTTCTTGTGCTTCTTCCGCGAAACAGCCGAAATAACTTCTCTAGCTTGCTACTTGCAGGGATATTGTCCCGTACAATGATGAGAATGGCCGCAAGGTGCGTCGCTGATATCTTGTATTCTTGTTCTCCAGTATTTCTAGAACCTGCTATGTCCAGCTTCATCCTTTCCAAGTCCTGCGCTGATGCATCTGGTTTTTCTACTGACGTTCCCTTTCCTGAATGGTGCTGGTATTTGGTAAGAGCCTAATTTTTTCCTCATTGAGGAAAGCAGGAAGGGAATCCTTGTGATCGAATTCAGGCTATTTACCAAATACAACTAGAACCATAGTACATTTCCATCACCAGCACCGTACCCGCTACTTCTGTATAATATCACTCTCTGCGCTTCATGCCAAGAAAAGAACTGAGTGACCTGTTCCAGCATCTCCAATCCAGTGAATTGAAGCAGCTTCCATCGCGACAGCATTATATGCCCCGAACAACGACCATCGGCTTCAGCGCTTGTATGGACAAAACGAATGAAGTCGTCAACGTCCAACGTTGACAGAGCGTGGAGGACTGGAGGAATAGTGGAAGGAGAAGCTTTGGCTGAAGGCAATCCATCCTGCCGGGAGGAAGCACGTGGCTGTGGCTTTGAAGACAATGGTGTGGTCATTTTTTTTGTGCTAGTAGCATTAGCAGTAGCAAATTTAGGGTTCTTTGGAAAAAGATCAACGCCTCAGTCAACAACTACATCTCGCCGTCAGTACAACAATGAACTAGTTGTGTCTTCGTCAACTGGTGCTTCGCCTGTGTTGAACCTTTATGCTCCATCTTGCTCGAAACACGATAGGATAGGAGTTGGCTCACTCAAAGCGAAGGAGCGAGCGTTCGGGGCCATTGAAGTGCCCAGACACGTCATAAAACTGAAGATGAAGTTTCGATTGTTGTCGTGCCCATCAGGGAGACTGGGAAGATGGCTCCTCGTTTGCTTGCAGGTAGCAGATTGTCACGTCTGCTCCTGATAATTTTTCAATCTCTCTCCTACCTCAATGTCAAGAACAGCAGTACAAGAACGTGCATCAGAGGCAGTTTTTGTATGACATCAACATGGAGCTGCGTGCACGTTCGGACGAAAAAAGGAAAATGTTTTAGAAGATGTCAGACTGGCGAGCACTAGACTAGGTCAAGTTGATAAAATAAGGAAAATGGACAAGTCGAGATTGCTAGCTGAGCATGATAATCAAGGAGGTACAGGTACAGGTAGGTCGTAATGGTAAGCGCTAGCGCCAGCAGATGTAGTTCATCATAGATAAGAAGTTGTTGATATGTTTATGTTACAAGTGCTAGAATCACGAGATGTTTCTTCTAGTCATATCTTGTGATCTGCGTTTTGAGTTCAAATTTCAAAATGAAAATGGTAGATTCAAGAACATCTGTGCAATATCTGTTCCAAAGTGTAAATCCAAATCATAATATCTACCTCCCAGCCAATGATCTTCGATAAGGATACTCATACTGTGTGAAAAGCAATATGTCCTCAACTTCTAGCATGCTCAGGTATGTCGTGTATCTATCAGTATCAGGATGGACATTCTCGTTGCGTTGATATTTTACCATGTTCTACTCACCGACGGTCCGTCGTGCATCCGCGTATATCATTGACATTTTGCCATATTTTAAAGCTCAGCATTCAATGGTCACTGATGCTGAAAGAAAAGGGCCCTTTACCCCTCTACTTGTTCTCCCTGTGTTTTCCCCTGTTTTCTAAGGAGAGCCTCTCTGCGATCCCAGTGACCAACCCCAATGACCATTGAAAGCTGAGCCTTAAATATTGTCACCGTCGTCGTCGTCGTGCATCTCCTGCGTAACATATCACTTTTTCTACATCATCTCCCCTCCTCCAAGGAGAGCACGATACCTTTTGCTCAGACGCTCTTCGAACAGGTCTCCCTGGTCTATGTGATATGTCCTTGCGTGATATTTGCGACCGGCTGCAGCCCACGTTGGTACTCGACGATAGAGCGCGGCTAGGTTCTTCCAGGAGAGAGGTTAGAGATTCAGATAGGGACACATTCATAAATTTTATAGGGACACATTCATAATAGGTCGTGTGCTGGTGCTGAAGTTGAGCGTGTTACTACTTTGAGGTCGTGCTACTTTTGTATCAGTCTTCACCAGATAACACTTCGACTTCACTACTTCTAGTTATTAAACTGAGTCAACCTAGTATCCAGCATAAACTTCTCTCGCATGCTGCATCCCACCTCCACCAGCCTCTTCTCCACCACCACTGCCGGCTGCCGATGATCCTTCTTCTCCTTCCTCGGTCACTAGATCCGCTTTTTTCGACAAACGGCTTTTAGATCTTCCGCCCACTATTCATCTTACAGTGCATTTTTGACCGTTTTCCCCCTTGAAACTGCGCCAAAGGTGCTTCTGAAGATGAATTCGTGGAAGTCTTAAGGCTTATCAGTTTTGCTACAGTCTTCATTTTCAGCCAGATATCTAGTTCCACTATGAAGCTGCCAAATCGCCAAAGGATAAAAGGAACCACCAGTAAAAACGTGAAATGTGCTTGTACGATCCACATCCTGGGGTGTATCCAGGTACAAGTGACGAAGTCTGTAACCCCAATGTAATTCGCATCGAAGGTATAGAGCGCGAGCAGTAGTGAAACTCCACATGCGCCCACGACGAAGAACATGCAGAAGATTAGGCTGGCGACCGGGTCGTGCCAGTGGAGGATACTTAGGATTTTGTCCATATGCAAATCCAGGATTTTACCTCCAACTTCATTGGCGTGGGATTAGAAATTGAGTTTTCTTATATCGTTTGGAAAGGAAGGTAAGGTGAGAAGGGGCTTGGGTGAGTCTGTTTACCTTGCCGGTAGCGAACATCGCGGATGGTTCCAAACCGGTACCAGAGCAAGAGCTATAAGTCTAAGGAGCACATCCACATCGTGATTAAACCTACCAACAGCACTACCACTAGCCATAATGAAAAAACTGACTGCCCATCCTTATCAGCTCCGAAGTCATCATCCTCTTGGTGCCTCGCGTTGTGTCCATGAAGGGCAGTGCAGCCGCAGGAGCCGCTAGGAGAGCAGAAGAAACGAGGGATCCCGCAGGACCACTGAGAGAGCCTAGAGCTTGGAGTTCCCGTAAAGGAGTCGAGCTTCGCTGGAGCATGCGGCCTCGGCAATTGTCTCCTTGGTCGGGGTTAGGGGAGTAAGAGGTAGATGTGGACGCCCCAATCGTCTGATCAACCTCTACAACCTGCCATGTAGACGTCAATATCTATCAATTACGTTGCGCGACCACAACCACAGGGGCAAACTAGCACTAAGAACCATAACACTAGTATAGCTGCTCCTCGAATTTTCAATACTACCGGAAGCGCTATTTGAGTACTCGTAGTCCAATCCAACTGCAGACTTCTCTTCTTCCTCGTCATCGTCTAGAAGGTCCTCTTCATCTTCATTGTTGCCTCCTTCGGCTCCTAGGGCAGTGTCAGCGGGAAATTAGAAGAGAGAGCACGGAGCTTTTTTCATGCGTCCTCAGATTTAGCTCCGTTCATTTCTCGTCGTGCTTTTATCGCCTTTAAATATGGACGTCAATGAAAACTAGCAGTAGCACGAAAACGAAATGAGCAGAATGGTAAATCAACATGAAATAAAGAACTCATTTAGGTTGTTGTAAGTATCACCCTCACGACCCTTTTGCATGAAATAAAGAACTCATTTAGTTGTTGTAAGTATCATCCTCACGACCCTTTTGCATAAAGTAAACTAGCAGCACCAGTAATGAAAGACATGAAAGTTGGTCTTTCAGGCTGTTCTTGGTCCTTGGCTTCGTTCTGTCGCTCTCGGGCGGAAGCGCTCGTGCCACCAGCGTAACTTTTGTGCACGTCCCAACGATTATTCATGTTCAACTTGTGGAAAGGCTCGGTCGATTCTATTAGAGGCACCCTTGTTAAAAGTCGAATCCATCTTGACCCTGAAGAAAAGCGGATCGTTCCTGAGCCTCCCTACGCCTATGACTATGCTGGTGTGCCTGTCTTACTTTTTAAAATGATCTACTGGCTCTCCCTCTCGTATTTGCAAGCTGTTTCATCTCAAAATGGATAATTTGATCTCTGTCTACAAGCTAGAAACCATAACAACTCAGACTCTCTTCCACCAGGCGAGGTTTTATCAAGAGTGTGTCTCCATGACGCTCCACTTCGATCTTTGTTCCTAGCCAAAATCACCACCATTCGAATCGTCACGATTGCTGGAAATAAATACCACGGCGCAAACAGATACACGAAGATATACCCACTGTTCCGATACAGAACAGCAAGTGTTCGGCGGACAGCGTAGTCCGGCGCTAACTCTACATGTTCACGGATCACTATAAAGATGAAGGTGTACAGAAAGTGGCTCAATCCTCCTTTTCTCCAGCGAAAGCGACCCACTTTGATGTAACCCGAGTCCTTGGACGCGGGAGAAGATACCTTTGTTGAGTCTAAGGACTCCTTCGACATCGATGAGTTCCTCCTTGATAATCTCGGCTTAGTGCTACCCTCCGTTGAGCCGGTCGGTGACGTTGTCAGAGCGGGAGAAGCAGGATCTCCTGGGCTGGCTGGTGGATTAGGACTACTCGCGAAGACTCTAGCCGCGATAGGTGTCTTCTTTTTCGTGATCAAATCTTCCACGCCATGCAGCTCTGCTAGATTTGGATAGATTCGACCATCAAATGGCGCTCGTCCGCTGTCGTGATCATTCTCTCGTGAGCCTCGCCTTCGACCACTTCCTCGCTTTCTAAGACGACCGCTAGAAGATGAAAAGCTAGAACCTGACCCACTGTCTTGCTCAGATGAGTCGTTAGGATGGTCGGACCTGATATGCACATTGTCCTTGTCGTGATCTTGTTGATCATAATGTCCACCATGCTGTTCATCTTTCTCGTCACCAGGTTGTATTTCTTCTTCAACGTATTCATCATCTTCGCTGGTGAGTACTAATCTGGTATTTCGACTAGTTCGAAGACTCCTAGGAGGTCCTGGGCCTGGACTGTCACGAGTACTGGTTCTGGTACTTGGCTGACCTACTGGTTCTAGTACCTGTTCTGCACCACCTCCAGTTGAAGCATTCGAGATTCTAGTTGTGTTGAATGAAGATCGTTTCTTAGGACTTCTATCGATGACATACACTGCACCGCTTGTGTGGTCCGAGCTTGAGGACACGCCAGAGGACATCGCCTGAAAGCCGTTTTTCCTGGACCCGGACTCTTCTCTGGCTGAGTTTGATTCGCTGAGATTAGGTGAAAAACCGAATCCGATTGAAAGTGAATAAAAACTGATAATGAGGAAAAAGAATAAGCAACTCACACGGATCTTTAATGTTGACAGTTTTCAGTAGTTGTCTACTACCTGTACATTTGTAGCCTTAACAGACCCGCTACTCTTCCTCTTTCTATACGCTGCTGCTCCTCCCGTTCTTATCAACGGTTCGCCCACGATCGTCGCAAACAGCGCTGACCACAGTGCTCTGTGTAAGTCGAATAAAATCGACAGAATCGCAAAAATTCCTCGAATTATCCGCGCACTCATTCCAGCTTGACTATCGACATTGACTTTCAAAGCCTTTAGATCCCCTATTTCCCCCGCCACCGCTTCTCTCGGGACTCGAAAATAGTCTACCCAAGTCGCATCGTCACCGATCTCTTCGCAAATGCCGTTGTAAAAATCACGCAAGTGACACTCTACCTCGTACGCAGAACTTCCCGCGAGAAAGAACAACTCCTCCAAAAACACCAAGAATGGCCAGGTCCATTGCCAACGGTAGTTCATCATCCGAGCGCGCATTTGGCCCATGATGACGGGTAAACTGGTGAGATCTTGGTCGGCAAAACGGCCTACGGTGTGATCAGCTACCAACTTCGATTTCGTCCACACAGATTCGCCTCCACGATGCAGCCTCTTGATCTTATTGGTCCTCGTTGTCAACACACTCGGAGGCAGTAAATCGTCGAAACCGAGATAGTGGCGTAGCAGTTGCTGTTCTTGCACTTGCGATACTCGTGTACTAGTGTTCTTGTCTTCTTGCTGTGAATGTGGTAGTAGCGATCGATCTTGTTCTCCGTGTTCACCTTGCAGAACGACTGCACCAGTTCCGATGCCAAGTCCTCGCGGCACTGAAGACGGTTGAAGCAGTGCCGGATGAGGTTGCAGGTGCAAGGACAACTTGATGTGGACATCTTTCAACGCCACAACCGGATTCCGCAACTGCAACTGCGTCGGCCGAGTGTAGCCACCAACATGCTCGAAATGGCCTCGAGGTCGGCATCGGTACCTGCGCAAAACGAAGGTGTTTGTGAGCAGTGACCACAGTGTCTTCCAGCAGTTGCGGTTCTAGTTCACAGGCAACGTAAACGGTATGAATTGGTCAATCTTCAAACGATGATCTAGAATTAGTTGAGAAATAACTATGACACCTGTGCAAATTATACCAGTTGAAGATGAAGATGTACACAACCAGAAGAAGATCTAAATTCATATCAGTGCAAATTATACCATGAAGGTCCGATCGCCCTCTTCCCTACCTGCTTTCCGGACAACAAGGAAAACAAAGCGAAGATGTCTCGTGTGCTGTTGTGTATTTCCTCTGCAAAAAAATCTAGCAATGGTATGCAGACTAGGAACAACGGCTCAGACCGAAAACCAGTGACGGACGGACCAAGAATCTCCACCACTATGTCGGAGCTCAAATCTGCGACGCCGAGCCGGAAAACACACTGTGGTGGAGCGAACGTTACCGAAGAACAAGCGGAGGCATAGAGGCGACTGAGGGTTGGGATGTTAGAACAAGATGTTGCAGCTGCAAGCACTAACTTAGGAGATATCATTTAATTTCAGCACGTGGCCTTTTTCATGTTTCACTTTCATCTTGTGGTGCCATACATGTTCCTAGTTGTCATAAAATTCTTTGCCGCGCCAGGGGGTGGAGGCTCTGGCGCAGAGGCTAGTACGACATCCTCCTTTGCTTCCTCATCTTCTTGACCAGGGGCACTGTTGTCTTTCGATGGTGACGCTGTTGTTCTTGATCTTGTTTCACCTCCTAGACCTGGTTGGTGTTCTTCTTCTTTCGCATTTGATCCAAACCACCTCCTCATACCTTTAAAAGGCACTGCCGCATGCTCTGTGTCCAAATCTGATATCGCATTGACCGCATAGTCGTCAGGCATTATGGTCTTGTTCATCCGACACTCGAAATCCACCAGGTGCACGCGAACTGACACCTGAAAGACGCTGTCCTGGATGAAACGGTGTGACATGGCGTCAGGAGGCGGTGTGGATGAAAAAGTTGATGTGGTGGAAACCATGGCTTCGTTCGTGTCGTGAAGTATTATTTCTTACGCTTTCTCAAAATTTTGTATGTTCTTGTATCATTATGTTGACGTGAAGAAAAAAATGATTACGATTCTGTAGGTAGCATGCAAATGCCAAAATAAATAAGAAAGCAATGAAACCGATAGCTCTGAGGAATGTCTCATGCAGAACGTTATCGTTCAAACTCATCTTGAAAAGTGTCATCCTTGACGGAAAAAGCAGATTGCGCTTCTGCTGAGATTCTGGAAGATTTGTGTATCGCGTTTGTCACGACTGAGGGGATGCTTACTTTTGCATGGAAGTCCATTACAACAAAGTTGCACTTCGCCATCTCCTTCCTCTTCTAGGCAAGGAGACTGAAAAGTGAAGATATGTCGTTGGATGTGAAATGTGTCTACCTTGAAGTTGTAGTGCTGCCGTGTTTGTGTTGACCGACAAATACAACTAGCGCTTGCCGCGGCTGAAATTAATCCGTTGTGCTGTTCTACGTATAAGCAGTAGCAAAATTGCGAAAACCCTTTCTGATTCTTCTTTCTGCTACTTTTAAAAATCTGTTCTGTGACATGTGAGAAGCGAGAAAATTGAAACTGTCCTGTTCATCACATTGGTTATTCAACATGATGACGCGCGGCAGTCGCCATCTCCATCATCTATCGAGCTTCTGCTCCTTACTGCACACAACGTCTTCTATCCAGTCTCGTCCTCTGCGCGAAGAACGGCTGAAGCTACTGATACCTCCACACCTAGAAGGGTCTCCCATATCTGATCTCGCCACAACCGATGCGTGCTCCTGCATTGCCCGTAGTCTTCGAGGTTTTGCCGTTGACGCCAGGTTGTGAGTTGTCTCCGCGACCTAAATCGTCTGGGTCGGCATGGACCTTGGGAAGCGGAGGTCGTACATCGTGATCGTGAAGAAACAAATTCGCTTTGATTAAATAGAAAATAAAAGACGACGTCAACGTCAAGGTCAACGATTTTTTTACAAGAAAGTTTCTTCAATTTCAAAAACAAGAAAACCAATACCATCACACTCCTTCCAATCACCGACCATGGACCTGATAATTTAATCAGATGATCTCGCAGCTCGCCTTTTGAGCATCCATTTTTGTCAACCACAATGTTGCCCATATCACCTACATGTCTCTCCTTATCCTGAGGCCCGCCATGCTGCTTATTGTCCGGATTGTAGTGCGGTCCGGCAGAGGCACAGCCATCGCTAAAGTCGGCTTTCTCATGGATGTGGAATCCGTGAAGACCTTCCTTACCGCAGTTTTTCAGGTCCCGGGGATTAGAGGGCTAGAAAGATGTCATGTGAAGCTACACTTCTAAGTCTGAATTTGTAGCATCTGATGATGTTAGTCGGTTCGGAATTGTCCTACGACTTCCCTGAGTCTCTTCTGAGTTTTACGGATTTCCCTGATGTTAAAACTGTTGTGTTGAAGAAGTTGAAGATGTTGATATTGCTGATAAGGCTTACTTTCAACTCGAAAACATAAACTTGAGGATCCCACAGGTTGTATCTTTCACTTTCTCCATTATTTCTTTGTTCTACTACTTACTTCTAGATCTTGTCCTACTAATGCCGTCAGATCATAAACTTGATCACACAGGTATCTTTCTCCATCTCGAACGTGACGATTCCTGTGCATCCCGTCTCCGGTTGCGAAGGGTCACAGGGCTTTCCTCGTGGAGCGATCTCGCATCTGGCTGTTAGTGGGCGACAACCGCCAGCACCGCAAATCGGAATAATGAAATCCGCTAAGGCGTCCAGAAAGATAGACATGACTTTGTTTTTTTAGTACGTGGTTCTTGAAGAAGATAGTGACAATTGTGTTTTTCGACGTGCCTGAGTATTCTTTTTAGTCCGCCGTTCTTTCCCTTGTCATGTGCAACAATGCAAAATCAATATCATTTTCATTTCTTGTTCTCCTCCAGATGATTGACCATAAATTAAAAAAGTTACTTAGTAGAAAGATGAAAATCAAAATGTAAATGATTTCTTCTCTGGGAAAGAGAGGTCTAAAGGGTGGTCACATTTTTTTGAGAAGAAGGGACAGATCGCTTCGTTCACCGCTCCGTGTCACTCTTTGTCGGGTAGTCGCCTTCTTTCGAACTTCTGAAGATGAGCCCTTCAGTGTGAGTTCGTAGGACACTGGCATCGCGGCCCGTCACAAGCCTACTTTCGAAGTTTCAGAGCCAAAGGTGGTCTTCTTGGACAACGACAAGGAGATGACGACAAAACTTTTCATTTCTAATACATCAGTTCTGCACATTTTTCTCCGAGTCCAACTTGAGTCGCATTCTCAAGCTCATCAGGAGAGCAGCACGTTAAGATAAGTTAATTGAGTGCTGCACCTGCAACGAGCATTGAGCAATGCTAGCTAATTTCTAAATGATAGGGTAGGGCAGGGATTCGCTCGCCTCGAGGAGGTGAGCGTTCACGACTATGAAAACGCCGAAAAAGAGTCTACTTTACTAGACCGAGCTGTGCTTGAGCTGCACGCGAGGACCGACATGTCTAGGAAATGCCTAAATAAATGCTCCTACAATAATACGCAACCTAATAGACCAGCTCTGCTCTGATAGTACAATGAAACGCAGTCGCTACGTCAAATAGATACAACTTAATCAATGAATATGTAGTTAAGTACAAGCTTTGGAATTTGTTCAATCGCTCTTGTTCTTTCGCTCAAGCCGCACCACTACAACTAGTTCTGTCTGGTACGGGTATCGTGGTCGTCGAATGTGCTGCCCGGTTATTAGAGGATGCGTCACCCATGTTCAACCTTTTTGCCGCACTACTAAGTACTATACTAATACCTCAGCGCCCGCTCAGTCGACTCGCGCCAACCCTCATCAACCGAGCTATTCTTGAAGCTCAGACGCGCAAGCGCTTTCGCCGTGGGCCCTTCTATGTCGTCTTTCTTTTTGAACGACGGCGTGGAGCTTGGACTTCATTTTGTTTTTCTTGACCCTAATCGTAATCGAACAGCTCATCCAACTCAATTATCAGCTTCACTTTCATCACACACGCTAGAACTAGCGGTCTTTTATTTTTCCCCGCCTAGGACATCGTTGCGCCTATCTTTATAGAAGACCCTGCCGTCGAGCTTCTAAATTTAATATTTATAGGTTCATTTTATTCAAGTGTCACGACGGCAGGGTCTCAATAAAATGTCGGAACACGACGAGCGCAGTTATGAGTACCCGATCTTACCAGGACTAATGGAATTCCGCATGGATCTGATCGTGTACCGTGTTCTTAACCTCTACTAGCTGTTAACGAGTCTCAGCCTCTCGCAATCAACGAAAATTCCAAATTGTACAATGTCACTACTTGCCCTCTGATGACCTGATGTCAGACTGTGTCTTATCGTTAACTTAGAAGCTTTATTGCTTGCCGCACTTCTTGCCCTCTGATGACCTGTCAGACTGTGTCGTATCGTTAACTTAGAAGCTTTATTGCTTGCCGCATTTTGCTCATGGCTTTCGAGAGAATTATTGACTATTCTACTTCATCAGATTCAGTAAAAATACCAAATCCGACGAGTCCTATCAACGAACTACGAAAATCAATCTTTTTTACAAGCAACAAAATTTAATAGACTTGATTTTACACTTTACAGAGACAGGACTGTACTGTATACGTATCTATAGGCTGTTCTTGTTCATCTTTGCAGGTAACTGTACTTGAGGCTAGTGCATCTCCAGCACTTCGAGCCGTCTATCAACAATAAATCTCAGAAAAGTAGGAGTTCTGTTTTTTCTTGGAAACCAGTATAAGACTAAAAAGAGCTTCAGCTCGTACTGGTTGTTGTTGTTGAGCTTCCACGACTTTTGTAATTTAGCAGATGAACAAACACAAAGTAGAAAAAAGGACAATCAAATCAAACACCCAGTATTGTTGAATTCGGATGATCAAAAATAAAAGGCTAATTCTCGTGGTCTTCAACTTCATCTACTACTGATACAATTTGTTTCTTTCTTATCCTTATATCATATGGAAGATTTTAGTGCGAGACCTTCTTCAAAATACTTAGCTTCAATATCAAAATCAATTTGCGTAAACATGAGCAATAGGTTGCTCTACTCTTCTTCCTACATAAGTTGTGCTTCTGGTTGGTTCGGCTAGTAAAATGATAGAAGCAGTAGAACAATATCAAAACGAGATCAGCATCAGTAGCCGCAGTACGCCTGCTACTTGTTTAGTATCTGTCTCTCATCACGACCCTTGGTCGTCCCTGCAGCTTGAAGACGCGCCTCATCTAGCAAACGCTTTTCACGACCATCGCGATCACCATGGCGAAGGACCACGCTTCCCTTGCTTTTATCAGATAGAGATGAGTCCTTATCTCGTCGCTGCGATCTTGAACCAGAGGAGTACGAGTAGCAAGACGAACAACTTCCACTACAACTACTTCCGCGACTGCTGTACGAGCCGGCTGAGGAGCGAGACTGGGACGACCTGGAACGTGATCTGGATCTACATATCCTTCTTTGACGACGTCGACGCCAAACCGCGCTGGTCCTTAAGATTGCTCCCCCATAATCGCCATAGAAGTCATCTGGTCGATCTGGTCGTCCTTTTGGAGGTTTTGTGTAGAAGTTGTGGTGTCCAACTATTTGATCTTGGGTGGCGCCGGTTCCAGATCGGGTTTCCACATCCTGACGCAACATGTTAGTCACCCCATGATCAGGAGCAAGAGTCGACAATACGAATACGGGACGCTCATTCTGTTTTGCAGCTGCTTGCAGCTCAAGAGCTTCTTTTTTACTCCGAGCTTGCTCCAGCGTGCCAGCCTCATCAACCTCATAGGTATCATAATTTTGACTAGAACGTTCTTTCATTTCATCCTCCTGATGAAAGGTATGCTGATGTTGACCTACCTCCGTGTCTACTCCTCTCTCATCCTTTGCCGTGTCGACGCTTGAGAACACTGACCAACATGTGTTGCCGCTACCGCATAGGGTACCATATGGCACTAAGACCAGGTCGCCTGAGCATGATGTGCTTCGCCTGTGACTTTTGTGTGCACCGCCTAGCAGGTGCCTTTGTTCATATCCCTGATGCACATGAAGGAACTCCTCGCGTGTAGTACTACTCTGTGCAGGAACCTCCGACTGCATAATTTCACCGTCTTCTACAGCTTCCCCAACCTCTCGTCGTTCCAATCCACTGAAGGCAGCAGGACAACTTTTTCTTCTCCTATCCTCATCCTCAGCATACCACATATCGATTGGTTCCATTTCCGTTTCCTTTGCTCCTAGTTCGTGCTGCTCGACTTGGAGAGAACTTGAAGAAGAACTGTGAGGACCATTGTCGTTCTTCTTCTCTACTTCGCCGCTGCGCGGCTTGTCACTATTACTATTAGAAAGATCTTGAAAGTAGGAATCCTTAGTACGGAAGTCCTCGTTCTCTCGGTGTACTTCGCGAGTGATATTGTGCGCGGCACGTTCGTCGTCAGCTTCAGCAGGAGGAGAAGATCCCGAACTGTTCTCGTGCTCGAGCTCGTCTTCGCAAAAACTATGAAGATTTTCTTCGCTGCCGGTGCCCTTCCCTTGACCGTCACCGTCTTCTTCATCATAGTAGGAGACGCCACCGTGACGGGGCTCTTGATGATAGTACCAGCTGCTGTTGAAATATTCCTCGTCATCTTCATGTTCACATGCTGTAGTTGCTTCGTAATTGATGTTGTATTGGACGCTCTCGTCTCCCAGCCCTTCACCTTCTTCCACATACTTCTGCGCGCGTGTTCCTAGTCTCCCACCCGCTTTGTACATCTCGCGCGCAGCTATTTGTTGCATCAGGGCTGTGGTATTGCCGGTTGCAGTTTTTAGCTGGGCCCTCAATGTGCTCAATGCGTCGCTTGGCTTCGCTGGTGATGGTGGACTTTCTTGCGGCTCATCTAGAAGAACCATCTCCGACAGGGAAGATGGCGAAGACCAAAACAACTCTTGTAGTTGATCTGCGTCCACATCGCACGACATCAAAGGCGTCAAGGACGGCGGACGCTCCAAAAAATTTTCCGCCGACGATGGCACTGGCGGCGAGTGCCTAGCTATCTTCGCAGACGGCGTCGGGGACTGCAGATAATCCTCAACATCAACTGGTAAGGCGTGCTCACTCGTCTTGTCATATTGACAGCCGACGACGACGCGGGAGGCGCTTCTTGATGATTCATCTTCTTGCGCGGGACCAGGTACTGCAGAAGGTGAGCTAGTTCTTCTCCGTTTCTTCGTCGTCGAAGACGAAGAGTGACTCCGCGCAGTTGCCGCCTTTCTCTTCCCTTCAGTTCTCACTGCTTCAGCTTCTTCAGGTTCGTCCTGCGTTTCACCTCTTCTACGCAGTATGCCTCGTCTTTCGTTCGTACTCGAACCCAATGTGCTTATCCGATCGACGAGTGGGCTTTTGTTCAAAAGTGGGCCTCTCTCCCTGAATATGACCGTGTCGTCACGCGGATTCGGATCGTGAATCTCGCCGTTGTACCTAAGTAGCTCACGTGTCGTGAGAGTCAAGGCAGTTCTTCAGACTTATACATCTTCGATCTTCCTGTTCCTTTGCGTATTTCTAAGTCTACTGGTGAGCACGTCATCGAAAGTGATGAAATTCCCCCCAAAAAAAAACTACTAGAGTGGCATCAGCAAAGAAAAGACAATTACCTTGATGCCCTCGACGCTTCGTGGTACGCGTCTTTCAAATACTTCGTTGATTGAAGCGACATCTCCGACAGGGATTGAGCTTCAGAAGTAGAAGTGGAACTACCGCAGAAGGCAATACTAGTATTGGAAGTAGAGGACGAAGATATTGGGAGCTCCGCTTTCTCTCGACTCTTTCTATCATGGCGCTTTCGTTCACGTTCACCCCTACGCGTACTTCTGCCTCTCTCGTCGGAAGTGGTACTCGGCTGAAGTGACTCATAGAATTTTGTGCGCAGCTGCTCTACTCTACGTAAATCCTGATCACTATTCTTACCAGTTAGACGAGGCAGAAGATCATCACCCTGCAGATCGTTGATGCGATAAGACGGAGTGCCAAAGGTGGAGGAACTCGATGAAGATGAGGACGTACTCGTAGTACTAGTGGCACCTCTTCCTCTACTGGGATGAACAACATACGAAGAAGAAGTAGGAAAATGGTGCTGTTCGCTTCGCGGTCCACGTTCTCGTAGTACGTGCCGATCGCGATGATTACTATCTTCTTCCGAGTAATTTTTTCTCGAAGTAATCGATACTATGGAAGCAGGAAAAGCAACATTTTGGCGTGCCGTGACGTTGTTCCCATCATATCCACCTAGTGCACCTAGTTGGCTCAAAGTCTGATGTTGGGATGGCCTCGTCGTAGATGCACTGCTACTACAACTAGAGGAAAAAAGCGCCTGCCGGATAATTTCCTTGGAGCTTGGTAGGGTACTGCATTTCTTGCTGTTGCTCTCGTCCCATCCTCTACCGCGCTCGTCTCGACGTGTTTCATCTCGTCGAGGTTGAGCATGTTGTTCTCCATTGTTTCTACCACTGCCGTTTTTAAGAGTCCGGCAAGAGTTGTTCTTCCGTTCTTGCAACAGCTTAAGCCTTGCCAGTGCGCGCTGGTTGTTACGTTCCCTCCCTGGTTGTACTTTTGAGGGTGCTCGGTTGTAATTCATCCTCGCGTCGTGGAAGGAGATGGGAAACTCCACCAACTAACTTACAGAAAACAGTAGGTCTCTCTTTTTAGCACTAGGCCACTCATTCTCATTATTATACTATAACTCAAATTCTTTTTATGACTCACATTGTATAATGTAAATTTACAATTGATTCTTTTGCTTTGGAACAATATGCATCAAAATAAGACCCCAACAGTGTCGCTCCCGCTGATGCAAATTCGATTCATTTGAGTTATCTACTAAGTCCTCTAAAATAATCAGTGCTCATCGTCCTCTGCCTCTCGGTCTCGGATACCTTCACTCAGAAGAACATTGTGTCTGTGGTCTCTCGTAATGATAACAATTTTTTTTACGTCAAATTTTCCTACACCTACAACAAACAACATGACCGGACACTACTAATATCAAGTTGTGAATCCTCTACTTCAAACAGAAGAAGTAGAGGGCTTCATTTCTTAATGGTTGGAAGATCTGGCGAAGCAGGGACAAAGAACTTACTCGAGTATATTTGGTGCGTTTTTTCACCATCTTCAGGAGGGAAGTCTAAAAGTGTAGATGTACATTCATTCATGTACAAAAAATGGGGGAATAAAAATGATCTTTCGTGGTACTCTTCCAGGCGTCTTTTTACAGAGAAGTTATACAGGGGAGCGAAACGTGGGTACTAGATTTCTCTTGCCAGGAGGACTGGCTGCGTATATTGATTCAGCCTTTGCTGTTTCTCTTCGCAATTAGAAATATCTATGTAGATACATGTGGTGCAAAACGAGGCAATTTTTTAGTTCATAGTACTCGAGTCCTTTTACAGTCTCATCCAGAGTAGAACCACGACATATATTAGACTTTGAGTTTCTATAATAGAATCCGCAGTAGATGTAGAGCCACGACATATCGTAGTAGCAATGTAGTTCAAGACAATATTTTGATCTCGTTCGAGGACGAGCATGAGGTCAAGGGAAATTTTGGGTACAACCTTAAGCTCAACTACACGACATGATCATGATGAATAATAGGGCCGCTTGAACTTCTGCACTACAGGTACAAGGGGCTTGTTCGATGAAAATGAAAGGACACGATGAAAAATACTAAGACAAATGAAAAACAAACATATTACTAACAAATCCAAACGCTTTAAGGTTAAGTACTCATTTGTTACCTTTGATGAGGGACATGTGTAAGTTTATGAAGCAAGGATGAAAGTTTGTGAAGAACGATCCGCAAAACCTAAACCAACGTAGTACTAAATTAATACAACAACAACGTACCTCTACTACTTCCAGTACAGAAAGCAGCACTAGCACAACTATTTTGCAGAAAGAGAAATAGAAATAGTTTTTGTGAATCAAACTTGACCTTCAAAGGAATATGAAATACATCTAAGTACGCAAGTACTTGTAAAATTATGCGAGGACGTCGAAAAAGTCTTATTCGGCGTTTTCGTCCACAGCACGTTCATCACTCAAGTCACCGTCACCAGCGGCTTTCGAAGCAGAAGGAGTCGCGACCACAGAGCTCGATTTGTTGAAGGGGTTGTTCGGGTTTGAAGATGTTGCACCTTGTAGTGCGTCTTGATCTTGCCCCTGTCCTTGAGGACTAAGACCAGCATCGTCCTGGGGCCCTATGTTAAGCTCGCCGCGTCCTCCTTCCATGATAGGACTGGTCCCTGTATCTAAATTCTGATGTAATCCCTCTTTCATGAGCTCGTTTTGACCTTCATTCACGCCGAAAGGGTCTACGTTGTGCTCCTCTGGTGCCTGCGCTATTGCTGCAGCAGCGGGACTTACTTCTTCAGCTCCTCCTACGGCATTATGAATGGGAATCTCAGAAGAAGCTTGCAGATTTTCAGCAACTACACCAGATGAATCAACTGCAGGCACAACTGCCGGTACTTCGCCGGCTCCTGATCCTGCTTCTGGAGAAAGGTCCACTGCTGGAGGTGCATGTTGATTGAATCGACTCTCTCCTTCACCAGTAGTGACAGTTGTGCTGTTCATCTCGTCTGGTGCAACATGATCACCACTGACTGTAGTTTTCATCGCTTCACCTCCATGCACCGCCATATTATTGCTCATAGTGGAGGTTGAAGGTCCAATCGCGACACTCTGTGCTGCATCCATTCCCGCCGCACCTCCTGCGACGTCAGCAAATCTACTCCTGGGACTTGCTTCCGGACCTCCCGGTGTCTTTTCCGCTCCAGTGTATCCAAGTCCTGGTCCCCCAGCTCCACCTCGAGCCATGTTAAATGGACCTCCTGGTACTCCGTAACCGCCACCTCTATAACCGCCTGATCCCCATTGTTGTTGTCCCGCCCAACCTCCTCCGTAACCATAATTATGACCTCCGCCTTTCATCATGCCACCACCTTTCATGCCATAGCCGCTGCCATAGCCTCCTCCACCATGTGACCAAGAGCCGCCCATGCCATAGCCACTCGGCTGCGAAATGCGGCCTGCTTGCGGCAGCATCAATAGCGTGCCATCACGTTCAGACATGAAGGGATGATAAGGTTAGAGGTAGGGTTTTGGTGTTTGCTGCTTCCCCCGTTTGTTATGCTCTTTCCCGTTGGGAGAGTCAAAACAAATTGCGACACGAACACCTAAAACACACCCATAATAAGGATCGGATCCTTGCTCCATGTAGGTGAGGCCTCCGATGTGGACGATTGGGCAGAAGCCATACCACATGCGCTTACAACTGTGGTGGACACAGCACGAGTGTTCAGCTGTGATGTTTGGAAATGAAGAAAAGCTCCTGTTGACATGAATTTTAAAGAAATAATTCGTGAAAAAGAAGATAGATGAAATAAGTAGTTGAAATCGAAAGATCTCCTGCAATGGATATTAATGCTAGAATGACTCAAAAAGCAAACGGTCATATATGGACCGGAAACTCAAATACCAAAGCAAACGGTTTCCGGTCCATATTCGTGGTCTTTCGCCATCTCATCGATTTTTTTGAGCAATTTCGAAACGCTTTCTCCCGATTCTCGATGCGGAGTATTGTTAGAAAATCGCAGTGCTATAGGTAAGCGAGGGTGGGGCCATTGTTGTGCGAAGTACCTGGTTGATTGGTTGAGTGAGAGTCATCAATGTTTCAATGTTTGTTGCTTTTGTATCATTTGTTCCGGAATAGACACAAACTCAAACAGAGCATGTAAAAAAAAATCATGAAAGCGAGAACAAGTACAAGAGGTTTTGCAAGAAGTACAAGTAGAAGCAAATGAGTGAAGAAAACATCTACGTCTTCTAGAAAACGAAAAGTACCTGAATTTGATATCTTTGAGCAGATATTTGGTGTCGTCGCGCATCGGGGGCGCCTTGAGCAGTTTCAGCACACACTCAGACAGTTGGAAGATACTCTCAGCGGACAACTGATTCATCTGGAGATGGATCTCTGCTATTCGTAGGACATCAGCGGGAGCAGCATCCCCTGCTTGGTCTTCAACGCCACCTTTGATCTTTGCAAATTCGGTAAGGTAACGGCAGAGGGAAGCTGTCGACGATAGTCGGTTACCGAACAGTTTGAGGCAAGAAACCTGGAGTTGGTGTAGGATGTTGAGAAACGAGACGAGATCAACATCAGGGTAATTGTCACGGGATGAAGATGACCATAGTACATCAAAAAAGCTGTAGTATCTTCACGAAGACGATGAAGATGACCATAGTACATCAAAAAAGCTGTAGTATCTTCACGAAGACCATCCTGTTGGTGGAAATTAGAAGAACAAGAAGTACACTGGGACTGCATTTCATTTTCAATTTTTGAGCGATTTTTACTCACATAAGATGGATATGGAAGGAGGACCACGCAAACAAAAGTCTAAAGATTGTAGTACCTCAATCTTCCTATTCAGCATCCAGTCGACAATCCGCTCCAGGCCTTCGTCCTCGAGTTTCGTGTGATGCAAATGTAGTTGTAATCGGCAATCTGACCAGTCCATGCCAGCCTGCTTGATGCTGTCCGGACCAAAAAGATGGTCGTCGAGGACTTCCAGGAACTGTTGAAGATGTATTTTGAAAATAAAAGTCGTCTAGTTCTTCGTGATGCAGATGCCTATAATGGAGAGAACTGTTGAAGTTGATGTTGAAGAGAAATTCTTCTTGGCAAGGTAATGGTAAGTCTAATTGTAGTTCTATAAACTACTCTAGTAGTCTATACCAAGTCGATATGTGCTCCTAGGTTCTCGAAGAGCGGATCTCCCGTCTCCTGCTTGTCTGGACTTTTCCCACTTGGCAACGGATTAGGTGCTGCGAAGTTGAACAATGGCTCCAATCGTGGTTGTGGTACCGAGGATGACAGAGTCGGAACCAGGATCTGGCGGTTGGGGTAGTAGGTGATGTGTTTCTTTACCAAGTTCGAATAGACTTCGCGCATTTGCTCCTCATCGTTGGAGCGTTCAGCGGGATTTGTAATCTTGTAGCCCTCTGACGCACGCAGCACAACTGCGTATCTGCGGCTAAAAGGGGCGTCAGGATTGCCGGGATTCGCGGCACTATTGGCCATCATGTGCTGCTGGTGCATCATCATTTGCTGGTGCTGTTGATGGTGCATCATCATTTGCTGCTGTTGTTGATGGTGAGCATACATCGCATGCTGCTGTGCAGCGGCAGCGTTGTAACCTCCGTGAGCTCCGTGTCCATAGCCACCACCCATCATCATGCCAGGTTGCATCAGACCTCCCACACCAGCTGCAGCGCCACCCATTCCCATTCCGCTCATCATCATTCCATTTGCTCCTGCTCCTCCCGCCATAGCTCCCATGCCTGCTCCCATTCCGGTCATACTATTCGATCCTGTGATACTGTTCATGCTCATGTTCCCGTACATGCTGTTCATGCCACCCACACCCATAGCTCCTCCTGCCATAGTGCTAGTACTAGCATTACCAACCATACTGGTATTCGCAGATGCAGATTCCATTCCGCTCGCAGCATCAGCTGTCGTGCCGTCAGCAGTTGTCTCTCTTTGCCCTCCTGGTGTGTTATCACCAGTCGCTCCCGCCCCTTCACCCGTTCCCCTACCAATGCCCCCAAAAGCAGGAATAGGCGGAGGAGCTGTCATAGGGTCTAAGTTTTCGGCGTCAGCATCTCCTTTGGGTTTGGATGCATCCCCGTCTTGGCCGCCAGTAGATGTTCGCTCTTGGTGTTTCAGAGGTTCTGCTGAAGGTGCACTGAACATCGGCACTGGTGCGGTTCCGACAGGAGGTAACACTATTGGATTTTTTGGAGGGAAGAGATTTTGATTTTTTGAAGATGAAGTGAATGTACAGATGTGGCAGAGAGATGAGGAGAACTGAGAATGTACAGATGTGGTAGAGAGATGTAGATCTAGATGAGGAGAACTGACATATCTTCGAGACAGCAGCGTTTGAGTTAGTTCTTCGACTTAGGATGCAATTCTCAGCCTTCGAAATGTTCATCCAGATCAATAAGAAGAACGTATTCATCCTTCAACAATGTCAAACCTATACCTAAAGCAGCTACATCAAAATTGAATAAGTACCAGGATGAACTTTAGCCGCTGCTGCGTCATCTTCATCTTTCTGTTTCTGGGCTGCTCTGTTAGCCTGCTGTGCTAACTCTTGAAAACTGGTGCTGACAGTACTGAAGACCATCCTAGGCTTCCCCGCTGAAGCCTGACGCACTGGGGCAGGTGCGAGGTAAGAAACGGATTTGGCTTTGCCGGAGAAGGCGAATTTCACCTGTGGTAGTGGGTGGGGAGGGAAAGAGTACTGGTTTTTGAATTCTTTGGCGTCAATTAGAATTGATGGTGTGATTGCATGATGGTGGACGAACAAGAAATCGTTGGAATCTAACCACGAAAAACTACGCCAACTCGAGAGTACAAAACTTGTCGTACGTCGACGTTGAACTACATCTACATCATCAAACAGGTACGAAATACCTTTCCTTCCTCCGTCAGGTCGTTAGTCGGTAACAACGTAGCCGCAGCCGTGGTTGTTCTACCGGTAGGCGAGTCAGGTTTGGCGAAGAGATGATAGGCTGTTCTGGGAGACGATGTGGGAGAGGACATTGTCGTAGCATTGGCATTGGATAGGATCTGAGCAGCCATTTCCACTCTACTAGCCATGGGGTCTGCATTTTCGATAGAGACTGGACCACTTTCGTCCTTTTGACCTGCGTCCTCACCAGTTTGGTCTTGTGCTGGTACTTGAGCGGCGTTCTTCTTTTCATCTTCTGGAGAATTCTCGCGTTGTCGTTGCCGAGACCGAGACGGGCTACTACTTCTACTTCTACTTCTGTCACGTCCTCGCTTCTTGTCCTTATGGAGGGAAGTGGAGGTTCCTGCGCTACCCTGATCCTCGGTTTTGCGCGTCTTGCCATCCCGACTACGCGCTGAGGAAGAGCCACTACGAGTGCGCTTGTTTGTGGCATTGCGACTGTCTTTTCGGCCACGACGCTCACCGCTGCGACTACGTGGACGTCGAGTACCATCGCGACGACCTGGAAATAGGAGAGGAAAAGAAGAATTGGTAATAGCATCGGTGAAATAAAAACAGACGAGATGTGTATACTTTTAAGTACGTTTAGGTTTACAACCATTTCCTGAGTATAAGGAATTTTTAGAAGACATCTTCATCTCTAGTACTAGTTAATGTTGGATAATGAGAAAAGCATCAAGATATTCGAGAGTCACACGTCACCGAGGAGTTCGAGTTATTTCACAAGAATATGATCATTATCATTGGAGAATAAACAACTCAAAGTACCTTGATCCCTACGCCCTCTCCCTCTGGAGTCGTCCCGTTGATACTTCCCGTATTTACCGTAGCCTTTGCCGTGCTTCCCATAGCCTTTCTTTCCCATTTTGCCTTTCATCCCGTAGAAGTCCCTATGATCTCCCTTTCTGCCTTTACCGTAATTGTTGTAATAACCCTTCTTTCCGCCATCGCGGCTGTCACGTCGTCTGCGGGGTGGACTGCGATTGCTGTTCCTAGGACTGCGATCAGCACGTTCTCGGTCCTTGTTGGCACCAGGACTGCGGTCTCTACTACGGCTCTTCGCGGCAGGAGAGCCGCGTCCCTGCTCGCTTCCGCTACCACGCCTCCTTTTCTTCTTGTCTTTTTTGCGGTCACGGTCTTCACGATCTTTATCGTCATCATCTACCTTCTTCTTATCGCCGTCTTTCTCTTCCTTGTTCTCTGCTTCGTGACAGGAGTCATCGTCTTTCTTATCGTCCCTAGAAGATGCTTTCTTCTTCTTCTTAGACTCACCATGATCTGCCCTGTCTTTATCTGACTGCGCATCCTCCTGGTGGTCCTCTTCATCTTGATATTTCTTTTTATCCTTTCTGCGTCGCGGGCTGCCTGACACGGAACGCGAACGGTTCCTCCTACTCTTCTTTTTGTCCTTGCGAGTAACGTCTTCTAACTCAACATCGTCTTTATCGCCATCGGCTACTTGTTGTTCGCCCTGTCGTGCCTGTTGTACATTTTCGGCATCAGAAGAAGAAGCGGCTGAACGCTGCTGCTTGTCATTTTTCCTAGCATGATCCTTTTTCGGACTACGACTTTTGTTAGACCTTTTTCTGCGGCCAGCGTCGCGCTCAGACGATACTGAACCCCGGCGTGGACGCTTATCCGCTCCCTTCTGACTAAGCTTTTTTTCACGACGTTGAGCCCTTTCTCCATCTCCATCTTCGCCTGCTGATACAGAAGCAGAGCGCCTTCTCTTGTCTTTGTTCTTCATCGACGCTCGTCGCTTGTCTTTCTTTCGGGGGGAGATGGACTTCTTCGCATCATCGTTCTTGAATTTCAAGGGTGACCGCTTTGCTTCTTCTTTGACTGGTGACAACTTGTTGGATTTGTCCTTCGATGATCTTTTTGCTGGAGATTGAGACTTGTTGTCTCTTTTCGAGTCGGATTTGTTCTTCTTACTATTCTTAGTCCTCCTGTCTCGGTCTCCAGCATCAACATCAATGCTGTCGTCCCTGCGACCACGGTTGTCTCGCTTATTCTTGCCACGACGGTCATCTTCAGCAGCTTTTTGCTTGGTGTCCTCCTCATCAATGTCAGAGCTCCTCCTGCGCTTCCGCTTATTTCGTCTCTCGTCATCTGCTCGCTTTGGCTCGGCATCTTGCTTCTTCGCAGCTTCTCGTGACTCAGAACTGCCTTTTCGCTGCTTCTTGTTATCCGTTTTCTTGTCAGCACCTGAGGATGCTCTCGTCCTCCTAGCATTTTTGTTGTTTGCTGTTGAAGAAGATGCTCCAGCTTCTCGTTCAGGGCTGCCACTCTTCGATACTTGCCTTCTGCTTTTCATCTTAGACGTTGTAAGCTTCTCTACTTTTTTGGATGAAGACTTTTTCTTTTTCTTGTCGTTTTCATTAGGTTTTGAATCAGAAGAGTCAGCAGACACATTCCTCTTGCTTTTTTTCTCTTTAGAAGAGGTCTTTGCAGCAGGCTTTTCATCTGCGACTTGCTCTTCTTCAGAAGATGATGATTCTCCACCCTCATCCGATGAGGAGCCATCTTCAGACCCTGAGTCTGATCCAGAATCAGATCCTGAGTCATCGGAGCCCGAAGAAGACCCGGAGCCATCTCCCTCTTCAGAGGACGAAGACCCAGACTCATCTTCATCGTCGTCATCTTCAGCAGCTTCTTGCTCACGACTTTTGCCTCGTTTTTCCTTTTTAGTTGATTTACCTTGCTGTTCTTGACTAGGTTGGCCTGCTGTTGCACTCGATGATGATGAAGAAGAAGACTTGCTAATAGTCTTGTCACCTCCACCCGCGGCTGAAGATGATGAGACGGCTGAGGCAGTAGCCCCGCCTTTGTTGTCCTTCTCTTTGTTGTCCTTCTCTTTTGACACTTTTGAACCCTCTTGACTATCTTCCTCGTCATCGGAGTCGCCAGAGTCAGAGCCGCTTTCACCAGAGTCAGAACCATCATCGGAACTAGAGTCGCTACCATCTTCGTTGTCGGAGCCAGAGGATGAGTCATCTCCAGATGATCCAGAACTAGACGAGCCGTCTTCATCACCAGAGCTAGACTCTCCAGAATCTTCGGAATTTTCATTCTCTTTCTCATCGGCTTCCGCTACTTCAGCCTTCTTGTTGTCGCCACGCTTTTTGGTCGAATTTGATGAAGTTTTTGCATCGCCATTTTGATTTTTAGAGGCTGGCTTATCTCCTACAACTACACCCTGCTCACCTTGATGTTCTGAGGCATCAGCGCGTCTCTTTTTATTAGCTTTGGTTTCCACCAACTCCACCTTGCCATTTCCTGCTGTAGAAGATCTCCCACCAGCCTGTTCATCTACATCTTCAGTACTTCTCCTTCCATTTCTTGTACTGTTCCCGCCATCAACATCATCTCGTCTATTCTTATTGTTTCGCCTGCTAACGTCTTCTTTCTTGTCTTGTCTTCGTGGAGGCTCATCTTTTACTCGCTTGCTGGACGATATGAAATCCTCATCGGAGGTCACACCAGAGCTACCGCGCTTGCGACCAGGACCCATTTTTGATATTGCGACCCTTGGTCAAAAAACGTAAACACCTGCGGACAATCTGAATCTCTGCCTATGCTGGTCTTGCTCGATTACAAATTCAGACACTGAAACACTTCGCAATTACAACTTCAGTAGCGACTCGATTTCCTGCATGCCAGCTCTTTGAAGCTCTCGCTTCGTTATCTCCAAAAAAACCAACACGACCATACTTTGCATGCATCACTATGAACGTCCTCAGAAAAAAAACACAACATGTAAGTAACTGCAGAAACCACAATTTTTCTGTACAGAGCAGAACCACTTCCTGGATGAAGAACAGGATTGGTGAAGATGATGTAGCAGGAGGTGCATCTTTATTGATGGATAGACCAATAGAAGTATGGCAGGCCTAATCTATTGTACGGTTGGTGTGGAGCACGCCAGAATGATGAAATAGAAGGATGATCTTTTATTTGGTTTGAACATTCAATTTCTTCCGATTAGCAGGAGCTTGAGGACTAGAACAGAATGCAGTGCCAGAGTGAAGCGCGATGATATGATGTGCTATTTTTTTTTTGTAGGTAGAGAGGTGGACACGTGGTTCTGTTTGATCGATGATGAATTTGAAATGATCTTTTGTTCCATCTTAAAGGTACTATGCGAATTCAAATTCATCATGGCCATGAATCTTTAAGCATGAAGCTTGTTCTGCGTGAAATTTTAGCGTGACGCATAATATGAGAAGTCGAGACAATGCTCGTGTTTAGATCTTTCATGTTGTGTTGTGTTGTTGCGTCATTGTCTTGTGTTGTGTTGTTGCGTCAAAGTCCATACTGCGGTGTGAAAGGTTTGCTTGAAGTTATAAGGATGGAGATGGTCGTGGAGTGAAACATACAACGGAATGAAGTTGAAGAAGATGGATTGTGTCATTTATCATCTTTCAAGAGTAACTGTAACGCTAATGGTCACGCAAGAAATCCTTTCTCTTTGAGTAGCATCCATGCCTTTTCCGCGACGAGATGAGACCTTGTTGACTGTGACTCTTCCGGTCCAGCTTTATTAAGATGCGATGACTCCGCATGTTTCACTGAGCTATCCAAAGCAACAACAGGCAGTCCTGTCGCAGCCTCAAAATTTTTCAACTGCTCGGCTCGAATAGCCTTTCGCTTCGACCATAGATTATACGCATGAGCAGTCTCAGCCTCTCCCTCTTCTTGCCCTATCATCAAAGCCGCGCGCTTTTTGCATGTCTGCTTGTCACAGCGAAGCTCCAGGATGCAATCTACAGTCTTGCCGCTGGTTGCTTCCCTTTGTGGTATGTCTTCGAGTTCGATGTTTTCCCAAATGACCAACGGCCTTGGGTTTTGGCTACTTGCGCTACTTTGGAAAGCAAGTTCCTCATGCATCCTTAGTAGCTCTAATGCCAAGGTCGTCTTCCCGGAAAATCTAGGACCAATTAGCACCAAGACCTCTAGTTGTTTTTGTGTTCGTCCGCGATACAAACCGTGTTCTCGGATGAAATTTCGAACGTTAGGACTCAGACTCTTCAAATTGACCACAGATGAAGCAGAACAACCAAGTATTGCAGCTCTAATCGCAGAAGATGATGTAACAACGAGATCATGAAAATCCGTAGCGACTTCGACACGATTGCTCAGCTCTTTCGGAATCTTCACTTTGCCTCCACCGTCACCGTCCTCACCCCCATCTCCACGCGGCAAAACCATAATCTTGAAAGGAAAACTATTGATGCCGTACCAATCGCTAGACCGGTCTAGAGCTTTCTCATAGGAGTCTCGGCCGAGGATGAGGTACGTTTCTACTTCTGTAGTTCTGCTTGTTGCTACACCGTCTTCTTCTTTTTCTTCACTAGCTTGTATTTCCCTACACAAAGAATCGCGACCGCGCCAGTCACCTTGGTTATTTTCACGGACGTTGATGCGCGATGAAGCACCTGCCAATTCTTCGTTTTCGAATGCCGCTTTTAACATTTCTAGTCTCGTCTCTACTGGCGTCGCAAACGGCTTCAAAGGACTGTTCGCGTTCACGCACATATGCACACGGTGAAAACCACGATCTTGGAGTAGGAAACGTGCGAAGTCTAGGTGATTGACATGTGGAGGATCGAAGGCACCAGTGTAGACAGCTATTTTTCTCGCGTTCTTGGTTTTGTCCTCGTCGTGATAGAAGTGATTGATGTCCTCGTTACTAGTGAAGCTAAAGATAGCATTCTCAAGAGCTGGTGCTTGTCCAGCACTTTCGCTTTTCGGTCCTAAAACCGGTTTGCGAAAAACGAAAAGACGATAAATCCTTGAAACTTCGGGAAAATCATCATCGGCTCCTATTGTGGTTGTGCTACTAGGTAGAGGAGGTGGGTTTGTACTTGTCGAGAAGTTGTTCCCATTCTTTTTGTTCTTTCCCGCCTTTTTTCCCTTTCCGTGGACGTTACCTCCATCTGGACTAACAAGACCTTTCTTTACTGCTTCCTTCCAATACTGTCGAAAGTTCAAGCCATTAGTCCAGTGTAGTCCTGCTCTCTCAGCGGCTTCTAGCAGGAAATCAAGTGGCACCAAGTACTCCTTTGTCGGCGGGTCCACGTGGCCCGGCAGATAGAAAAAATATTCACCTCCCAAATTGATAGGTTTATTCGTGGACAAGCTGGTGAAAGATGTTGATGTTGTTGATGTTGAACAAGCCAAAGCCTCTGTACTAGTAGTATTACCAGTTCCAGTGCCAGTCATAGTGGTCGTCGTCGTGCTTGTGCTAGTAGTAGAACTAAAAGAGTTCTTATCGAACATTTTCAAATCTGTGATGCTGAACTCCTTCGGCTTCTTGCTTTCGTACTCCTCTAAGATGACCCCATTGTTTGGCAATGTCCCATAGAAAACACCTCCTGGCCTGAGCACCCTTCCGATTTCTCTGAGAACAGCGATCAAGTCCTCTTTCTGACGGCAAGCATAGTGCAAAGCGAATTGACAATTGACAGCGCACACGGAATTGTTAGGGAATTGACTCCAAAATGAAGATGGGCAGGATCCTCCAGCAGCAGCGTCTTCCATGTTATGAAAACAATCAGCGACCTGAAACGTCACGTGAGGAATGACCTCTTCGCCCTTATTCTTCTTGCCACGCTTTCCTTTGCCTTTGGAGGTCTTGTTCCCTGGACTTCCTTTTCGTCCCGCGATTTTGTTCAGATAACCGGTGTTGATAAGGTTTTTCCAGCGACTTTCTGCTTCTTTCACAGATTCACTACTGATGTCAGCTAGAACAACGCGTCGAGGAGATCCCGTCTTAGTAGTACAAGAACTACAACTTCTATTTTTCTCACCACCTTCCGGCTCATCCGCGTTTTGAACTAAAAAAGGTAGGTACTCGACTAAGGCTCCGCCTTTTCCGCATGCAGCGTCGATCAAACATCGAACTCCACCAGGAACTGTCGAAAGAGCTTCTTGAGTGAGCAATGCAACGATTTGATTGTTCATGGTACGAAATGGCGCGACTGTGGTCTCCGCTTCCCTATCCTTTGTCGCTTCTTGTCGTGGTTGTGGTTGAAAATTTCTCGTGACATTGTCGTAGTTGTTAGCAACGGCTTGTGATGCTGTGTCTGCAGGTGCAGATGGGGCCGAGGCAGCAGAGCAGTCGGCAGATGCAGAAGATGAAATTTTTTGGGTGTTCTTCGTCGTTTGAGGAGGATTGTTAATACTTCTGTTGCTCCCACTTTTTCTTTTAGTTTTACCATCTTTACGAACTGGTGGACGAGGTTCATCTACAACTGGACCACTCTCTATCACCTCTCCTCGTTCTTCTGCTGCCGACGCGACTGCTCTTTCGGAATACTCGATATCTTCCTGAAATACTTCCAATGGCCAGATTGGGCCTTGATTTTTCTCAATATATTCACCCCACTCGAGAAGTTCTGGACCGCGAATGTGACTCAGTTGGCTATATTCTTCTAGCGTCATCCATCGTGCCTGCAAACTGTTTTCATCCGCATAGGGCTTGGGGACGGTTCTTAGGTCTTGGTTCGAATTCTGTGGCAGTTGCTCGAGGGAATGAAATAGAGGGGCTAGAGATAGAATATCGGGTTTTGGACTCCTAATCCTATGACGATGGACTAAGATTGTATTTTTTGGCTTGGGACAACGACGACTGTGGCTTCATACTGATACCAATACTTACAAAAACTCAAAGATGTAGTTGAAACGTATTTTATTAGTCAAAGTCCCTGTGCTCAAAATCATGAATCGATCACATTCAAATTGCCGTATATCCAAATATTCCTCTGTAGGTTCTGCATACCAAACAACCGTTCGTTTTGTCCCGTATTTGCTCACCAAGGTTCTCCGTATCTCCAATATCCCACACAGCTTGATTGGAACATTCGTCTCTTCTAAACATTCCCGTATCGCACATGCTCTCACCGTCTCGCCTGCATCCAACGTGCCTGCAGGTATAAACCATCCTCGGTTGTGAGTCTCTTCAACGGCTAACCACTTTCCTGTGCGTGGATTCCGGCAAATGACATGCGCGACGTCGAGGGACTTCCAGAAAGTACGACCGGACGGAGGCATCTTGTTTTCGGTTATAAGTATAATTTATGTGTACAACTATGTGACCACTTCGAAAATTCTCTAGTGACTTCTACCAAGTTCTGCTTCTGCCGTAACTCTAACTGTAACAACGCCTGATTTTTGTTCGTTTGTTTTTTCAATGATCGAAGTAGACGGGAAAACCAATTTCGCAGACGCGGTGACTTATGCAACAATGGAATAGGGGTAGAGGTAGAGCTCGCAGATGCGAAATGAATTGATTCGAACCTTTTGAAAGCAAGATGAACAGCAACAGGAGCAATAGCGCCGTTATCACTTCTATCCTGCTAGTGTTCTGTACAAGACGCAGAGGAGCTGACAAAAGCGGTGGTAGGAGCTGAATTAGGATTCTCAAGAACTCAAGAATTTCAAAATGGAGATATCGCCACTCACGTGTGGTCATTCGTTCCTCTCTGCTCTTTCTCCTTCTTCCATCTACTCAGCAACTCTACGGCTCTACCCGCGCCATCCGCCTTCGCTGTTTCCAAAGCCGTTTCACCACCTGCTGATGGGAAATTAAAGACACCCAATGACTTCACTTCAGAATCTGCGCCAGCCGCAAGTAAAGCTTTGATTGCACCAATTACATCGTTTCCGGCTGCGCGATGAAGAGGTGTGTACCCCCACGTATCGAAATTCTGATCGACGCATATGGACAGCCACAGATGATCTTCTGCCTGAGGCTTCGTAGGTTGAGACAATTTTCCCTCAAACTCTTTGCCGAAAAGCCGCCAGGTAGTGGGATTGCGGAGAGTTTCAGGGCTGGGAGGAGGGTTAGAGTTGTAAAACATGTTGTAAACAGGTTGACGTCCTTCTAGATTATCTTCAGCTAGGTTGTATACTGGCACACCTAGCTGAAGATAATCTAGAAGGAAGTAGCACGACTAGCAGAAGTGAGCTTGAGCTGCTTCCTTCTCCTAGAAGAGTTTGTTATTAGGATCAAATAAAATGAATCCCCACTAGTATCTGTATCGATCCAATTATGATTTCTACCCCTATTTCGACATTCCCCTCTTGAGGATGTATTGGATTGAGGATGCATTGGATTTCGATTGTCTACCATAACTTCCAAAGTCGCCTTTTTACAAGCCTCCAACAGAACATTCACCATTTCCTTCATGCGTTCCCGCTCAAGCATCTTTTCCGTAACCATGCCACAGGTATGCAATGGCGTTGCCGCACCTGTCGATATTTCCATGCTCAAAGTTGGATCTCTTTCCAGCTCTGTTCTCAGTCCTGTCACATTCCCAGTCCGTATCAACTGGCTCATTGGGGAATAGCCACCGCCAGCATAGACCGGACCCCCTGTCCATGGATTATGATTTTGGTACTGCTTGTCACTCCAGAGGATTAGGTCTCGAGGATCGGTCTTCTTATGGTCGTTCTTGTTGACCTTGACTCTCCCACCATAAATCCCTGGTCCGACTGTATCCGCGCTTGGATCCCAGCCATCGGGGTCTGAAGGTAGCAAAAAGCCACGCAATAAGAACGCCAACGCGATGACAGTTGTGGAGAGGATGTTTTGCCGGGTTAAGCCAAATTTGCGTATACAAACAGCAAACAGAATCGTGGTGAAGCCGAAATCGAAAGGACGGGAGAGAACGTAGGAAGTGAGTTGGCGGATAAAGCCCATCTTTTGCTTGGCAAAGGATAAGGATAAGGAAGTTTTTGGGTGACTCAAATATCTTGATATCTCTTCAAACAAAAAAAAATATATCAATAGAGCCAAGTCGCTAGTCTTTCTGCTAGTGTGCTACCATGTAGGCGACAGTAGGAGACTGGGGATGGAGGCCATTTTCAGATTTCTTGTATCAAGAATCTCTATAATTATATTGAAGAAGATGGTGATGAAGATAGAAACTTGAAAAAAATCTAAACTACGGTGCTCGCTCTGGAGTGAATGTCGGGCTATGTGCGACTCCTCCGGAAGAGCGGCCATTTCCAGGGGCTCGCGAGGACAGCCACGAGGCTTCTTGCTTTTTTGATTTCATCATTGGATGCTCTGGTACATTTGACGCTAACGAAGTGTCTTGGTGTTGATGCTGTCAACAACAGCTCTTTCATATACGGTGAAAGACTCCTATGGATAGAGTCAGCACTAGCGCAGGAGGATGACACTTCTCACATGCTTGTTCCTCGAAGATTAGTAGTTTTTGTACCTTGCATCTCGCTGCTTGTACTCATTTTCATCCCTGTAGGTAAAGCGGGGGTGGTCTAGTTTTCGTGTATCAATAGAATATGACACTCAGGGTGGATGATCTAGATGGAGATACGTTTGTGCATCGGATTTTGATCACCAACTTGAACGACCTCCTCATCCAATTTCATGATGCGAACATATCAACTCGTATCGATATGTTAGCATAGCTGTTGTAACGATGACCACAAGTATGAACTACGGCGCCACCGCCGTCGAACATATATAACATTGCGACATTTACAAATACGCTCAAAGATAATATCACGCACAGTAAGGTTAGCGGTACAACTACTAGTTTGTTTTTCGATCTGAATAATGTTAACGTTAAGTTTTGTTGAATTGTAATTTTTGCTAATGCGATTGCCATTGTGATTGATATGTCAAAAACTGAAGCCATGCGTAGTAGTTGTTCTGTGTTTTTTTACGTGATGTTACTGAGTGAATATAATGTGAAAGCGTTTCTATTTTCTGAAGTTCATGTAGATGTAGATACGTTGACATTTATCTGATTGTAGATGTTATGACTAACTGGGAATGTACATTGGATGAATACTGTTACCTCTATCGAGAAACTTACATCTTATAGCTCGTGTTTTAGTAGTAGATTTCGCACGGCAACTGTACAATTTTTACATTGGAAGTTCGGAAACGGGAAGCTACTTCTTTAAATCTTCTATGACACATTTTCATTTTCATTACACGAAGAACAATACGAGTATAATAACTTTCATCTCTATCTCGTGGTCTAGTTCTCTTTCATCCCTAAGGACTTTCCAAGTCCGATGGCGTGGGTGCGTTCAGTCTCTGCATCTCCAGCACCACACCCTCAGCCAGTAAGGTTGCCGTAGTGTCATGCAGCAGTGTTGAAGTATTATTGTGGACGAGCACGGGCTGCGGGACTAGATTGGGCGACATGAATTCTCCTTCTCCTGCAGTCCAGGTGCCTTGGAGTTCTCGGGTCTGCAACAAAAGCTGATTCTCAGCGTTTGGGTCGCTGCCACTGTTGTACCATTTTCGAATAGGGCTCTCAAGGTGCATGTGATCCTGTACGATCTCCTCTTGCAGCTGTGGGAGATTAGAAGGGAAGATGCAGATGGAGGAGATACCTTGAAAGAATCCACGAAACGAAAAACTGACACGACTACTATTCACTAATTGATGTTTCTAGTTACTTTTATTCTTCATAATTTTCATCTCCTCTCCATCGCCATTCACTAGTCGAGAGTCGCCAACCATTTCGTTCGAAGAGGACAACATACAGCTCAACGTCCCCTCTTTGGAGCTTTGCGCTGGAGTCGCCAGACTCACTGCCGCTGGCGGCATTGTGCCAGGTTCTTGATATCCTCGCCCGACTGGCGTCTCAAAAATGTCGACATAATTCACTGAAGAACTACTCTTGAAAGCTCCTCCCTCTACAAGCAGCTCCTGCTCTCGACGTGGAGGTCCTCCAGTCGAATTCGCATGATTTTTCCCATCCCCTCCAACATCAACAACAGGTGACGCTTGTAGATTCCTCAATTCGCACGAAGGTTCAGCTCTTTCACGAAACTTCTCTGTCATCAGACGATGTGCCTCAACGGCTGGCGTCATGAAGATCGCTTCTTGCTCTTTCACTAATCCAGCTGCACTTGTTCTCCTTTGAGCAGTCCTGAAAGGTTCAACACCTCCGAATGGAAACCGTTGTCCTGAACGCGATGGGGATGATGAGCCTGCACGAGGCCCGCCTTGTGGAGGTGGAGGGGAGAAAACTGCAGACGAACTTCCACAAGCGTTTGAATTCACGACTACGTCGGAAGCGCCAGCAAGTGGAGGAGAGGAAGCGGAGGGAGAAGGAAGAAGCAGTTGCGAAGCAAACCTCTTCACTTGTGATGACAAAGGCGGGGTTTTGTTGAGGGCTTTGGGACTGCTTATCGTGCTGGGATTGGGAGCTGCGCTAGTGTTTTGTAGTGGTGGTTTGTTCTGCTGCTGTTTTGCTGGTGTATTGGGAGTTGGCTGTTGTACGGTTGCTGTTGCAGCTGTTTCTGCTGGTGTCGCTTTTCGGGCTTCTGGATCTTCTGCACCGACGAGATCCCCAACAGAAGATGTCAAGATCTCTGTCTCTCTCTGAAGATTCACCTCAGTCTCAGCACACATGAACGAACTGATACTGCTGTTGACTTTCGCGACGTTCGTCTTACCTCCCTTCGAGTTGGAACTACCGCTACCTTGCTCTTCGCAACTAGTTGCACCAGCAGAAGACACGGTCGGAACTCTAGGTGAGGAACGCAGAGTCTCTGCCCCTCGAGCACTAAAGGATTTCGCCGTTGATGGTCCCTTAGAACTGCTCTTCCTTCTTGCGCCCTTCGTTCCCTTCTGTCTCTGTGCCGAAGTAGAAGGAGGTGGAGCAGTTGATGACATCGGTGTACTACTGTTGTTTGGTAGTTGTATTTTGGCACTGCTACTACTGCTGCTAAGTGCTCTATCGACGTCTTCCTCGCTAATCGGAACTGTCTTGTCACAAGAGTTTATTTTGACACTATCAGATGTAGAAGAAGGAGGGAGTAGAGACTTCTTATTGACGAGTGTAGATGAAATTGGGCCTTTATTCATTCTACTGCTGGCACCCTTACTGGTAGAAGCGGTAACGGACGAGGACTCGCCGCGTGCCGACTGCGCGCCTTTCCTAACAACCCGGCCACCATTGCTGTTCTTTCCCTTACTGGTTGCGAGCCTAGATGATGAAGATGGTGCTTTTTTCGCCAAAGTCGTATCAATGGGTTTATTGTCTTGCAACGCCTTCACATCCCACTCAGCTACACTCTCTCCTGGCGCCGAATAAAAAACGGCTGCTCCAAGTGTATTGCCTGCTTGTTGAGATGAAGGCCTGATTGTTGGAGACCCCGCACTAGGCGACCTTGACCCTCCTCCGTCTGAGATCCTCGCCAATGACTTTTTAACAGCTAACTGCCGCATTTTTTTGCGCTGTTCTGGAGAGGGTGGCGAGGATGGGAGTGTGTCGGTGGCTACCGTAGTCGGATCTGCAACTATGACGACACCTGCGTTGTTGTCGAGAACGACGGGGCCGCGAGTACCGTCCTGGACACGCGTTCCGGCGTAGAAATCGCGGACCTCAAGCAAGTAAAGGTGGAGACAGTTAGATCTAAATCCCAGAAACGGTCAAGTTCATTATGTTTGTGCTGTGTTAAGTCGTTGTTGTAGCCATGATCTCTATTACAGTCACAACATCTGCCAATGACTATTACCTGATCCCCCCCTTCCATCCCGCTTTCCAGTCGATGCTGTTGCCTCCGATGATTCGCTATTGCTACTTTCCCTTGCGTAATCGCCAGCTGATCTCTTGATCTTAGCATTGGAGGCGACGCAGACCGCATCATCCATTTTGCTCGTTCAGCTGCTATCTGTCTTGCGATTTTGGGTGCTGGAATCGCTACTTTCTGCAAAGCTGCAGCATGCTTCTCTAGTTCAGCTTTTTGCTCCTCTAGACCCCGTAATCCACTCGTAATTGAAGAGCTACTACCTCCTAAACCTACAACGCTTCCTTGCGGTCCATGCCCATTAATAGGTAACTGCTCTAGAAGATCCGGAAGGTCAGCACTGGTGCCAAAGTCAGTCGAAGCTGAGGAACCTCCCTCCTCAAGCTCTACCTGTCTTGAGGACGAGCCAGCTCTGATGTCCTCCTGCGCAGCTCGTTCGCCTTCAGCCCTTATGGTCATGCCTCTGTCATGATCTTGTTGTGTATTTGCTTGTTGTAAAACAGGCCTCAAGGCTGAAGGCGACAGACTTCGACCGGTACCCTTGGGTCGTCGAAACGTAGCTGATCCGCCTCCTACCTGAACGATTGAACCGGCTTTGCTTCCCCTGTTCTTGTTGACTGAAGACCGCCCGCCAGCTGGTGCGGCTGCAGCAATACTGCTGGTACTAATTCGACTTTTCTTTACCATGTTCATATACTGAGTGAGTTTGTTATCGACAGGTGGTGCTGGCACAGTGGTAGTCGAGCTAGACGTTCTTGATCCGGTAGGTGGTCGCTCAGAAGATTTGCCGTTGTTGATATTAATCGCTGCACCCCTAGTACTACTGCTGTTGCTTCCTCGGTTGATGCCTCCTCGTCCGGGGCTCGATGTTGTACGAGTATTCCTACTAGCTACAACGCCATCAACCAGCATCTGCTCGATACCTTCTCTCACATTCGCAGGCAATTTAGCCCCATACTCAGCATGCAAGGCAGCCATCTTCGACATGTACTCACGAAGAAGTGGCTGCCCTCCACCTTGCTTGTTAGTGGTTGTTGATTGTCTTCCTCCTGGAAGCGGTATGGAAGACGCAGTCGACATCATTAGAGGTGGCCCAACAATTTCTCTGGCAGACGGCAGACCTCCTGGCAGGTTACCTCCATTCCCATTGCCAGGTGAGCTAGGCCTATTATACTTCGCTGAAATACTTGTAGTAGACTCGGAAAGACGCGTCCCAGGTGGAGGGCCGCTCGGCGTGGTTATCGTGAGCCGTTCTCTAGGACTCGAATTTTCCCCTTCTGCGTTACGAGAGCGCTTCTGTGAAGCCTTCAAGCCACTACTTGCTGTCCCCTTACTGAACCTGTGGGCGTCGACGTCTTTGTCAGGCATGAGAGCTGTTTTGGAGTGCCTTGCTCCGCCTTGACCTTCGCCAGCAGTATTTGACGTCTCCCTCTCGCCCCAAAATAATGCCGCAGTCACGCGTCCAATAGCAGCCATCAGAGACGGCGAGTCTGGAGTAGGTTTAGCGTTTTTCATCTTCGAGGCAGATGATGGTGGTTGTTGTTCTACTGTGTCGACGTTTGGTGGCGCACCACTGATGCTGTCTTTCCTTCTACTAGATCTTCCACCATTTTCTCCTCCAGGTCCAGTATTGCTCGAATGAATATGCACACCTTGATGTTGTGTTCTGGACGCTGCTGTTGGTTGGGCATAGTGCCTGCTACCCCTATTGTTGTTGTTGCCGCCAACGTGATCCGGCAGATTCGATATCGCCGAACCCGTCGACAATCTAGTACTTTCTCGCAGTTCCTTCATCATCGAAGGCGATGTCTGATACCCCAACGGACTCGGGCCACTACCTCGTCTGTTCGAAAACCGCGAAGAGCCTCCTTCTTGTTCACTATTTCGCACAATAACGGCTGATGGAAGGATCGTCTGCGCGGTTGAGGGCGTCGCAACAGAACCGCGATAACTGCTGCGTTGTTGAGGTAAGAAAGATGATCCTCCGTTGACAGGAGTTTCGAGAACGACTGGGGGAGAGCTTGCTCGCCGTTGACCTTCACCTAGTCCTAGTCCACTTAGCGGCCCTAGTCCTTTTTCCCCATGTCCTTGTTCTTCTAGCACTACGTCTAGTAATCCTCGATCTACGAGAAGTCGACCCGAGTCCGGGTTGGATACACTTCCCTCCGCCCGAGCTCCTCCTTTCTGCAGCCCTCTAGGAGACGTCCTAGAACCCTTCATCTTGCTGCCTTTTGACGCACCTTTCTTCGACGAAGGATTCTTCCCTTTCGTCCCCTTCTGTCCCTCTGCTCCTACTGTACCAGCATAACCATTGCTATTATCTTCTTGCATTATTTGAGAACCCCCACGCCTTCGGCTTTGCTCTGTTTCTCGAGTCAAACGACTCCACTTCGTATCTGCATTAAACAGAGAGTCTTCATCAGCTGGACCAAGATGATCATATTCTAAATCTTCAGGAACATCAGCTGACAGCTGCACCGTTCCAAATTCATTTGCACCTTCTTCTAGGACAAACTCTTCGGGCACATCTGCTGAAACTCTCCCGAACTCATCGGTACCCGAAACACGCGCCTGGGCCTGCTGGTTTTGCCGCTCTAGTTCGCTCATCCGAGTGGTCGAGGACTGGTGCACAAATCCTTTCAAGCGTACAGCTTTGATAGAAGCACTCCCGCCGATAGGCGACTCGGTCTTGGTCACCTCCACAACTGGAGTGTTGATCCTCTTGTCGTAGCTCTCGTTTTCTTTGTTCTTGAATCCGTATCGGAAACCCTCGATGCCCAGACGGTCGATCACTTTCTCGGTCGGAGGTTGCATCGGAGCGACGTGCTGTGGTTGGTGTAGTGGACGCGGTTCTTCTGGTGGAGCAGATGGGAAAACATTGATACTTATCTCAAGTATCTTCTCCTTAGTAAGTTGAAGAAGGGCTACTGGGTAGCGCTAGCGGATAGTTTGGAAATGATGGTATTACCCGAAGAACGCTCCACCAGAAAAACAGCATCCATCTTCTCCTTCACTTTAACGGAGAACATTCTTGATACTCATCTCAAAGCCTACTAGTAAACCTTTCAATACCTCATGCGCCCGATTCAACGAAACGTGTTTTTTAGCTGCCAAACCAGGCCGCTCCAGAAACTTTTTGCTCGTTGGAACTTTATCGATCCCAGTAATGGCGCCGTCTCGTAAAGGCGAAGGAAATCCAGGCGAGTCAGTGGATTCGTAAAGTTGTTCGGCACTGTTTTTGGGAGGATCGATAGGAGCAGAATGTTGAGAAGAGCTGAATCTTGATACAACTAGTCAGTGAATGATCATCATCAAATGAGGATCTTCACAAAGAAAAAATGACAAATTCAAATTTCTTCCATTTCGAGCTACTTATGCGCAGAGAGATCTAACACTTAATTGGAGCAGGAACTCGGGTTGCTGAGTAAAAACAGGCAAAGAACAAGCAGTACTGTCTTGGCATGTTCAGGTCATCCTTGCTCCAAGCGCGGTCATCGACCTCTCGCCTGTGCTCTAGAGTGGATTGCGTATGCATAGCAGCTGATTCCGTTGGCTCCGCAAAATGATGATACGTTGTCGAGGTTGAGTTAGAACTAGAAGAAGTTGATGGTGTAAAGGTCAAAGATGTTCCTGTTATCTTACCTATTAGTTAAAAAATGTCCAGAAACAAGTTGGTTCTCACTGTGAGGGCGTTCTTCTACTAGTGCTAACCTCTAATTTTGTCAAAATTGACCTGATCTGTTTCCATCATTAAAAAAACACATGCGCATCTAAATCTAAGAACGCCGCCCATAAGACGAGTACTGCTGACCATCGCGCCGTCTTTGCATCGGTACCCAACTGTTCCATTCTCGGTTGCGTAAAGGTTTTTCGTGTTGGTCTTAGAACTAGCACTAAACCATTGATGAGCCACACTTCTGTCATGATCAGGCGCATCGATATCGATCGGGGATGGTGAGGCCGTTCGAGAGAGAGTCCCACCAATGACCGCCTTCGCTTTGTCTACTTTGGCTTGCTTCCGTCTTCGTTCCTCGCTCAAAGTGGGTACGCGAAAAGGCTTATTCCGAATTGCAGGCGAAGGTGTGGTGGTAGGTGCGGGACCTTGCTGTTGTACTACGACATGGCGTCCAGGTCCTCGAACAACGCTTTTCTTCGGACGAAAGTTGCCGTATTTTGGAGACCTTGATCTTTTTCTCAGGTAGTCACCGTTTCCACTACCTCCTCCAGCGTCGTTCTGGTTGTTAGGATCTCCCCCAGCACCAGCACCAGTTCCACTATTTTGATGAGAAACAAGTGCTCCTTTAGTCAGTTGAGCCATGCTGGCAGAGTGTGCGAGGACACCTAGTGCTGAGAACTTGTTTTCCTGTAGCTGTGGCGACGTTCCTGCACGTCCAAAAAAATTCTTATGACTTTCGCTGCGAGCCAGTATCCGCCTCTCCTCCTCGGCTCGCATCTCCTCTGCTTGTGCGAGCATTAGTCGTAAGCGTTCTGTTCTCTCCGACAAGTTTTGCATGTTCTGCATCGTAACTCGGGAAGCTATGGGGGAAGACGTGTCGACAACACCAGTGTTCTTGCCAGTGCCATTCGCTTCTTCAAACATGACACGCTGTTGATGCTGTGCTGCGAGGTCTACATCTTCTCCCGGACGTTGCTCGCGACTTGCAGACGCAGAGCGACCTTCTCGTGTTCTACTGCGCTTCCTAGACTTCGGACTTCCTAGAATACCGCCAGCACCTGGTGAAACACTCCTGCTGAACAAGTCCACAGCAGCGCCACCGCCTTGTTGAGACTGTTCTTGCTGCGCTTGTCCTCTCATCAAACTAGGACTCAGACTCCCTATACGTCCCAGCTGTGACCTTTGGTTCATCAAGCTCGACGCTTCGCCTGTCGGAGTTAAAAAGGGCGCTACAATGAGAGGACTCGTCGTTCCAGCAGCTGCTTGATGATGATGTTGTCCACCATCTTCGTGGGGAGCACCCATTCTCATTGCTTGCGGTGGGGCACGAACGCTTGTGCTGACATCAGCACTCCCAGGATGACCATAGATGCGGTTGTTCACGTCAAAGGAGTTCCTAGACCGCGGCGCGAACATGTAATCACCTGTCAGCGGTCTACCAACTTGCCCAGTTGCTGCGGGTGCAGGCGCGGAATTGACCGGGCTGCGTCCTCTATGGTGTTGTTGGCCACTATGAGGAGAAGGACCCTGATAACCACGATTTTTTTGTACTTGCTGATGCTCTGCGTTCAGAATGGTCGTAGCAACACTAGCTTTGCTAGCATCTGAAGTAGGTGCATTCGTTCCTGCCATCACGAATCCTCGTCCTCTGTTACCACTACCACTTGTTGTATTCACTGGAGGTCTCGTCCCCAACTGAGGCGAACCACCACGTGCATTATGCGCTAACGATTTCATGCCCACTGTAGACGCACGCACCTGCGCATTCGCTAAAGCCAGACCTGCTGGCGGACTAACGGCTCTCGCTGGCGGCGGTGGACAAAAGATGTTGTCAGGAGGCAAGAGACTGCGGGAACCAGTTTGGGGCGACAAAAATCTCCCCACTTGATACTTCTGGCTCCTTTGACTCTGAAGGACACTAAGATTGTGAGGGCTTCCACTCCGAACCATGGCTGCTGTACCTCCCAACATAGCTGATGGTGATGCAAATCTCCCCTGCTGATGTCCTTCACCTATCATAGCTGATGGTGATGCAAATCTCCGTTGTTGATGTCCTCCACCTATCATAGCTGATGGTGATGCAAATCTCCGTTGTTGATGTCCTCCACCTATCATAGCTGATGGTGATGCAAATCTCCGTTGTTGATGTCCTCCACCTATCATAGCTGATGGAGATGCCATTCCCATACCCATAGAACTCGTTGTTCCACCTCCGACCATCTCCGACAACAAGCTACCTGGTGGCTTCGTGTGGCGCGGAGCTACTGGTCCGACCCCTTCCCCTACCTCAGGCTCTACTGTCCTTTGTGCATCATCAAGAAGATCCGTTGCCTTTTGAATTTCCTCTTCTTGCTCTCTGCTTAAGTGGATCGAGGACGTTCTAATTTGAGTCAATCGACTCAGCAGCTGATCGGACAGACTTTGTACAATGCTTTTCCAAAGGTTAGAGGTGAAGCTGCAGCCTGTTTCCGAAATACATCTTGATCTTCTTCTCTTAGTTACTGAGTAGCATCTTCTCGGTAGTACTAAATACTAATGAGTTCCTTAGGAACTACTTTCCATTCGTTCACGGAGGTACCTTTAGAGGTAGGTTTTTGGTGCTCGCTTACCCCGCTTGTTATGCCTCTCTTCCTTAGGAGAGGCATAAAAAGCGGTAAGAAAAGCACCTTTAACCTACCCTTAATACCTGTGCCTGTTGTACCATCATAAAATTCTTGCTTCTAAAGATAAATTTCCAAGCCTTAAGAGTACCTACATCGTCCGCATCTTCCTCTTCTACTGTTTCTGCGTTAGTTTGTCTGGTTTTTTGGTGTCCAAAAAAAGGATTTGTATGTCGGTCAGCATCACTTTGACTTTGACTCTGATGACCCTGACTTCCACGAAGACCGCCTGTGCTTCGGATAGTAGAGACACTGCTGAATCTTACATTTTCTTGCATCTGATGAACATTATGATCCGTCAATACGTGAGACAGGGCCATATTGCTGGTCTCTAAAGCCCTCATCAACGTCCACAGCTGCTCCTCCTCGGACTCCTGTCTTTGCTCAAGTTAGAGATAGAAAAAGAGAAAAGATGAAGATAGTGGTAGAAGTAGTTGTAGTTTATGTTCTTGCATCAACATCATCCTCATTTGACCGACCTCTAGTTCGTTGAACTACCTAGTAAAAAATTATGTAAAGGGATGTAATTTTATTTGAAATTGAATTTTTCAGGATGATGAACAAATTGAAGAAGCAGGATCATTTCTGGTAGGCATAATGAAGCATGAACAATCTTTCTGATGTTGCACCCCTCAGCAACTGCTTTTTCTTCGTATTGGCACAGCTTGTGCCTCCTGACGACTGGCTCTTACTATTGCCAGAATTGCTAGAAACGTCAGCACACATCACGCTTTCAGGATTCAAAGACACATCGGATACTCGCTGCAGGGCTCCGGCGCCTCCATTTACCAGAATCTCAGGTGGCCGCACTGCCGTCGTTCGTTTGTGGAGATGCAGTGTACTTTGGTAGAGCTCCTCTCGCACGTCTAGTTGAGTGTTAGTTCCGGTTCGTGTGAAGCCTCGACTATTTGTTGTAGAAGTCGAAGTGCCCGCCCCACTTACTAGTAGAGCAGCACTTCCTGCTCTTGTTCCACCTGGTGGCTGGACTGTTGTTGATGATGTTGACGATGATGACGCGTTCTCAAGAACCTCATTCCCTGTAGTACTAGGTCCTTGCAGCTCTCCTCCCGTTGACACAGACAGCGGAGGAGCCTCCGGCCACCCACTTCGCATCTCTGAGCTAGGTAGTGACACATGTCTTGGGGCAGCTTGTCCTAGAAGCCAACTACTATATGCGGATGAATGAGCAGGGTATTGGTAATATTCTCCTAATGTAGCTATACTAGTAGTAGATGTCGGTCTCCCATTACTGTTTCTATCGGTATCACGACTCCCACTTGTTCTGTTGTACTCTAGTTGTTCTGTTGTTGTACTTGCACCACTTCTTCTATAACTGTTTCTTATTGTTGAGTTTGGCGCTCCAACTCCAGCTCCAAGTGCGCCACGACCACCTCCCATCTCCCTTGTTGATGATGCGCCAGCGGAACCTGCTTTAGTGCCTCTTCTACTACTACTTGCACGACCACCTCCTGGTCCATTAATATCAACATCATCCTTATCTTCATCAGTGCCAGTCGTCGGTGCGCGACCAAATGTCGCGATGCTCAGAGGCTGATTGCCGGACGACGCTTCCCCTGTTGACGGCCCACCCTTGTACGAGGTTGATGAACCTGCACTACCTCCGCCTGAAGTAGATGAGAAAGTCTGCGCTGTCTGTCCTCCTCCTCCTCCCAAACCTGCTGTCATCATTAGACCTCACTAACACTACTATCCTTCTTTTCGCATATCTGTGGCCATTTTCCAATTAATTTCTATTTGTATTGCTTTGAAAACAGGTTAGGCTTACAGATCTACTAAAAGGTGGATTAGCTGTTGAGTGTGAGACCTTAACGTCAATAGACTTTTCTTGTTCACTGGTAGTGGTATGTGAAAGGTACTTGTAGTTTCACCCGGTACTCCACCTATTCCTGCTATTGTCACCCTCTTCTGCGCTGCGGTACCGGGCGGCGACCTACCTCCGCCAAGTTGAGGCTGACCACCATCTCCACTATTTCTTGATGCAGTAATTGGCGGAATCATGACACTCTTAGCACCTGGCCTAGTTCCTGCAATAATATTACCCGGAGAAGTGGTACCAGTGCCACCACCGTAAATGCTACCCCCTCGTTTAGGAGCAGTTCCTTGATCAGACGCGTCTGTCGATCCGTAGTCATGCACTAGCTGTGCTACACCGTCAACAATTTTTATGGTGGACTTGAAAGCTCTCTGTCCACCTGCTCCTAGGCCTATACTACTCACTCTCATTCCTCCAGGAGAAGAGCCTGCCATTGACGCTCTTGTTCCCAATGCCGATTGAAATTGCATGGGAGCAGAAGCACCAGGTAGTCGTGACGGACGAGGCACAGGCGGATCATCATCATCTGCTTGTAGTTGTAATTGCTTGTTGCTCATGTTGTTGTTCTGCAACGCGCCGCCAGAGGGATCGGTCTCCTTAGAACTATTGCTTGACGACGTCGAGATGAACCCAGCACGATCGACCGCAGACGCGAACCTGGAGTCCTGTAGTGACTGAGTCACGCATCGCTCCTGCTCAAGAGGATTCATTTTGACCAACCGAGAAAAAATCTTCAAGACCCTAAAACACTCCTGAAAGTAAAAACGACATGACAAAAGTCTTGAAGTAGTCAGCAGGAAGTGTTGTAGGAGTTGCAGTAGTTCCACCAGTTGTTACAAAGACAAAGTTGGCGAGAAGCTGAAACATCGTGTTCATGTTGGTCTTTCATAATAGCGGCCATACTCCTCCTTGTAGTTGTTGTTGTACTTCTATTGAAATGCAACTTCTACTGAAGTCTTAATAGGGTCGGTAGAAGTCACGGGTGGAAAGGTCGTGGCAGCTTGTATGTGTAGTAGAAGTGTTTGGAGCCGAGAAGATCTATATAAATTACCGATGCAATTGCAGGAAATGACTTCGACCTCCAGAATCGTGTTTTACCGATCTTCTTCTTCTGGGCTATACAGTCATTGCTCCTCTGGAGAGACCGAAGCTCTATCTCTAATCTTGGACGAAACCGAAGAGCCTGACTCGGCGTGGCATTACTCAGAGGACCGACAAGAAGCCTCTGCCTGAAGGAGCCGCACAGGACCATCTCAAAAAACTGGATCGATACAGACCCAGCGTGCTAGACCTCCAGGAGATCTTGTTCGGGGGGATAGCATCCTTAGAGCTCTCCCCTGTTCATCCCTGTGGAAATCCCTCAAACATATGCGTCAGTCTCTCCCTTGCATTGGGGCGCATATATCTGAGGGATGTCTACAGGGATGGATTAGGGGAAGCCTTAACATACTAGCTAGCACGCTGGGTCTGTATCGAGGAGATCTGCAGGCGGATAGCATGCTATCGTGTCTGTATCGTTACTTCCGCTGCCAGTAACCAACACGCATCAAATGTGCAGATGACGCGCAGGAGCCGCGTAAGCCGCAAAAAAAATTACTAGTTGTAACCAACTACTTAAAAAGATCATGTACTTGTACAGGTTGTAGCATGAAAAAACCAAGGAATTCAAAATTAAGTACAGCACTCACAACGACGACGACTTCTAACGTGTGAGATTCCATATGCTTCATTCGGTTTCGTGTCTTGCGGTGGTTTTCTCAACATCTGCAAGTTATGCACAGTTCGCATTCGTGACTTTCTTTCGTTGCTGAAGACATTCAAGTCTTGTGAATGAGAAAAGCGAATGCTGGAAGAAAAGCGATACATTACCCTCGCGAAAAATACATCTGCAAGCGACTTGGGCTTTTACGTTGAAAACGAAACTTACGACTTACTCTTACGACTTAGGAATACTTAAAAGCAGAATGCCCGCCCCAGCATTGATTTTTCTACGGCTCTCCGAGTGAAGAGATCATATGAACAGTGTTGATCTTTTTTTATCTCATGCTGACGATAACTAGCCCTCCCACAACTAAATCGTACTAGAAGATGTTAGTACAACACACATCAAGAACGATTATGACAATTACATACAATGTTGTAAGCTCTTTACGACCTAGTTGGCGAAAACGACGGCCAATTGTGTTGATAGCTCCCCAAACTCTCCCTTTGATTACTCACCTTCCCTGCTTTCCTTTCTGCGATTCTCTGTACTTGCTCTTTCTGCGCAACTGCGCGATGGCCCTTGAATGTCGGATTTGACTGCAAAAAGACCAAATAGCGATGGAGGTCCAGAGGTAGGGGTCCCTTTTTGATCTCAGCCTCGAACCAGAGAACTTGCTCATACCAGGGAAGCGTTTTCACGAATTCGAGTATATGCGGCTGTCGTTCTCGCGGAGGTGAGAAGCCCTGGTGATGAAGATCGATGGAACAAAAACAACGTCGGTAAAATATCATGTATATGAGTTGTAGTGCAAAAAGGTACTTAACTTGGACATTCTAGTTTTCCATTTGAGAAGTGGAGGTCTCAACGATATTAAATCAGTGGACAAGGTGAGAACAAAGTTGTGAAGGAAAAAGAGTAGTAGTACGTAGACAGGCACAGCAGCTCCAGATCTGAAACTTGATTCTTTTTCCTCTGCTTCCCGTCTTCTCGGTGACCATGATACGTGTCGCAACCTGCGGACGCTGCATACACCCGAAAACTTGGCACTCTGGTCTCCCACTGATGATGGCCTGCTGGCATTTGCTCCGCGACTAGCACCTGCTCTACTTGCGGATCTACTTGGAACTCTGCTAGTAGTCACTGCTTCGACTTGTTCCTCAGATGTAAGCAGTCTTGTCCTTGATTCAGGTGAATGAGTGCGAGCACGAGCAGCTGCAGCAGGACCGCCAGAGGATGCTGCTCCTGCCTGCTCTGTTGGACCAGTTGTAGCAACACCAGGTCTTATTGCTGTACTAGAAGTAGCACCTCCACCAATATCGACTTCCTTCTTGATGTCCTCTTTTTTACCAGGTGTCCTCGCGATCTCTACCTCATTAGGTGGCAGCACTCGGACGACTGTACTAGGCGACGCTGCTTCATTGACGCCTTGTCGGATAAGCAAGCCAGGATCTTGAGGTTGGATATTCAGTCCGCTAAAATCAGCTCGGAGATTAAAAAGGAGTAGGAGTAGAAGAGTTGCAGATGTAGTTGAAATACCTGTTGAAGTAGATCAAGATATAATGTAGGAAGAGCTTCTTGATGAAGTACAAGGAAGCAGATACAACTTGATCAGTACCAGTACTAGAAGGTCAAGATCATTGGTAGATTCTTGGTTGATCTGTGTCTTTCTGCAAGAGCCATAACATTCTCCCCTTGTATGACAATCCTCGTACTCGTTTGTCTCAACAGATTCGTCGTGCTTTCCGCGTACTGTGTCTGTCGATTTACCATTTTCGCAGGAACGAGACCTCGACTCGCATTCAGACCTACACCGTAGAGATCGCGAGCTACACCGGGGAAAAGACCTCCAACACCTTGCTTTCCGAAGACGAACTCGTTACTCAGAGACTGTTGATCGAACAAGCGGTTTCGTGGAGCGTAAGTTCCAGGTGGTGGGGCGTCCTCCTCTTCACCATATTCGCCACTAGGCGGCGGCACTTCGTGATGCACAGCTGCAGAAGGCGATCCGTGACCACGGGTGCTTTTTCTTCCGTTAGAGTAGTTTGACGAGGTGGTGGTGAAGTGAAAAAAAGGGACCACTACTTCGACAGAATTTGTTTCTAAAAATACTTGGTGTTTTTCAAAATCCGATCACCTAATCTTGACCGTCTTGTTCGCCGTTGTCGTATGCTTCTGTCGACTCCTTGGAGGTCCGCCTTCTTGTAGTTCAGCTCTTTCGAATTCTCGTTCTTGTTGGTCAAACTTCTTCTTGACCACGGACGCTGGCTTCATCCCGCCACGACCCATGTAGCGTGACCTGTCATCCCGATTCCACCGAAAAGCCATACTCTTCGTAGTACGGCACACATTGAGACTTGGCAAGTCGTGAGCTCCGGGTCCTGGTTTCTGATCGTTTTTCCTTGTTGGTGCCCATCTGCTTGGGTTCACGGCTTTTCGGTCTAGGCCTCCAGAGGATTCAGAAGCCGACAGCATCGTAGAGCTACCCATCTGACTGGTCAAGTGCCCAGACGTGGCCGAGGTTGATTGTTGGGGAGGATTTAACAACATCTTTCTCCTGGAGAGGAGCAGGACCACAACGTGCTCCAGAAGAGATTACGAGTTCGATTTTTAATTTTAGTGAATTCAATTTCAAACCTGTTAAATCTTCTGGACCTTTAATAAATACTGCTAAAAAAATGTTGAAAAAACATGAACATGAGCTCTATTGAAAGTTGCTTGGTGAAGCTGAATAATGTCACATAGGTGCAGCCCACAGGTGCTGATGGACGGATTGAATATTTTTCGCAGGGCGGCTGGTGAGGTTATCAGTGCATCTTGAGAGGATTCTGGGGTGTGCAGAGGTGAGGACATCAAGGTGGACACGGTCACTATGCTTGATAACCGACACCACAGATCATCATCATTCTATCTTAGGTACCGACCATGACCATGAGAATCAACGAACCGATAAGAGCACTTCTATCGACCGACATGATTCGTGACAGATTTTCTTGAAATTATTCGAAGCTCAACACTACAACGGCGTGATAGATTCTGCCTCTATCTATGTAAGCATCAGCCTTCGAGAGAACAGCCGTTTGCATCTTCGATCTTAGTTCCCTCCGCCCTGCAGATTCTTCGAAATGCTGATGCTCATAATCATAATGCAACTGATAATTTAATAAATCTCGTCGTTATCGGCGGCCCAATTCGACGTACTCCCACCGTCGACTAAGGGCTACTTTTCGTTGGACTAGGTTACAATTTCAATGATGTCTGATTTGCTTTATTTTGCGAATTGGTGAAAGGTTTTCGTGATGAGTTTGACGGATGATGCTGAAATTCATTGGTTATGATTTGGTTGTAAAAGTGATAAAAATCTTGTATGTACTTTTTCGCTTATACCCTGCTTCGCCTTGTTGCTCCTGCATCTGAAACTTAGGTGGATCTCATGGCGGAGTAGGTGATTGATCTGCGTCTGATAAAACATGCATAGTAAGTGAGATACGTTAGATACATCAAGAAATCATTTATATCTGCTTAACAGCCACCGAGAAGCCGACCATTGCTCTATTCTACTGCGTTTCTTATGATTATGTCTATGATGAAAACCATAACCAAGATGAGCACCTTGTCAGCGTTGCTCATCCTTCCTGTTACACGAAGGACGCAATGACATTGAGTAAAAACAACACATTCACATTTCGATTTCCTTGATTACTTACAGAGTGACAGATTTTTTGCAATGTAAATGAAACACAGGATCTCCTCGCGCCACGAAGACGCTAAACATGGTATGAAACTAGAAGTTCTGCAAAGTGAAGTTTAGTATTTACAACCGGTTGTATACGAAGAGGATGCTAGTAGTACATCCGTATGACACAGATGGAGGCTAACCATGACACCGTACAACTCGCCCAGCACGGTAGCTGCTAGCTCCAGATGACAGCACGATGATCTCGCCGCCTCACACGCATCGACGAAATCTACTTTTGCTAGTACTAGTCATGCTCCTTATTTCTTCGGAACAACAACAAGATGGAATTCCTCTTCCCCCCACAACAACTCCTTCTTAGGAGAATTCAATCTGTTCTTCCTTCGTGGATACTATTTCTTCTTGCAGTTCCGTCACATCACGCCATCGGTGGCGCTCCTTGTAGTCGGCCTGCGCCGCTTCCCATCCAATCGCCGTCGCATGCTTCATGTAGTTCGTGTTCAACAAGTTGCAGATAGTCTTAAACTCTGAAATGTGCTTCTCCTTCTTCTCGCGTTCTTCACGTCTGGCACGTGTCCTAGCTTCATCATCCAACTGCTCAAACCGCCTAGAGTGTTGCTTCAGCGTTCGGCGGACTTCGGCTTCTTCGGACTCTTCTAGGAGCTTAGGAGGAGTGGGTCGGAAGTGGACGGAATACAGCTTCTCAAGAGACTCTTGGTGGAGAGGACGGCCCTGTGTTGAGTGTGGATAAAGAGATTGGCATTGTTCATTCATGGTGTCCCATTTAGTACTCCGAGCCTAATGAGGGGACAAAACAATTCCAGCAGTGTGCCTCCAAGATTGGAAACGGCCGTGGAAGTGGAAAGCCTGATAAGGGGATAAGCAATCTATTCAATTATCGTCCTCAAAGATCATTCGAACAGGGGGAAGTTGTATCAGCATAGCAAAGTGGTAAGAACAAGTCTTAAAGTTAGAATATACCTGAAAAGTCCACAATGAGAATCCAGCGTCCTGGCTCATGCTGAAGTCTCTTGCTGCTGGGTCGATTGGTTGAGCGACGGAAGTGAGCACATATCGCCCCCTCGCATCCCACTCGACGTGTGTGAGATTCACTTGCTCGTCTTTGTACAGCAATTCCATAGCGTTTTCAGTCTTGTCTGGAAGGAGTCTGTTTATTTGTAGTTGTAAAAGAAACGAGTTGTCTGGAAGTAGTTGTCGTGAGGAGTCTTGTCTAGAAGTAGTTGTGGGAGAGTTCTTGTTTTCTTCTTGAGATTTCAATCCCTGTCAAGTACAACAATGTTCTTTTATCGTGTGTGCAACAATGTGTATCTATACCTTCCCCACATAAGTTCTCCGCTGCCGATAGCTGCGACGACAAAGTACTGGCCCTCTGGGCACCAGTAGACCTTGTTGTACGCCTGACTGGTCAACTCAAATGTCGCTACCTGTTCACACTTGCTGTTTGCTAGACTGTAGAACGAAAGCATAGTCTTTCCGGCACCAGCCTCAGAGAGCATAGCAAATCGGTTGCTCTTTGGCTCCCAGAAGAAGCCTGTAGGTGTAATGTTGATTGATGGTTGTTGATGGTTGGGCTGGGGCTTTGTTGAATCAGAGTTTTGAGATTGATCGAGGGGAAATCGTGTTGGTGTTGTTGTGAGACTATGTTCTGGTAATTGTAATTCGTCACTGGTCTACTTCAGAAAAATAATTCGTCACTGGTCTACTTCAGAACCATAAGCAAAGACATCGTTACCCTGCTACAAATATATAACAATGAGCTAGTTCAGTCGTACCCTTAATTCCTTCTTCGACGTCCAATGTCTCGACTGGGATATTCTTTTCTCTGAGTCGAAGAATATCGAGATTCTTCGCTTTTCCGCCAGCGGTTTCCTTTCCGTCCTTGACCTTGCCCTTCTTCGTGAGGACGACACAGAGGAAGTCCCCCTCACTTTGCCAGTGCATAGTCGCGTTGAAGTTCAACCGGGATTTGTTATTCAAGCTGTTGTCGTTGTGGTGGTGGTTCGCAGATGGGATTGTGATCGTGTCTAGTTTTGAGAAAGATCTAGTTCTTGTTCGAGTTTTAGAAAATATCACCATAAAAATCACTATTTTGGACTCGAATACACACGACTCGAACAACTTCAAACGATGCAGCTCTATCGACATCAGTATCTTCAGACTTCAAATTCACGTAAGAAGTACATTTCTCCCGTTTCCGCGTTCACAACTGTCAAACAACTTGGTGAGTCGTTGACTTGTGGGGAGAAGACTGCGATGACGTTGTCCTTCGGGGACCACTGAAAGCTTGAGATGCCGTTTTCGAATCGAAATGGCACATGCTCGTTCATGCCTGGTCGCTTCCATGGCGCACATGACGGAAGTCCGTGGATGTGAATCTCTCGCTCAGTGCATCGCGCAAAGAGCTTGCTATCCGGCGAAAACAAAAGATGCGGGAAGGCGTCTGTCAATGGATTGATGACAAGGGTTCCGTAGTTGTTGTTGTTGTTGGTTGTGTGTTGATGGTGTTCTGGGGTAGACGATGTTGGGACGAGGATGAGTCAATATTTGTAGTTCTTCAAGGTGTTTCAACCGCAAGTGAAAACGCTGAGCTAGAGTAGATAATCGTATTTCTATTTCATTTAGCAGGAGAACGTCAACGAGGACAAGATCATGAACACGAATCTAAAAGTAAAAAATAGCACTAATAAATCTTAATCTAAAAAACCCTTATACTTATAGTAACATGCATACCATGAACTCCACTTGGGCTAAACTTCGGAGTGCCGATCTCCTTCAAGACGGCTCCAGTCTTCACATCCCAAATACGATACGCTGCTTTATCTTCGTCGGGATTAGCACCGTTCCACGTGATGAGGTACTGCTCAGATGGAGAGAACATGAGCTCTTGCACGCCTGGGTGCATCAATTTTCTCTTCTGGACCATTTCGTCCCCACCCCAAAGGGCGAGACCAGGTTTGTGCATGGTCACGAGGAAAGAACCGTGGGGAGACCAGGATACCTGTTGTAGTGCGGATCGTAATATGTTGAACGTCATATCTAATATGGTTCTGGTTTTATTTGGTAACCTGAATTAGATCACGAGGGTTCTCTTGTTGTTTTCCCTTATGATCAAATTCAGGTTACCAAATACCGGAACCATTCATCAAAGTGATCATGGTGTCCTCGTGAAACAGAAACAGGAAGTACTAGTTTAAGTCGAAAGAATGACGTAACGGAGAAGCTGAAAATACGCTTCATAGTTAATCGTTCGCTTCATAATTAATCGAAAGTTACAAACGTCGATTGGGGCAGATGTCGGATGAAATGAAACTCGTTCTTACCTTCCAGTCGCACCACACTCGTCCGCTCGCTTTCTCCCTCTGACCGGTGTAGTATGGCGCCAATGTCTCCAAAGGATCCAGCCAATAGATTTCTGTGTCTTGTTGATAACGAAGGCACAACTGTTCACGACCCTTGTCGTCCAAAAGCCAGCTGTTGCAGTCGTTTAGGAAAGCGAGCTTGGGTGCTGCGGCTGACTTCTTCTGAGCTTGCTGGAATGTTCCCGGCAACTCCATCAGGGAGTCAAAGTCATCCATAGGAATGGCAGCGAGTTTCTGTTGTGGTTCGAGATTTGGAGAGGATGCAGATAGCAAATTCTTCAGAGAAAGTTCAACTCTTTAGCCAACGTAGAGCACTTGTTCTCAATCTTACACTTAATAAAGTTCATCTGAAAGCTATATTTTTCGCCTTCCGAATGAATTTTGAACAACAAATCACCACTACAATGATCAAGAATCTTGTATACCTTTCCCATCTTGAATCCATCGATTCTTTTCCTCGCCTTCTCCAGTTCGTTCTTGTTCGGAAACTTCAAAAAAGCGACGCCGTCTGTAGTTCCAGTCTCTTTGTTGATCCACATTTCGACTTCGAAGCCTGGTTCCTCCTCAGTCTTTCCAAGCTTTTTGTTAATCGCCTTCTTAAGCTTGGCGAATTCATCGCCTTTCTCGCCTTCTTGCGATACCTAATATACGTATAGTACACGGACGACAAGGTGAACAAGAGATTGAGATAAATTTGCAAGTGTAAAAGCTGCGATCTTCAATTAATGATGGTAGAAACAAAGATGGACAGGTCCTTGATGTTCGAAATGAAGGCAACTACAGAGGAAAATGATCTCATAATGAGCATCATCTTCTTCATCAAACTCTAATAGAAAGATGATTACCCTCGGCAAGTTGCAGACCATAAGGGTATCGGGGAATTTTGGCTTCTCGAATTTTCCCTCGATCTCCTCCGTCTCGGAGAGGAAATCTTCAGCTTCCTCAATCCAGTCTTGTGGATAAGGAAATTGTGATTTAGTAGCAGGCGCCATGGTTTTTTGTTATGTTGGGTTTTAGGAGCAGGAGTTGTATCTTGCGTATGAGTGGTATGTAGTTCTTGTTGTTTTTATGTAGAAAAACATGGAGATTGAGATAATGTGGCTAATAGGGAAATTTACGGGTGTAGAATGATATGCAAATGAGTACTTCTATTTTCAGAACTTTCAAGAAGCAGTGGAATTGGTATCAGCCAAGTCCTGCCTAGTAATGATAGAAGTAGATAGTTGAGTGATTGGTTGTATCGGATCACAAACCAAAGCAGTGCATATTAACGACAAACCTATATGCAGGATGGGGAATCGTTTCGTGGCCTTCGATTGTTGTCGTATCAGATCGTCACATCTTCAGAGCAGGTTCTTGGGAGCAGGCGTATTTGAATTTATTTCGGCAAGCAGAGTGAGAACAATGAGATCGGCATCGGAGAAACAGGGACAGAAAGATTAAAACACAATTAGATAGACAATGAATGAACCAATGATGTCGTCAGAGCGGCAGGCCCACATGTGGTGATGAGTGGAACGGTTTTTTGGAGGTATGAACCAAAAGGAGTAGCAGAACAGGCAATTCCAACAAGGATTCAGATTGAGAATTTCGATTTCCAAAATGAACAATGTTGACTTCAATTTCGTATCAAGAACTGTTCTTACAGAACAAGAACATGTACTTACAGAGCATTTTCGTTGTTCGTTGTCATTTCGACTTGTTTGATTCACAAAGTCGTTTATGCGTCGCAGCACTTTCTCAAGATCATCATGAAAAATTTCAATTTTCTAGCAATGATTGAGGATCACTATTTTTTTTGAAGTACTAAGTTCGAGTTCCACACTATCATCAACATCTTCAAGAGCTGTCTGTATTTTCATTAGATTTGTAAAAATGTAAATGTCACGAGTAGTTATCCTACCGAGTGCTCGCTCTACTTCAGGATCACAGCGCGTTCAGAGATATTCCACATCCTTTCCAGCTTTCAAGACGCGACAAACATACTTATTTCTTGCGCCCGAAAGCAGGCTCGATTCGTACTTCCCGCTCTTACTCATCGTGGCGATGACCTCGTTCAACTTCGCCAAGTCGTTGCAGGCGTGCAATTTGCGTTGCAAAGCCAAGTCGAAGACACTCCAGCCCTGTTGCCAGGACAGGTCTTGATGTTCAGAACTCGGATAATTGTTTCTTGCTGCTTGTAGTTGTTCATCTCCATCTTCGATAGATGAGCTTGCTGGAAGCAGATTTGAGAATAGCATTAGCTGCTCGATCGAATACAAGGCCTCTAGTGCGTCGATCGTCGTCTCGCGACTTGTGCTGCTGTTTGCTTGTTCTGTAATATCGCTAGTTGTTTTGACTCCATCGATGTTCTTGTGAGGAGAGGAGGTAGAGGCAAAAGCAGATGTGGAATCGCTCCTCTGCTCAGTAGATGTAGATGTAGCTCCTGTTAGTCGTGTAGGAAAAGAGTCACCTCCTAGAAGATGCGAATTGATTGCACATTGTCGGACTCTCCGTACAATTTCTCTCCTCAAGCTCAGTTGCTCCAGTCGACACAGCTTTTTCAGGTCTCCCGGTGATAGATCTTGCCATTGTTCAATGTGGTCTAAGAACCTCATATCTTGTGTCGACAACAGCAACGAAACAGCAATGTTTGGTGTCAAGAGCGTTGTTTTTCTTGCTGTAACACGCACTTTCAACTGCTCTCGAATCTTGGTGACGCCAGAAAGGTCAGAGTCGTCCAAGCCAGAGAGCATTTCCAACCACTTCGCATAGAGGTACAAACCTGTAGTGGTGCTGGGTGCGGAAACCTGTTTGCCGTCGAGGAGTAATGTGGAACACGCTTTTTCCTCGATTAACCATTTGTGTGCAATGGCAGCTCGAGCCCAAGCAGGCAGGCCTCTAGTATGCCACAGAAGCTGGGAGTAGTGGACTTCGGGTAGAGCTTTCTTGCCATCGTGAGCCAGTGTTTTTGCTTTGTCGACGAAGAGGTGTAAAAGGCTTTCGGAAGAACATGGGTCGACGTGTTGTTCTTGTTTTCGCACGGAAGACGAGAAAATGGGTTCTGGCGCGTCAGAAGACGCGTCTTGCTTCTCTTGTTCTGATGTTGACTTTATTTCCAGCGCATTACCACTACCTCCATCAGCTGGCTCAACATCGGAGGCAGTGTCAGAAGTAAACAAACTCTGATAGCTCGGATCTGTGAAATACCGCAACAGAGTGCAACATCGTATCTCAAGGTCACGCACTGATGTGCACTCTTCGACTTCCTTCCGGAATTCCTGGCCGAGAAAGAACTTAAAATCCCGCAACAACTCCATCTGCTTCGCCACATTGAAAGGGTACTTGTTCAGCATTCTGGCACTCCCATGATCATCGAAAACTAGAGGTGTGAGTACTTCTAGAACAACTCTTCGGTCGTCGGGTGATAGTCGCAAGAAAAGGCGAGCTGCTACTGTTGGAGCAGTAACAGAAGATGCGAAGCCATTTCTACCAGGTCGAGTCGAAGCAGCACCAGCAGCGGCACCCCCACCACTGCCATCCTCTACTATCAACTTCTGATGCAACAAGGTGTAGAAAATCTTCATCCGATCAAACGGCACCATCGCTTGGGAAAGCGTAGAGAAGAGGAGGCACAAGTTGCTTACTGGCCATTTTTCTAATCCCTCTCCTTGTTGCTCACTATTGGCCAGCTTCTGAACAAATTTCCTCGCAGCATGAAACATACCTCTAAATTCGACCGGAAGCTCCATTAAACCGCGCACGAATACCTCGATTTCTGATGGAAGGCGGATGGCACCCTTTGGATCCCGTGGTACAGGTGGAAGCTTCACTGCCGATAGAGTTCCATTACTACTTTTTTTAGAAGACGTTTTTAGACCATGGGCACTACCAGAAGTAGGAAGAATCCCTGGTCCGCCGCTACTCGAAAAACTACGCCTCCCATGCCCATAAGGTCCCGCAGCACCACGATGTGTCCATTGATGTACCAAGCCCATCTCACCACTTGCAAGCTGCTCCACTGCTCGATCCAACATCTGTTCAATCGTTTTTTCATCGTCGATCTGCAGTTGGCGAAGAAATATTGGATATAAGGCGAGATCGGATGAACGTGGATTGGTTTTTATGGTGATTAGAGAGTTTGTTCTAGTGGGGGTCCCTATAGTAGTTGCTGCGGCAGCCGCATGAGGGATCGGAATAATTGATGGTTTCTTGTTGTCGGCCAAACCAGATCCAGCAGGAGCAGGAGGACCAGGTTCAATACTGGAACTTCCATTATTAGCACTACTAGGTCGTCGGTGGTCCTCCAAGCTCTCCCTTACTTTCTCCAGCAAAAAACGTTTTCCACCAGCGTCTAGCCTACCTCCAGCACGTCGAAGTTTAACCCATTCAGACACTGCAACTCCGCGTTTCAGAAAAGCGGGGAAGTCACGACAGTACCAATGTCCGAGCTTCTCTGGTGGAATGTTGTTCTCAGGAATAGATGCTGCTACGGTCGAAGATGTTGTAGAGGTTGTACTTGTGCACGTTGTAGAAGATGACTCAACATCGATTGAGCTGTCATTTTGAGGCGTCGGGGACAATGTCGTAGATGTTGATGACGCGCTTGAACGAGATTGCTCAGCCTCAATGGATTGTTCTCCAGCATGTCCTAGCTTTACACCACTCTCTGTGGCAATCGGGCCTGCGGAAGCAAAAAAAGAAATCGAGGATGGAGCTTCGACATCAGTGGAGAAAGCCCGCCGTATTCCTGTTGCTCCGATTTGTATAAAACGCTGAGATGTACATGTACAACTAGCAACTCCGCCTCTAGAGCCTTTTCCGGCGAGCACGCAATGACGAAAAGAACCACGGTGTTTGCCTTTCATTTTCGACTCGATGTCTGTCACAAGTACAGAATGGACGATAGTATTATCTCTTCAGCAAGTGTTGACTTCAATACCTCCATTTTTCTAGATTTCCTTGCATCAACAGACTCAACTTTGTGGGATCTCAGCAGCTAAATGACACTTCTAGAATTTCACCCTTACTCGGTACTGCCGCGGTTCCAAGCTACGATAAGACGAACACAAAAACTGAGAGCCGCTCCACACATCTGCCAGCGCAGTGCATCTTGTTCTTGATCTCTGGATGCTCATCGAACAAGCGATCATGCGGCAGCGTCATATTCATGGATGTTTTTGCGTCATAGAATCCTCAAGCGAAAGCCAAAGCGGAATGAATATCATACAGGGCGTGGAAGGATTACGTCTATTCATGTTCAGCATGCTGTTCACATTCACTGTAGTGCTAGGAATCATCAGAAAAGCACTTTACAAATTTTGGCAGTTCTAGTTCTTAACGTTAATTGTGGATGAATTGAAATGTGAACATGAGGTATCATCTACTATCTAGTACAACTGTTATTTTAATACCTACATCCCTTACTATTATTAAGGAATCATATTTACAACCTGGGCGAGGTTGGGGCTTGTCTTGCTCTACAAAGCAAACAGATGCAGAACAGAGTGTGAGAATTTAACGACAACTCTCTGTAAAACAAAGTCTTAAAAAAAATCTAACTGTACACGAAAAGAACAACATGAAGATTTTACCCAAGTCCGTGTTGACCTTCGTCTTGTTCTTCGCAAAGATTGATCACGTTTGAGACGACGAAAATGCTCCCAGTCAGAGTGATCCATCGTGGTACGATACCCTTAAAAAATCCGCGGAAGCCTTCGTAGCGCCATATTTTCCTAGCCGTCTCCCAGAAAGGCGTGGAGTAGGCTTGTTGCTGCGATGCGATAACCATAGGGCCAGTGCTCAAGGTCGTGGGGATATGAAAGAGGATCTTGTTTACGTTCCTCGTGCTAACTACAAACTAAAACGTGACGAGTTGACAGCTTGTACATCATAAGGGAAAACAAAGAGAGAACCCTTGTGATCAAATTCAGGTTACCAAACACCGGAACCATTCAAGAAGTAGAACTGTAAGTTAGTAGTTAGTAGTCGTTCGCCCATAAAATATAGCACTTGACGAAAGTATCACGAAGGCTTCCTTTTTGAGGTTGTATCGAACCAGCGTCCAGTATTCAGCTGTCGACAGATCCAAGGTGTTTAGGTTTACCGCTTCCACTTCGTAAATGAGCTTCAGAGATCGTTCCCGTAGTGACGATGCACGCCGCTGTAGCAAATTAGACGAGCTGTCCGCAATTCATCTTTCAAGTGCATCCTTGAAAAGTACTATGGGAGAGCATTACTCCCTTAGGGGGATACTCCTCCATACGTTTCAAGGATACGCCCAAAGATGTATCAGGTGCAGCCTTAAGCAAAGGTGGGGTGTCTTCATCGTCATTCCTTTTGTCGACTACTTCGGGATTCGAAGTGCTTGATAGTGCAGGATTTCCCCTTCCGACGTCCAGGATTCCGTCGTAGCGACCAGATGTCTGATCAGCACTTGCCTGTGAAGAAGTAGCCGGATGATCTTGCGAAGAAGTAGCCGGATGATCTTGTGAAGAAGTTGAAGTACCCTGTGAAGAAGACGAGTATGAAACCAAAATCTGTTATCATTATCGTACTTTTCCACTGAAGAAAGAGAAACTTGATTAGGATAACAGATACAGATTTTCGCTTCATAACGAGGACGAAGATGATACTCCTGCGGGGGTTGAAGATACAGGAGGTGTTGATGTATCTGATGGTGAACCAGGTGATGAACTCGTGGTCTCCCATCTCCCAGCAGGTATCTGTCCCACGGAGCCAAAGCCTCCTAATGGCCCCCTCACCGCAGTCGGCCACACTGTAGCCGCGTCTTGAGCCGCTGGCGACGTCCCAAGAGCAACTTGCAAGTCACCACTCCCACCTCTTAAACCGGTCTGTAATTCCTCTTTCAAGTTGAGAAAAGTAGCGGTGGAGGGAGAGGTCGTAGCGGTAGTAGATGCAGACGGATCGTCTGACGCAGATGAACTATTTGAGGTTCTTGACGAACGATCAGATGGACTCAACATCTCGCTATCCCCTTTGTCTGGAACACCCCACATCCTCTCTCGAAGCATCTGCGTTGCAGGTAGATATTTCCCGGGTTTTGGATACCAATCGAAGAAAAGGTTTTCAAAATGCGAGATCATGAAGAAGAGAGACACCGTGTAGCTGGCTTCCCGCATCATGATCATGCTAGTGCCGTAGGGTGGGAGCTTCTCGGTAAACGTTGCACGCATCGCTTTGGTGTAGACTGGGATCATTAGATGAAGAGTGAGATGAGTTCAAACATTTACACTGACATGGGAAAGAGCCATCATAATTGAACTTCTCTTGCCAATCGTGTTTGCGTGTGTCCGGCTTCTGCAGCTTCCAAGAGTTTTTGTCGAAAGTCGTCCCTCACCTGACGTGCAAAAGTTGTATTTGTCACCGCTTGCGACATTTCCTCGCTAGCGGCTTTTGACAGAAACGAAGCCGAAACTTCTGTCAAGACTGATGACTTCACAACCGGGGCTTTGTTCTTGTTCCCAGCAGGATTCTTCCCTTCTCTAAGCTTTTGTCTTTGGTACCATTCCTTCAACCTCTTGATTCTCGAGGTCGATCCTCCCCTCTTGGAATCAACGATGTCTTTCAATTCGTGTCCAGACACAGAAGTTGTGTTGATAAAACCCGTACTGACCGCAGTGCGCTTGCGTTGTTTCGCCACCATGGCGCGTTCCCGCTCATGCAAGATATCCTGGACGCTCTTGTTCTTCTGCATTTTCAGCTCATGCGATAGTTTGTCTTGGAGCTTCTTGCGCAGTTCGTTTTTTGCAGTCATAGTTTCCTTCCTCACGACCAGCATGCGATTTCTCCGATATTCTGCGGAAACATCGTCGCCTAGCAATTTCTGCAGTGCGTCGGCTTCTGTTTTGGCCAACGCCGTAGATGCAGTAGTTGTTGGAGGAACACCAGCTGTAGACCACGATGATGAGGCTGAAGTCGTAGCCGACGATGGAGCGACGTTGGTGCGTCGGGTAGTAGAGGAGGATTGCGCCTGTTCGTGAGCAGCAGCTGAACTTCCCGTTTTCTTCTTGGAAGATCCAGCTGCAACAACCTCAGAAGGTTCCTTCTTCTTGGAAGATCTTCCTACTTCTGTACTACAACTAGCTACTGTACTAGTTGGTCCGCCATTCCCACTTCCATTTCCGTTTGCAGCAGCTGCGCTCCCTTTTCCAGCCTTCTCGGCTTGCAGCTTCGCTTCGTCCACTGGCAATCCCAGCAACCGTTCATCCCTTGTACTCAGTTTCACACCCAGCTGTTCTACCCGACGAAAATTCTCCTTCTTGACGTTGACCTTCCGCGACTCCATGTGCAGTTTCGTGATGAAAGTTTCGGCCCACGTTCCCACTACGAGACCCCCTGCCATTCCAGAAGCAAAGGCGCAGACAGAAGGATCCGATAGCACGCGAACTGCGTGGGACTGCACTGCGGATATGCTCACAGTGGACAACCACAAGGTATTGGAGAGGGATTGGTTTAGAGGAGGTGGAAGCTACGACTACGTGTACGTCGAGAAATCAACTGTATAAGTACAGAGCATTTTGTAAGGTTTCACAGCTCGCATGGCATGGAGTGCCTGGATCACATGGAGTCGCATGGAGCTAAGGGGGGAGCTTCTCGCGCCCCTTAAAGCTCTGCGCTCCATGCACTCCATGCGCCACGCGTGCTATAAACTACTCTGATATTAGATAGACTTGCTCGTGGTAGTTCTTGAAGTGTAGTGGCCTCCTAGCGACAGATCGCTTCTACCAACGAAAACTATAGGGGACAGGTGAGGCGGCCAGACTTAGCAAATCCTAAAAAAGAACTCCCAGCATTATCCGGTGCAAACGAAGTGGTCCCTTTTGGTGGACCTGCTGATCCTGGTAAGCCGGGACTCATTGTTGGAGACGAAGATGACGACCCTGACCCAGCTGAAGAAGACGAAGATGTAGCAACCCCATCTCCCGAAGCAACTCCAGCTCCCTCCACGTCTGACGTGGACGGAGGTGTGGACGTCGTAGCAGGAACTCTAGTACTCTTTCTTCGAATAAAGTCCTCTCGTTGTAACCGCATTTTTCGCTCCACTTCCTGTTCTGCTTCATTCTCCTTCAATCGGGCGTAACCACCACGAGCTATGTGGTAGCTGTACCTTGGACCTACGACGAGTTTGCGAGCCAAAGCAATCGTCTGCTCAAATTCCTCTTCTGTGAGGTCCTCATGCGCCGATGGTGGAGACACCTGGTTCACGTCTATCATGGTGGTAGATGGACTCGTCCTACTCAATGCTCCAAATGCTCCAAATGCTTCTGTAGCTGTGGTGTCACCAGAGGACGGTGGGCTTGAAGACGTGGAGGTACTTGACTTTGAAGCTGACACCGATGCAGTCGCAGAAGATCCAGCACTACTTTGACTCCCTCCTACCGAAGCTGGTGCAGCGGGATCTGGAAAATAGGTGCCAGCGAGTTTTCCACGATTCACAACCTCCGGAGCCTCCTCAAAAACCATAACAGGTGGTGAAACTGCGGCGTCTTGTGTGGCACCAGTGGATGTACCACCATTCGAGCTAGAAAATTAAAGCAGATCTTATTAAGGTTCAGGTTGTTCACTTTATTCCTAGTTGACCGGATGAGGAGAACTTCTGTGGTTGAGGTTGTGACACTCAAATTATAATAGTGCAACACTGATCTGATCATCAGACTCTCAAAGCCTAGACCTTAACTCGAATCTGCTTTCAAATTCGCTAGACTGTTATGGACAAAGTCCTCTACGTAGAGCGTGCCCACACCTGCGCACCAAAAGCTCGCGCCACCTCGATAGAGCTCTCCTATGCCTCTAGGAAAGCCCAGGCCCGCACCAAGACGCTTACTCATGATCCACGTCGGATAGTTTATGAGGATATCTGTAGTAGTAGTTGAAAAAGGTCAATTGGGTAGTGTGACTGTGGGAGTCGTGAGTGCAACTTCCGGTTTGTGCATCAGATATTCCTCGATGAAATGTAGTCGACACGATGCTTTATTCTTCCGTTTCCGTTTCCAAGCCAATAAAGAAGTGCCTGCTCTAGGATGACACTATCACGACGAGAGCGAGGTACAGTGTACAACCACAAGACAAACAACAACTCTCTCTCTCTCTCTACTATGGCCACCAGTCATGATTGAGTACCAATCGCATTTGCCCCCATCACCACTCCAAGCTGTCGGATATACCGGTTTTCTTTCAGTTCGTTTATTGCCATCTCCAAAGCTCCATCCGTACGAAATCGTGTAGGGCGATGAAGCGGGACCGGCAGGCTCGTAGCGGTACCACTGCTGCCGCTCGTCGTTGAAGCAGCATCTCCTCCGGAACCTTCAGCACCACGACCTCTGCCGAGATCGTGCTCTCGATCACTGGTTGTTGTACTTGGTAAGGATGTCATCTCCTGCTTTTTATTGTTTTTGCACAGTACGCTCAGATCGTACAGACGACTATGATACTAGTCCCATAGAATTCGCATTCATCACCTGTCAGATCTCTATTTTTTTGCGGGATCCTAGTATGGCCAGCTATGATCGTGGAAATTTCATTCTTGTAGTTATACTTATACTACAACTTTCGCGAGCACCTGAACCTTCAGCGCTTCCCATTGTTGAAGATGTCCTCCTTTTTTTTTACAGATTCCGCTCTTCATCTTCCACTTATGATCTCTTCAGTAGGTACAAGGAAGCACGTCTAAGTGTAAGTGTAAGTGTAAGTAGAAGTACTACTAGTAGGAGTAGCCTAATAAGTATGAGACCAAATCAGAAATAAGCACTGAATCGGAGTCGGCGAGAACCGTGCCTACTCTAGTACGAACTCGACCAGAAACTACTACTAGGTAGAACTCAAAGAACCTAGTAAGCCATCGGGACCGACATAGTTTTGGTTTTCGTCATCTCATTGTAATACTGCTCTCATCGACAACCTTTGCACAGACAACTCAAAATGACACCTCCTGGACAATAAGCTTGCATGAGTGGACATATGTATCTCTCAGTCACTCAGCAGCTTTCAAGGGAGGTTTCCTCTTATCGCTTCCTTTCGTTCATTCAGGAGGCCTCCGCGTGGATATTTTTTTGGATGCCAAGATCGCTTTTTTACTTTTTTTGTTACCTGGGTCTACGTCTACAATTCTCGCTATAGTTACAATATATTACCCGAGCGAGAAATAACCTCAAGCACGAGCGAGAAATCATAGTTATCAGAGTTAATAGGAGGAGGCCTTACTAAGTGGTGCGAAGACATTATTAATATAGCCTTAGTTAGTTCTTCAAGCGAACCGTGTTCGGATTCTGCCCTTGAGTAACGGCGATCGTTCCGGAGCATTCAAGTCAGTCCTGCACAAGATGACATTGGAAGCACTTGGAGCAGCATTTGAGCGACTGACAGAGGTCCACCAGCGCGATCTTCTCGAGCGCGATGCCGCTTTGGAACCATGTATTTCCTCGAGGAGGAGTTCGAGAGGTATAACGAGGCTTGCTCAAGAGGTTAGTGCTCATGAAACTCCAGCAAACTGAGCGAACAGCTTTCGGCCAAGACCCAAGCGCGCGACGCGCGTACCGCAGATGACTTTTTTACAGACTTCAACTTTTTCTGGCAAGTTTGTGCAGTAAGTGAGGCGTTCGACGGTGTTGTGACTGTGACAGAAGTGCATTCGCTTTCACGTGAATATTTGGTCAGCACAACAACGATTCGCCGCGATGGACGTGTTCTTAATGCTGATGCACATGTTGAGCTCAATTCAACAACTTCAACGAACACTTGAATCATGCATCTTGGGTTTCTTGGCGGTGGACTATCATTCATCTTGACGGTGAATGTGAGAGAATCCGTTACTCATCCTCATGTCATGATGCTTGTTCGTCAGCTGAAAATAAATCCTGTTACTGTTTGTAGTATTTTTGTAATTCAATGGTTTGGATGTTGATATTCAGAGGAGTGCTTTGCTCGAAGGCGCTCGGCAGTCCTGCTCACGACAAGGGAAGTAAAAAGCACAAAATAACGATAGCTAAATTCACCCTTGACTGTCTGAAAATGAGCAGCACTAGTCCGTCGCGTCTTTGCCTATCAATATCATGGATATCAGAAAAAATAAAGAAAGAGTCCCAGGAGCTTCACATGATCTCAAGACTTCCTGAAAGAGAATAAAGTGAGGGAAGCCAGGAGAGTCACAGTGCTTCACTGCGTCCTGAGTTACAATTCGGCTGTAATTGAATAAATTTTTCACGAGTCCTCGTCAGGTATTTACTACTAACTAGACCTTGGATACTTCTACTTGGTAGTTCTAGATTTACGTACTTATTTTTGTGTTTATGCTATATTTCGAAAGAATAGTAGCTTTTATACGAAAAGCTGCTAGATTTTGTTCGGTTACAGGGGTAGCATATGCTAGCCCCATAACGTGCGTCAATGGTTTTCGCCTCCAAGATAATCGTGATACTTTTATAAAGTCCTTAGACCATCTCACATGGTTCTTGCGCAAAACGTATTTTCATCACTTTGCTAGAATATGTTTCTTAGACTTGCTGCTCGTTATTGTTTGTCATCACCTTTTCGCTTTAGTTACGCCTATCTATTTCCTCCTGTTCCCCTTCTGATTCCGCGCTTGTCGTCGTGCAGCTTGTTTGGCGGCCTTTTGCTGTGCCTTCGATGGTTGCTTCGTCTTTCCGATCTTGGGATTGACCTTCGATAGGTTTTGCGGCTGATGGCTCGTAGCTTTGCTTGGAAAGTTCGATTTTTGTCCAACTTGTTGTTGGTGCTGTTTCTTCTGCCTCTTTAATTGCTTCCTCTTCTCCTTCTTCCTCTCTTTGTTGCTCTTCGCTGCAGCTGTTTGCGTGGCAGCGCCCGGGCCATCGCCCTCGTCGGCAGACCTGAAGGTTAGAGAATGAGAGAAGATGAACTTGTCATGTCATATGTCTCCGATCTGACCTAGCAAAAAGATGCACTTGCGAGGACTAGTAGTACTCCTGCATGGTGCTATTTATATTTTACGACTGTAGCAGTAGAAGTTGTAGTGGTTTTGTTGTACCAGCAGGGACAATGATCTTTGCTACCTCCAGAAAGAACGATTTCCGATAATAACGAGATGACAGAAAACGACCTCGCACGCAACAGATTCCCACGGGAGAAAGATCATAGACATATTAGTGCTCTTCTGAAAAATCTTTAGTACTCTACTCAACGTGAAGGAGAAAAACCTCACCAGGGGACACAGACAAAATTATACATCATCGATGGTGCGTCTGAATCTGTGATGTAGAAAAATACAAGAATTCATCGGCCGCGGATGCTTCCTGACGGCTGTCATCATTGCGCGCAACGGGAGCAAGAAATTCCTGAGGTAATTCTGAACCTAGAGCCACATTTCCTCTGTTAGCCGTACCGTTAGCACCAGGAGGTAGTAGTAGTGTACCCCATCGCAGAGGAAAAGCATCATCTTCATCCCCTGGTCTTAGAGCTGCTTACGAGTTGTATGATTCAATTTGATGCTTTTCTCAGTCCAAGATCATCTTCTCGACCAATACGCGTCTGAGTACTACTTGATCACATTTGTCACTTATTGTAATTCTTATTGTACATATTCAGCGATAACATCGATAGCCTAAAAAACATGCTATCACTCTTGCTATTAAATATTATTGTTCTTGTAGTTGTACAACATTTCTAAGTACCATATTATCGAGCATTTTGTAATCGCGCCATAATACCGCTTGTAACTCTTCGTCAGTGGTTCCTGAATCGTCCGAGTCTTCAGCTGAATCGTGAGACATCTGTTCATCTTCATCGCTAGCATCTTGTTCCCCTTCATCGTCATCGGTAGCATCTTGGTCCTCTTCGCTAAATATGTTCTTTTCTAGGTCAGTACGCAGTTCCGAAGCCACGCTGGTGAGTTGCCACATGAGTTCCTGATACAAGTTTTTACGTTTCTCGACTGCGTCCGATGAGCGTTTGCCGTCATTGTCGCCCAACAATCTTCTTAGTAACTCCCTACGCTGCTCGCCCTGCTTGCGGATTTTGTGGAAGCCGACAGCCACAGTCTCACTCCAGAAACGACGATGAAGCTTATTCTTTCGTTCGCTTGAAAACTTCAACATCTCTACTCCACTGAAATTAGAAGCAGAGCAATGTCGTGGTCACGTGTGCGTGTCTGACAGTGCTGTCCGTCTCAGCTAATGTAAAGCAGAACAAGCACACGGTGCTGAGTACACCTTACTATTCAAATTCATCAAGTGAAATTATACTTTTTCACAAGGCTCAACATTCGGAGTGGGCCTTAACAAAGAGACGGTCAACCTTGGGAGTGGGCTTGTCAAGAAAAGCTTCGTGTCTGAAAAACAACTTCGACATGCACTTGTCAGCCAATTCCAACTGCTTCCGATACTGCTTTCGCACGACGCTTGCCTGCTCCTCACTCCTGCTCGTCTCTACGTAAGCATTCAACGCGTCCTCAAACTCAGCGTCCTCGACAGCTGCTCCAATTTTTCCACCAAACACATTAGAACAAGACCGGATTGTAGTAAGTAGCAGTATGATCACGCTAAACTACATCATGGCTTCACACTGATTGATTATGAAAATAGTAGATCTTCATCTCGATACCATGTCCATGCATGATTACTCTGTGTACTAGCTGCCCACGTCTCATTTCGTTGCGGATCTAATTCGACATGTACATGAGTTCAACATGAATCTTAAAAAAAATATCGTGCAGTTTTACCACTTCTGCATGTGCGCTTTTGGCTACAATTTTCAGGGCTTCGAATAGTTTTTTATCCTCAGCGTCCTCCTGAAGAAAACTCCAGTCAGGAGAAGGAGCCGCATTTTTAGAAAGACCACTGTCGTGTATGATCATGTTCTTGAAATCCGTATAGAAGACCGCATACTCCTTTGCCAAATCCATTTGCTCCTTCGTCCAAAGAAGGTACCAGTCAGGATACCAATCAGGAGTTCGTGCAGTAGATGAAGCAGGATGACCTCGACGAGTCGCGACAGCGGCTGATGCAGAACCAGAAGATGTTCCTGAAGATGAAGCAGAAACAGGGGCCCTTGGAACGGCGGCTACTGGTGCAGAGGATGAGGAGCTACTTCCTCCGCCAAAGAAAGGAAGCTTGTTCAAAAGAAACATTTTTTTTGCTGCCACACCATCAAGACACGCCACGAGGACTGCACTTGCAGCCAACGTGCGACGAAGACCACAACCTCCAGAAAAAACCTTCATTTTCTTGCTTAGGAATATTTCACCAAGAATACGGTAGACTAACGCGTTGAGTGTCGTTCTTGACAAGCACAAGGAGAAAAGATGCTCTTTTTTGTCTTCCAACGAGAAAATCAAAATGAAAATGAAAATCTTTGATTGCAGCCTCCAAGAAAGGGTATCGATGCTGTTACTCGTCGAAGATATGGCGATATTTACTTTTACCACTAGCACATTTCGTATTTATATATCACAAGTTCTAGAAGTAGAAGTTCTTGTCCTGGTTCGGAGATAGTCAGCAAGAATTGTAGTTGTGACAGATGAAGTTGGGGAAAGAGCAAGAAATACGTTGGATCTCTTGATTTTCGATTTGGCCACGATTCGACATGTTCGACATGTTGAAGCAAAGCGCACCTCCAGAATATTACTTTCTTTACGCTAGCACCGCAGATGACTTTTTTACAGCCTTCGAGTTTTTCTTGCAAGTTTGTGCAGTAATTGAGGTCTTCGACGGTTTTGTGACTGTGACAAAGTGCATTTCGCTTTCACGTGAATGTTTGGTCAGCGCAACGACAATTCGCCGCGCTGGACATGTAGTATTTTCGTCTGATCTACTCAACACTTCATCGTCATCCTCCAATACTAGCTTTCCTAGGATTACTAGGACTTCCTGATTTCTTGTCACGTTTCGGAGATTTGACCAATCCTTCTTCTTCCTCTGCCGTCATCGTGCTCATAATCCTGTACTCAAACTCGTTAAAAGCCATACCAGTGGAAACCTCGCCGAAACCGGAACCTTGTAGAGGATAATGTTTGCTTTTGGGAAATTGCTGATTTGATATGTTTATGGATGTAGTAGTAGTTGTTGTTGGTCCTCATACAACAACGGGACAAAGTGGGACAAGAGATGAAGATGGGGTGCGGGCATCTTCGCATGTAACTAGTGTGAACGAGAGTCAGGAGACGGCTCAGGCAAATCATGCATGAAACTGATGGCACGGAAAATAAGTTTAAGTGCTTCTCCACCAATACAGGTAGTGGTCTTCCTCGTGGTAGAAGTAGCGTTGAGCGGCACAAGTTAATTCTTTGTGTTGCCACAAACTAAAAAGAGCTACCAACTACCATAAAAATCAAGTCTATGCTCTCATTCATGTTGTGCTCCTCAAGATGTAGTACCGTGTTCCTTAGCAGCCTCTATCTCCTCTTGGGTCATTAGCTCGATGTCTGGTCTCACCCCCAATAAAGCCGCTGCGTCTCTCGCGGATAGCGTCTCATCGCCCAATATTCGATATGCGTCGACCAAGGACGCGGGTGTTATGTGAGCTGAATATTTGGAGACAAGGATGGAACCGCAGCTTTGGATCTTGGTGATGATGATGATGATGATGATGATGATGATGATGATGAAGAAGATATGCCCAGCCGTGTGGCGGGTGTGCACAGAATCAGTATCGTATATTTTTGATTATTGTTGTCCTGTAGCTTTGCTCGTCTCCTCCGATGCACACTGTCCAGGTGTTGGTCGTTATATATGTCATTTTCTGTATATCTAGATCTACTTCTACAGTGGTCTCTGGTCAGTTTCAGTACTTCCAGTGGGAGCAAAGAACTTGAAGGCCTCAACAATTTCTTCGTCCCTAGTCAGCGGCCGGCTCAAATGCGTCAGAAGAGCGCACAGCTCCGGAAAAGTAATTGCTTCACCAGGATCCTTCGGAAATTTTACGTTGATTTTGAATGAAGGAAAGCATTTGTATTTGAGGTGACGGTGATTTCTCTTTGAAAAGATTTCGGTTTGTGGATGTACCCTTTCAGGAGAAGACCACAAGTCGGACTTCATATTCGTCAAGGTCTGGGTCTCATCATTGTACTTCTTACATCAATGTTGTAAGTATTTCGCCCCGAGGCCCATACAAGCCACCAAATCACAAGTTCAAACAGTCAGAATATCATGATGAATGCTGACAGCTCCTGCAGAAGTAAGTCGAATATCATAACATCAGAGTCCACTATCGTTGTACTTACAGCGTTCTGGTTCTTGTACTTACAGCGTTGTGGTTGTACTTACATCCATGTTGTACGTATTTCCCCCACAACTTTCCATCACCATAAACCCAAGACTCGCAACATTTGATTGAATTCCTGTTCATCGATTGAACCGCCAGCGTCTTTGTCAAACATCAAAAAGAGTTCTTTGAAATCGTCGTTATCGACGAAAGACATACTTTTTTCGACTCCCATAGCACCATTCAATGGGCCCTTGTTGGGTCCTCCAGTGGAGGAGGACGAGGCGTGGTGAGACATGGTAGCTTTTCCTGAGTACAGGAGTAGGAGTTGCCTTTGACTTTGTTGAGATCGCAATTCAAACGAATAGCAATAGTGTGATGTCTAAGTTTTTCCTTTGATATTCCCGCTTCTTTGTTTGTTTGTATCGATGCGCTCCGGCCAACGCGTACGATCCCGCCGGATTTCTTTGTGCTCTGTGTGTGTTATGCTATGCCTATGGTATATTCAGCTTCTTTATTTTTCCTAGTAGTTTCTCACTGTCCTCAAGCCGCGGCATTGCATCTTGTGGTGGGAAAGTAGAACACCATTTTTTCATTCATCTTTTTTGCAGTCATAGTTGGGGATTGGATGATGCCGCTTTTAAGATGATGAAAGTCGGAAGTACAACGTAAGAGTTACAATTTCTCGTGTTTGTAACAGATGATCGTAGAGAGCTTACCGACATTCGTCTCGCACTCAGTGTCGCTCAGCTTCAAGGCTTTCACGCTCGACTTTATAGTATGAGTGTTAGGCACGACGAAGCGGAAACCTTTTTCACTGCACAAGAATGTGTATTTATCAAAGGCGTGCGCAGAGGCTGCCACCGCCCGCAAACGGTTTTTGCGTGGAGATGTTCAAGAACTTGGTCGATTATATTCACAAGGGAGTAAAGTGGTAGAGGCGATATTTCCATCACAATTCTCTATCAATATACGGCGTCTTACGTGTTGTATCTGTTGAGGTTGACTCGTCAGGTAATAATGAAGCACTTTTCTCAGATGGTACTCCCCATTTGAAAAAATTGAATGCGTGGTGCTTTGCACCATGCACTGAGCCACAAATGACATGATGTAACTTTGACGTATCTTCTTCTCGTCTTCTAACTGAAGACGTAGTATGTGAAGACGGTCTCCCCGCTGCTCCTGCAGCAGCTGGTATGATATCTGACGTTGCTGTTCTGCTTGTTCCCGACTTTGATATTGCTGAGTCGTCTTTCGATGATGTGCTAGCGCTTCTACCTGGAGCGGTCGACGTTCCTACCTGTGGGAAGTTGTCTAGATTGAGCACGAATTCCTTCTCATGAGGTACTGGGTCGCTCCAGTCGTCCAAGAGAGCAGCGTCAACCTTGAATTGCTCCTCATCTACGTGCGCGAATTCGTCTACTTCTACATGAGCTTCTTCTTTCCCACCTAGGGTAGCAATAGCTCCTTTTCTTCTTGTTGCTTGGATTTTCGTAAAGAGGCTCTGGCGCTGCCCACAGGTGACAGAACATCGTCTCTCACATTCGGTTCCGTAACCCTGGGATAACTGCGATGAAGGTGATGTTGAGGTCGCGGCAGTTGACTTCTCTTCGACCTTTGCCGTTTCACCATTTCCTGCTGTAAAAATGCTAGCAAGGCGGTCGTCACTAGAACTAGTATTATATTCTTCCGGAAATATGCGCCTCAGCCGTCGATCGCAATCGAAGGTACACAGTGTCTTGCACTTGGGCAGAAAATGCTCCTGGTCCCGGTGAAAGAGCGCAAAGTACCACGAAAAGCGAGGATACACGTGATGAAACGCGATCGAACGGAAAGCCGATGCTCTCACGCGCGTATCCAACTCAGCTGTTTTCAACACGAAAAAGGACAAGTACTTGGTCTGCTCACGAGTTACGTGGACGACCGGAAACTGTTTGTTGAGTTTGTCATCTACTTCTACTTCTGCTGTCCCTGTCGTGCCACTACTAGTAGTTGATTCATGCTTATGAAAGAAAAAAGTGCACTTCCTACTTAAATAAAAAGTGGCTATTTTCCTACTTAAATCCTAGCCAATTTCTTGAGTGTGAGTGCACTTTTTCCTCGTTTCATAATGCTGCGTCTCCCCAACCACTACACTTTTTTCTTCTCCTTCCGCTTCCTCCTGATTCAAGGCTAGAAAACTCCTTACAGCTGTTTCTACGAAGAAATCGCCTTCTGGAAGTTCGCCATCACAGAAGTCGTGACCAGCTATCAGACCACCAATCTTCAGTTTCGGCCACCAAGAACTAAGATCCGCATAGACGCCTTGGAAGTCGTGGCGGGCATAGGGATTAGAGAAGCGCTGCAGAACGTTCATCGGCATAATGGATACTACCTTGATGAAAATTACGCTTGACATGATTGATGCGAGGTTTCTCGACCTTGTTGAACATGAGAAGCAACTAGGGCAATTCATTCAATCACTCATTCGAACCACGTAGCAGCTACAAGCAACTGTCTAGTTCCGTTGTGACTCTTCAAACTACTCAAAGCAAGAGTATATATTTCAGTGCCTCTGCTAAATCCGACCAATAAGCCTCATATTCGTGCAAGTTGAGGAAGTTGAGGTCGAAGAAATAATCAAGCACTCTAAATGTAATATGAGCTCCACTTCCATATCGATCCCCATCCATAACCAAGTAAACAAAATCTAAGCTTCCGTCTGGGACTTTCTTCGCCGCATCCTCGGACCAGGCCTCTAGGACTGCATAACGCGAAGAAAAAACCTCTAGGTTCCGCTCCATCTCGGATTTCAATTGCTGCATACCATCCGATGGAATGTTGGCGATGTCGATGCAGATTAGAAGCGGGCCTTGTCTTGTTCGACATTATAGATATAGATAGGACCATCGACGATGGTTATTCACCTAATTAAAATATGCTCCTCATTATTAAACATTATGATCATTATACATAGGCACCTAATTCCAATCGTTATCTAACTAATTAGTTATTATGTTGGCGATGTCGACGCAGATTAGATAGGAACCTATTAAACTATGCATTACCATTTTTACAACCATTCGTATTAGCATTTCGTAAATACGTATCCGATGGCACGTGGGTCCAACGGTCCACTAGAAAAAGCTTTTTGCCCTTCCATTTCTCGAGGAATTGTTTGGCATGTAAGCCTCGTTGTACCCCAATCTCAGCGGCCTCTCCTGTTAATCCTAGACAGTTCAACAAATACGCGAAGTCTTCTCTGGAGTCTGGATAGTGACTTTTCAGGCAGGAGGACCACAAGGAGGTAGAAGCTGCATCCGTCTCTGCAGCAGATGGAGTAGATGAGGGTGCTTGGCCAGTTGCTGAGGTGCTCACGACAGCTGTGAGAACCAGAAGGCGCGAAACACAGCGTAGAAGAAGTGCCATTTTTTTCATTCACTTTTCCTGATGAGAATCACAATATTGGTATCCGCGCCTGCCGTCTAAGGTATAGGGGCTAGACATCATTATAGAAAGATCGGCAAGATTGACTACATTTTTCTGTTCTTCAGCCATAGTCCTGCCTTGTTTTATAGGTTATTTCTCAAGGATTTCTTTACGACCAAAAGCACAAGCGCCAAGACTAGCATAAAAAGGTTCCTGCATAAGATAAAGGTTCTCGCCGTTCTCTCACTTTCGTTCTGTCGCACTCAGGCTCACGAATCCATACCACACAATGAGACTGCTGCGAATGCCATTGCTCGAACAGTGTCTCTTTTCTCTACTCTCGTCGCTTCGCTTTAGTGTAATGGATAGATCATTGTCCACCGCTACTAACTATCACGGCTATGTATGAGTAGTCACAAAATCAAACTCAGCGAAGAGGAAGAATGGAGGTATCAACATGATTTACACATGCGCTCCTTGACAACACTGGCGGGTATAGAATTACGCAGTCTCAGACAGAAGTCAAGAAACTCTTACTATATCATCTCAACCTCCATGCGCCGTTCGCGATCCCCACGCATTCCATCTTGATGCGCCGCTTCAAGTTCGTTCATGCTACTACTTACTCCTTCAGACAGTGCATTGGCCGCTCCAGGAACCGCCTGTAGGTAGCCAAAACAGCCACAACCCGCGGTCACAAAACTTAAAGCCACGTATCCGAAAGGCACGTTCGGATCTAGTAGGAAACAAAAAACAAAAGCTCCTACGAGACTCCCACTGAATATACGTAAGAATGTTCGCCACGAAGTGCTTTTTCTGAAATCATCGTGATCCTCAGCATCAGGATCTGCAGGAGTAGTCTTTTTTGCAGTCGCCCCTTGACCGTGCTCAGGCTGCTCATTCATACTTTCTTGGGCTACCACGTGATAAAAGTGGTTTTGATCTTCCTGTTTGCCAATGTGGTACCCAGTCCCAGACGCATGTTCAGTCTCGGCTTCGTGCTTCCGTACAAATCTCTCTGCTTTTTGTCTGACACCTCGCTCTTTCTTGATCCGCACGTTCCGTAGAACATGTAGATACACGACACAAGCGTTTACAGCTGCACTCGAAATGCAAAGTGTCAACGGGTGCAAGTTCGGGAGCTTACCATTGGTGGTTTTTGTCGTTTGAACTTGCTGCTGAGTAGACGCTCCAACCAAATGATCGCCATTTGTCGTGCTCGTTGTACCCGCACGACCGGCTGAAGATCTAGCTGTAGCCCCGTCTTCTTGGGCAACATCACCCAACCCTCCAACACGGACCCAAGGAGTATACCACACCACTGGATCCATCGACAAGAAACTTACCACAGCCAGACTAGCGGCAGCAGCTTGCACCAAGATACCGCACACGCAAATTCCCGTGTTGCCGCCATTTCGTCTGCTTTCGCGGTCAACGCAGTCGAGAGATTCTATGCACAGAAGATTCTCCCAGTCCATCGTTTGTCAATAGACCTTCTATGTACCATGTACTTAGAAGAACTTATAGAAAGAACCTTCTATGTAGTTCTATGTATCATGTACTTAGAAGAACTTATATTAGAAAGAACCTTCTATGTAGTAGTTCTTGTGCAACAGACGTAAGTAACTCTAACTTACATCAGCTGCTATAATCTTCAATCAACGACTATGACGTGATTCGAGAGGAACATGATGGGAGGTGGACTTCATTTTTCAGTAATATTCTTTATTGTGTCCACGATACGTGGTGACCAGACGTTTCGTGTCCACTAATCTGGTCACCACGTATCTTGGACACAAACGTCAGCGCAGCAGCTTGTTTGGGCGCTGAAAAAGCACGAGTTTCACTTTTCAGTCATTCATACACCTACGCTGTCTCCGCTATTAAGGCTTTCTTAGAGGGGTGCTTTAGCGATCCGCCGCCCGGCTACAGTCTGTCAGAGGGGTTCGTCCACCTCCCGCCGGCTTTGCCTGCAAAGGGCCGCCAGGTTTAGACGTCGTGTGCCTGGCTAGTATGTATGCTACAGGGAGAAGTAGATACAAGAATGACAACACTTAGTACAACTCATTCATTCATTCATTCAGCAGCAGATCACCAGGGGCCCTGTAGGGTACAGGCAGGAAGCCGCACCGTACACGCAACCACAGCCAGGGGCCCTGTAGGGTACAGGCAGGAAGCCGCACCGTACACGCAACCACAGCCAGGGGCCCTGTAGGGTACAGGCAGGAAGCCGCACCGTACACGCAACCACAGCCAGGGGCCCTGTAGGGTACAGGCAGGAAGCCGCACCGGACCGAACAGGGGCTCTTGGAGGCCTTCCCGCCCGGCAGTCCTCCAGGAAAAGGGTTCGGGGCTGAAGGCCCCCCTCGCCTCCCTAGATCGGGGGGGAGGGCCTTCAGCCCTGAGCCCTGGAACATACATTCACTAATATGTTTGAATAGATACAAAAAATGATAATAAATGCAAGAGGTGACACAAAGTCTTCGTTGACAGACGAGGCGTCAGAATTACTGGCCAAGGACAAGTTAGTAGTCAATAAACACTGAGAACTTAAATCAAGAAGAACAGCTGAAGGCCACACGCACACCCTACATCTCCAATCTACAAGGAGTGGGATGATATTAAGCGCCAAGAAGAGAACAAGCGCATCTACTTGCGTGGTCTAGTGCTATATTTATTCATGATTGTTCAGCCTGCTGCACAGCTACTTACTTGATTTGATTGATTCATGTACATGTACCCATTCTAGGGGTATAACGTCCTTTCCTCAGAAGTTTATTGTTGCAGTTTTTGGATGAAGAAGAGATAGCCGCGGGCTTTGGATTCCTTCATCTTCAGAGATGCCAAAGTGAAAGGCTTCGAGGACTATATGGAAAATAGGTCTTCGGAGACAACAGCCTAGTGCTTCTTGTGATGCACTCGCACTACCTTGGTTTTGGAAATATTATCCGATATGATCACGTCGGGACGACTTTCACCCAAAAATTGCAATTCGGCAAAAAAATTAATTCTCACAAAAAAAAGTTGCAGAGACTAGATTTCGATCAAAAATAGGCAGCCTACTGTTGCAGGGACTCTTAGATCGTACTATGTTAATCAGTTAAGTAAACACCGGTTAGACAGATAGAGAAACGTAGACATTAGTTAGCAGACAACGATATGAACCTGCATGAGTGCGAGAAAAACAAAGGCACGAGCCTGGATGGTATGTGTGAGCAGTAGGAAAAATATTTTTTTTGTTTGATTGTCTTCTAAGTAGTCCTACGCCACGGCCACCTCGATCATTTTGATCCTCACTATTTTCCGTTTGCCATCTTCATCACGACAAACTTAGAATTACATGAGAGAGTTCAAGAAAATTATATATAAATATCAAAAATTTTCTCCTCGTCGACTCATGGACTACCGCAGGAGGGATTCTACTTAGGCTCCTATCCGCCACTACTGGGCCCTACCGGGCTCTCCTTCGCGGCTACAACTACTTTGAAGTAGTGGCTTCTTTTTTCTTTTCGTCATCATCTGGCGCATCCACATGACACGAGTCCTCTTCCTGTTCTTCTCTCTTTAGAGCTCAGGACCCCAGTCCATCTCGAGACTCAAGCTTTGGAATGTGGTGAAGCCGTTTTCCCCTCAGTTATGCAACAAGGTTCCAAAGATGAAGATGGTTGCTTAGATGGAAAAAGCAACGTCAGTGTCAACGTTCAGATCCGTTGACGTTGTTTAATATTCCTTAGACCCTATTCCAAAGATGCTTCTTCCGGAGATGGATCGAGATCGACTAGTGGAAGCCATAATCTTTCTGCTACTGTAGATGATGCAGCGGCCGCGACGTCAGGAGGAGGACGCTGTCGTAGTTGAGCGCCGCGCACCACTTTTCGTAGGAGTGTCCAGGCTGCATGAGACGAGGCCACGAGTTCTTGCTGCGCAATACCAAGGTTTTTAGACCTTACTTTTATTCACCTTGAAAAGCATCTTTGGCGTACTAACTTTTCCCTTAAAAAGAAGGGGCCAAAGATCGATGCTTCGACAGATGAATTATGGTAGGCCTTAACTTGTACAACCGGACCAGGTGGATGGTCCAGCTGGTTTTGGATCGGTTCAGCTGATGAGGCGGACATTGGTTGGATGTGGTTGGTGGAGAACAACGTGGTCGCAGCTTTCCTGCTTTCCTCAGAGTTGAAGACAGAAACGGAACCGGAAAGAGGTCGCGAGCTACCGCGCGGATCAGAATGCTGCGAAGCTGCTCCCGACAATCGCTCCTGTAATAAAGGACTAGTAGGCTCTGCTTCTGCGCCGTCGCCGCCCCAGGTAGAACGAGGAGATAGGCAGAGCGACGACGACGTGCTATCGTAAGACTCGGCAGCTATCTGTCTTCTTGCGCAGCAGTTGCGGTCTTCTAGAGAGAGCGCTTCGAGCTGTTCCTGAAGCAGCTTCGCCAGCAGCGCTGCTTGTTGGGTCTTCTGAGACTCAGCCTCCAAGCGGAGAGCCTGGGGTCGTCCTCGTCGTGCTCCTTGTTCTACAAGGGCAGCTGCATCTACTGTGCAATCTGCTGTGGTACTAGCAGAACCAGGCTGAAGACTATTTTTATATGTCGGGGTAGTAGAAGAACAAGAAGTACTAGCTTCTTGATAGGACAAAAAATTTGGAGCAGGTGCAGGTGCAGCTGATGTCGCAGAAAAATTACTCGTCTTAGTCGTTAGAGCCCCTTTGCTGATCTTCGCGTAGAGCAGACCAGTTTCCGAAATCGAGTGCGGCGTCTCAAGCGAAAAGTGATCTCCTCCACCGACTACGTCACCACGATCGGTTTGCGTTAGAAATAGTAATAGATGAAGTCTCCCTATCATATAAAATAAAACTCATCTTCCCTGTGGAGATCCCGCAAAAATTAGCTGCCCCAGCAGAAGCATCTCTCGTCCCTGGTAGTATTTGGATAGATGGTTGCGGTTCTTGCGGGATCATCGATCCCTACAGGGATTGATTACGGGAGGTAGCCTTAATTGTACGACAGACGAAAGTAGACGCGCTGCAAGGCCTACACGGCTCGTAGCGTCCAAACCATCACCAAGCACGACCAAACCACGACGTGACGAGGTCATATTATGTTTACCCGCAGTACTAGCCTTATTGATATTGTCCTGCTCCTTTTGCAGTAGTTCTCCTTCTTCTACCGGTGCTTCTGCTTGTTGTGTGTCTCCTGCAGCTCTGGCTGGTGCATTACTCTCCACGGTTCCCAGGGCAACGGACAACTGAGCGGCGAGCAGCCCTTGCTGTAGCAACGGAAGTTGCGCCAACTGCTGCGTGACAACGTCCACGTGGTCCTCACAGTCAGCTTCAACATGATCAGTCTCAATCACATTTTCTCCGTCTTTCTCGTGATGGTCCATTGTGAATCCATTGACGGCGGTAGCAGCAGTAGCAGGAGCAGGCTCGTCTCCATCGTGGTTCTCAGGTTCTTCGACTGCAACATCGCTCGTGGGCCGCGACCTGCGACCACGAGGACGTGGCGTCTTATCTTTTTTAATCATAGGGAGTACTGATCTGAGGACCGTTTCCGGCATTTCGAGACCATGCAGTGCCGAACTCGACAACGGCGGCAAGAGTTGTTGATGTCCCTGTGCGAGCATGATCGGTTTCGACTTCTTGACCACAACAGTGCCGTCACCTGCGCGCAGGGAGTCCAACCTTTTTGCATCTTGTGCGCTAAGTTGCAGAGGCCTCATAGCACGCGCATCACGTGGACCAGGAGAAGCGCAGTAGGCCTCGTCAGAAGTAGTGTTTATTCCTGCTGTTTTTTCTGAAACCAAAATCCGTTATCATTAATGTCTTCAGTCTAAATTTATTCTGCTCAAGAAAGTTGTTGAGGTTGAGAAAATTGAATCTTTCGTCTCTCTTACTTGAGGAAGTGTTAGTGTACGTGTACCTTGAGAATGATAAGAGATTTTGGCTCCATACATTTTCTGACTGTTTCAGTGCTTGGAGCTCCCAAGCGAAGGTCCGGAAACTGGCTTCACCTTGCCCTGACTTCCGTGTCTCGCGCTGCATTTCATCTAGCAGAAGTCGCCGACGTTCCCTGGAACTTTCAGAAGAAGATGTTAAAGGAGCAGCCGCAGTAGACGTCGAGCATTTTGATGAAGATGAAGTAGACATAGGAGTTTGAGTTGGAGACAATTGCTTTGCTGATCTCGGTGCTCGAACGCCAGATGCAGAAGAAGATGTTGAGCAAAGATATGAAGAAGTAGAAGAGCTCGACGAAGCAAATGATGCGGCAGTTGCTGACGACGTTTCTGGCTGGCACCAGGACATGCGTTTCATTTCTTGCGTTACCACTGGCCTAAGTGACGCAAGAGTTTCGGGAAATTTGGTTTTCTTGTCTTTGCATGTGTCCTGTTGTTCATGATCTCCAGCAATAGAAGATGCAGTCTGCGATGAGACCTTTGCGTCACCATATTTTTCCTCTGATGATAATGCGAGTGCAGGCGATCCGTCGCCGCGCCTGCGTCTTTCAAATGGGGAAGGTGATGCATTTGCACCTTCGCGGTCGGAAAAAAACGCGGCCGCGACCTTTGACTGTGGAGTGATCCCGGAAGGCGTTTGGTTGTTCCTCTTGCTGTTTTTGGAATCAAATAGGGATGAGAATTCGCTGCTCGCGCTCGTCGTGGTTCCTCCAACTTCTCCACGACTCGAAGTTGTGCTTGGACTACTTGCGGTCCTCGCACGAGTTCTTGTATTGTCGCCTGCTGTTCCGGCGTCGGCATGTGTCGTAGGAACTGGCGTCAGCGTCGCTCCAGCCGGCACGGGCGGCGGCGTCAACCTGGCACTGGAACTGCGTACGCGGAGCCGCCCCCGGAGGACACTTGGAGACAACAGTCGCATACTGCTGGAAACTCTTGTAGCGATCGGCGAGGACGAGCGGACTAACCTTCCGAGGACAGAAGAAGAAGTGGGCGAGAGGACAGAAGAAGAAGAGGTGCTGGCCGTCGCGGCAGACGTAGTAGGAGTTCTTGGGAGAACACCATCAAGAGCAAGGAGAGTGGACGAGTTCCTAACAACATCCGGAGTGGGAGACGCGGAAGGAGGAGCTTCGGATGTAGTCGAGGAAAGAAGCCATCTTTTCCACGATGGTGATCGCCCACGAGATGAACCTTTTCCTGCTTCATGTTGATCTCTTGGTCCTGGAGATGAAGTCGCTTCTCGAGGAGGTGTCCTCCTCCTACTTGATGTTGGCTCGTTGCAGCTTTCAAAATCCAGCCGCGAAGCAATAACACCCAACTGCCCAAGCTGCAGTCGGTAGATGAGCAAAGGACCGCTGAAGAACCTGAAAATCGCTGAAGGAAAGGCCATTTTCTGAACTAGTGCCTTCGGAAGGACTTCTAGACTGTGAATTTTTCTACCTACTAACTTGTTGGTATTCATACAACGGAAGCTGAAAAGTTGGAAAAGAGTCCTGTTGGCTGAGCTGCCTCCTAGCCGAAGTCTGTTGAAACACTGTCTCTTCGTCTTCATGTGTGCGTTGTTATCCAGTTTAGAGAAAATGCACGTGGTCGTGCTTGCAGTGGTCAGTAAATGCACACACTTTTGAACATAAAGCATATTCTCGTCACCGTTTATGAAATGTTCTTTATCCATCTCAGGTAAATCAGCTATAGAATCGACGTCTAACCGATGACCCTCTACTCACGCAGAGACGACCTACAGAAGATGCTCTTAATTTCATCAACAACCATGGAAACCAAAGAACCCGCCACAAGTCATAGAAGAGAACAACCGAAGTCGGACTAAGAATACTCTACGCGGCTGAGGACGTCCGCCGCATCAATATCCAAACTGGTAAAAATACAGTGAAGATGAGACCTTTGGCTTTCCGGGTACTCAAGATTATTAACAAGAAACAGGATTACTATCTCTGTCAAGTCGTATTTTTATGTAATTAATCAGTGTTAGTTCTGGTACGCGGCCATGATGGTTCTCTATCTTAAGCATCTTATGTGCCTTCCACGACTTCATCCAACAACTTTCGACACCTGAATAGTCCCACTCAGGAGACATTTCACATCCAAGAAGAGTTCCCGATCTTCACTCCCAGGCACACCCTCTGCTACGGCGTCCGCCTCAAATTGCAAGGAGTAATGGAAGATTCCCTCACCCTTTTTCGGCGGCTTTACGGGTACAAGCTGAGGCATCTTCAACAGCGAGTTTGGCTTTGGTGCCTCCTCTTCCTGGGTCGGGCCTCGGTCTACAAAGCCCACTTTACCGCTGCTACCACACAATTGGATCCGCAGTGCTGGTAGGTCTGAGCGTGAATATCTTCCGAGAGGGCACTTGCGATTAGAGCAGGAGATACATTGTCATTGTCTGTGTTTGCAACATTAAAAAGTAGCTTCGGACTTACTTCTCAGTGGGAAAGGTGCTCGATCAAGGATTAGTGCAACTACGAGAACTAGTAGTACTTGTACTGCGGCGATTAGTAGTCCTGCAAGGAAAACTAGGTAGGACTACAAAGACTAGTAGGACTACAATGACTAGCGCCACTAGCAGGACAACAACACTATCATGTCTGAGGGCCACCATCTCCGTCAATCATAATGATCAATGCTTTTTCGTTGACCTCTCTTCGGGTCCCATTTTCGTACTCACAGTTGTTCAGATGGAGGTTCAGGAACCGCAAAGGCAACGATATTGTGTTCTGCACTAGGTCTCCGGTCTGTGCATCGAGAAGATCTACATCTACAGAAGATTCTGGACACGACAATACACATTGAGGAATTATATCTTCCCCCTCCTCTTGTTCTGATGAGTCTTCGAGTGCTAGATCTGGTTCAAAGTCGTCAGAAATTATCACTCTCGCTATGAGATTCATCTGCCTAGAAGAGGAACTACCTGGACATGTTGACGCTTGTGGTGCGCCATCTCCTGTCCCGACACCGACTTCTGCACCCTGAAGATTATTTTCTCCTTGCTGCTCCTGTTGACGTCCTCCAGCTCCCCCAAATGGTCCGCTGGCCGGACCCGGTCCTAAACCTAAGCCACCTAAAAGTTGCGGTTGCGGGAGTTGCGGTCCTCGTGGCTGTCCTCCGAAAAGAGGTGGAAATTGCATCGCAGGAGCACCGCCAAAAAGGGATTGAAAACCACCTCTATTAGGTGGCTGTTGCTGTTGTTGGTGTGAGGAGGGATCTGCTGGTGGACCTTGTCCTGTAGTTTCTCCCTCTTCTTGTTGCGCTTGATGTTCCTGTGCCGCTTTGCTCCCTTGTTGTGACCTTCCTCCTAAGCTAGGGAACTGTAATCCTTTTGGCTGTGTCATGCCACCACCAAATGTGAACATCCCGGGCCGTTGCCCTTGGCTTGAGCCAGCTGAAGGAAACGCTGGCGTCGTCAAGCCAGCATTATTGCTGGTGATCAACCCTCCATTATTGCCAAGTCCGAGACCTGGTAGCTGTACCGGCTTCAAGCGGGGTATTGGGTGGTGTGAAAGTGAAGTATCAGGAGGAACACAACAGCAAAAGCTAAGGAGCTCTAGACATGCTAATGATCGGGATTGCAGAGGGTGAAGAATATTTCTACCGTAGTTGTATCAGAAAAATACTCTCCATCACTATCTGAGTATTAGAATCTCCATCACTATCAGTGCCTTTTCTTCTGCCAATCACCCCTAACCGAAGAGGTGAGACAACAGTCGCATACTGCTGCCATTTCAGGATGCCCAAACCCAAACCCCAAACCCTAATGAGTACGACCGCCCCAGAGATCTGAAGATTATTGTACACGACGAAACGCCGTTGTATCAGAAAAATACTCTCCATCTTCACTCAATCTGAGTCAACATCTGCCATAACTTACTCACGCTCGATAAAATCCCAGAACCACCGTCCTCTGGGTGTTGACCGTGGGCCTGGTCTTGCTCCAAATCAGTTCTAAAGCCGCCAGGCGAGTCACCGCCAAGGGCTATCACCTCTGCCTCCTGACCGGCTGGTCGTTCGTCTGGTATTACCAAGGGTGAAGAACCTTGGCCGAAGGGTTAGAAGGTGCTCTACATTCTGCTCAATGAACATGAAGGCCAACAACATGAACAATTTCATCATCATCATCATCAGTAATGGTTAGGTTAGGAGTAGTACGTACCAAGCCATATTTCAATTGCCATCTAGGCGAGCGACGATCAACGTCAAGGGCCAACTGCACTTCTACAACAAGTGCGAGTGACTGTATTATACGTAGAAGTAATGCTCTAGAAAACTAGAAGCTCCTAAGCAACTTATAGTCAAGCGTTCAGCTAGTGGCTAACCCCAACTAGACTTCACTGAAGTGGCTTGAATGGGAAGTAAAACTGCAGACTAGATATTTGGAGGAGAATTAAGGGCCAACTGCACTTCTACAACAAGTGCGAGTGACTGTGACAGTGACAACCCTAAGCCCTAAGACTAAAAACTCCAAGCATAATAATCATCCACTTCCACGCTCCCTTCATGGTATGCTTGATGGTTTCCTTCCCTCATCCAGTCATCGTTGCCGAAGGGAGATGGTGCAAAAAGGCCGCGCGACGACCCGCGTCCGAAAGACCCTCTCGTATCCATGCTGTTGACTGGTGGTGTGAAGGAATCCTGTCGTAGTTGGATGCCAACCTCTAGGAGGTGAAGAAATGGAGCAGGAAACGATCATCTCTACTTTCTATCTTATGTAGATCATGACCAAGGAGACACAAAATGAAAATATTAAGGTACCTGATGCTGATGTGATGCAAAGCGACTCCACGAGTCGCGAGAAAACGCGGCTCACACCGCAGCCGCAGACGAAATCGCTTGGTAATAGTATCGTCCAGAGAAATAACTCACTTCATCCTCAGGTTGTAGATTAGGTTAGGTTATGGATCTTGCAGGTTAGGTTAGGCTGTAGTTGTGCTAGTTCTCTACATCAGAATTATAAGCGCATCAATATGCAGCGGGACAGACTTTAGATCGTCGTGGGTTGTCAAATAATCATTTAAGTCGATCTAGTACATGTACATCTATGAAGCGTTGATTTTCTCAGTGTTTATTTTTCAAGAAGCCGAAAGCCTTTGCCAAACAAAGTTCGCTTCGTCTTCTCCGCGTCCAGACATCATAGCTGGGTACGCCTGTAAAACCTACTCACTTTTCACCTTCTATCTTCTGCCTTTTCAACTTCTATCCTCTATCTTGCTTGCGCTTGGACCAAAAAAACTTTCAAAAGACGTGATGAATACTGGCGGTCGCTCGGTGGTTTGCTCCTATGAGTCTCATTCTGTAGTTTTTCTAATGATTGTTGCTCTGACTATCTTTCGAACACTTCCAGGCTGTCTGGGAAAAAAAAAGGATTCGTCGCATGATCCATCTTCATGCTTTTGTTCTCCCCAACCTAATCGAGAAGACGTAGCTCAAGTATTTTTTTCGACTCTTCAACGTGCAAAAAAATCATTGTGCTCAACAAAAGAGGTCCGATATGTCCATCACATCAAGCAGCAGCACACCATTCCTTTCAGGCAGTGCTACTTATCAGGATCAGCATCATTAAATTATAATTATATCCTGTTCAAAAAAAGGTAATCATCGACTTCACCTTCCTCCATTCATTCTAGAGCAAAAAAAAAGCAAACAAGAAAGCCGCTTTTTGTTTCGTTGTGGCAGAGTGTCCGACAAGCGGGTTCAGCGTGTCTTAACAAGGTTGAAGAATTTATCATGAGGATATATTATATATAAGAAGGAGCAGAAATAAATGCATCAAATTTTACATCTACACGTTTTTCTAGAACTAGATTTAGAATTACAAGAAGATCAAGGACAACTATTGGAATAAAACGTAGTTCTAAAAACTTCGACGGTTATCATGACCAGCTGCCACCGCAGCCTCTCCGTTTCTTTCATCGACCGCCTTTTTCGGCACCTTGCATATCGATAGGACCTCGCATTTTAATACGGCCAAGCAATCCCAACTGCCGGTTTGTGCCGAAGGTCTTGCGGTCTTCTTCGCTATCGTCGGAGCTCACCTCGATTCCCGCAGCACGCTTTCGGTTGTGGTTTAGAAGAGGGAGAGCAAAAGAAGAAGAACCAATGCCAATGGCAACAAGAACAATGTCTCTCAAATCATAATCCTCCATTTGTTAATTCTTATTCTTTTTCAGGGTCCTCCGAGTCTGAGTGTCGCAGAAACAGAACTCAAGACGAAACGGACAAAATGTTTTTATTTTTGTTCAGCTAATACTAACAGACAGTAAAAACTTCTTTCAACAACAACTTCTTGTTCTTCCATAACTTCAACCTAACCGCTTTTTTCTTCTCCTTCGCTTTTTCGAAGTTGATACGGGCAGCGGAGGTCTTGACTTTTTCGAGATAATTCCATTCGAGACCAGCAGCTTCGTATTGATCCTTGCACAGTCGCTCCATGATTTTGTCGCGATCACCGGACACGTCTTCAGCAAGGAGTTTGGCAATACGCTCTTTTTCCTGTGACGAGTAGTGGAGGTGGATACTGGATAGTAGGATGAGAAATTGATATTGTCAATGCTTGGATGATCCACATCAGGCCGCCGAGGCGCTAGTATGATTCTGATATCAATGATCTTCGTTATCGTTTGTGTTTCATCTACCTCTATTGATAGCACATACCCATACCTTCTTTTCCCTCTCTGCCGCGTTCTTTGCTTGAATTTCCAACAATTTCGCATCGCGTTCTGCTGCTTTTCGTTTGCGCTCTCTAGCCTTCTCGCGCTCCGCTTCATTGGCTTTGACGTCGTCACTCAAAATTTCATCTTCCTGCATCTCCTCATCTAGGAGTTTTCTCTGACGACGCTCTTCCTTCTCCCGCTGTCGCAGATCCTCCTCCCAACGGGCGGTTTCACCTGTAGATGATAGCAGTAGAAAGTAAAAGTGTCTTTTTGAGTTTTTTCGGAAATAAGAGTAACGTAACTTTTTAGAAAACAGTATGCACAGCAAAACACATCAAGAAGGACGCTATCAGACAAAGAGAGTACCCATCCGTTCTCGTTCAATCTGTCGCTGTCGTTTGCGCTCCTTTCTGTCGACCACATATTTGTCTAACCAGGATTCCGTGTTTTTCTCCGCTTCTATGTTAATCAGAAACCTGTATGTGTATTGGATCATGAACTACGTATGATGTTCATGTTATTGCGTGGACGTACGGCTTCCCCGAACGCAAGCACAAAATAAGGAGAGACAAGCAAGACAATAGAAGAAAAGAGCGAGCACTGCTGAGTGTACATGTCCTACTCGCTGAGCCTAAACTTCAACTTGGAACAAAAGAAGGACAAACAAACACGGTAACAGAAGTCCACAAGGTAGACTATGTATCCGAAATAAAAGCCGCGAGAAAAATTTTCATAGTACGTCTTCCTTCGAATATCAATATGTCTAAACGAAATGTAAGCAAGAAGTGATATCGTACATCTTCCTTCGAAATTCGACGTCGTCTTCTTCATCGGACTCCTCCTCGTCGTCTGCTAATAACGAAGCGAGTTCATCATCGACATCGCTGCCCTCCTCGTCATCCGCATCTTCGTCTTTTTCCTTGGCCTTGGCTTCGGCCTTAGAGATATAGGAGTGGTGTTGGCTGTTCATCTGGTGGTGATGTGTCTTTTATACTTCTACTACATTTTTATAGGTCCTTATACGTCAATGCCGAATAATAACTGCCGTGCTACAGCAGCTTAGATACCAGCGAGGCATTACCCACATCAAAGATTTCGCGTGAACAACTTTACTCTCAAAAATTTACAAATAGTAAGCCCGAGCCGTAATTTTCTTTGTCTTTTTCTTTTTCCGCTTGGCGTTTTCCTCATCATCGTCGTCCATGTCGCTTTTCACCTCTCCTCCACCTTCAGACTCTGACGCGTCAGATTCGTCAGCCTCTATCTCCACGAACTTCGCCAGTCGTTCTGCACGTTTCTTTTTCAATAGCTGCTTGAGGATTAGAAGAAGGTAGCATCCAGATCTAGCCTCACGATGTGGGTACGCGAAAAAACGCCATTTATTGTAAACAACATGACTGGAACTAGAGCTATAGTAATCGATAAACTGAAATAACCGAGTAACTATTGAAAATAAGGGAGATACTGAAAGAAGAGGAGTGTACTAAGTAGTCAAGACCCTCTTATTTCAGTCAGCAACTCGCTTATTTTGAGTTTTCGAATACACCTACAAGAACGACAAATTTAAATGAACATAATGCAACTTTCCGCTCAACCCTTTCTTGCCTTTGGCGTTCTAGCTCCTCTGCTTCTCGCGCCGCGAGATTTTTGAGCCTCGATGGCGCACCAGGCCCAGCACTGGATGAGGAGGAAGAAGACGCTTTTCCTACTGCGTCTTCGCTATTGAGACTGTCGCCAAGCTTTGCACTATCATCATGATCAAGCTCCTTTGATATGATCTCGGACTCTTCCTCATCCTCTAGGGTCAACATGTTCATCTCAGCCAGAAATTTGCGCTGTTGCTCTTGGTCTCCATACTCCTGAGGCTTGGTAGCGGCAAGCAGTCGTCCTCCGAAACCGGCGCTCACTGTCGTGGAAGTATATTATACTTAGCCTAGAAGATGATGTTGATGGAGATGATCAATTATCAATGGGAAGAACAAGAAGTTGCCAAACAAAAAGCGATTTGAAACTCTCGAATTAGAAGCTAAAAGTACATGCCGGATTCACCACGTGTTCTACAGGGGATTCCATCTTCGCTCCTCCTCCTCCTCCTCCACACAAATTCAATAAAGAGTTATTCGCTCCTTGGGCGCCTCTGTTCTTCTCTGCCTGCATTTCCGCACCCTCTTGGTCGATAGAGCAAAAGCTATTCAAATGCTGCAAGGACGACGAAGCTGATCGTTCTCTGTTCAACAGCAGTTGCGAAGATGCCGTCGAATCACGTCCATCTTCATCGTGCTCTAAGCTATCGTCCAATCTGCAACTTCCTCGTCTTCCTGCGTGTTGTACGTGGTTCTTGCTGTTGCTGTTGTTATTTGTAATTATATTTCCCCCTACTTCATTTAGGCTGAGTGAGTTGATGTCCATTTGTCCATGCATCTCAGCACCGGAGTAAGTGCAGTTCTTGACATCGTTTTCCAAATGACCTCCTTGACCCATGTATTGGGACAATGAATTGGCCACGTCCATGTCAGCAGATTGAAGACATTCATCCATGTGAGCAGCAGGAGGAGCTCCGGTGGGTGTGCATTCGTAGTCACTTCGAACCTCGGGTGGCAACTGTATTGAATCAAGATTTGCCGGAAGAGCATTAGGACCCGTGTCCTTGATGTTAGAAGATGCTACATCGGCATCAGCAGGAGCTTTGGACGTATCGCCTTTGTTGATGTCAGTCGTGCCCAAAACAGGACTACTACCTGGAACTTTATCATCGGAGCCGCTGCGCGATCGACTTTTTTTCAAGTCCACTCCACCCCCATCTATTGACGGGACTTTCTTTACTTTATCTGTTGTTGACTTATCAGCACTGGCACCATCGCGCTTCGGAAAGAACAAGCTGCCAGGTCCACCTCCTATCATGTTGCTACTAGTCGGTGTTGGTTCCTTATTCGTCACCAACTTCATCTGACTATTCTCCTCAAATACACTAGCACTATCGTGTCTCGACAGAGGTTTCTTAGCACCAGGGCCAGGTCTTGTCTTAGTTTTTCGATCATCTGGAGGAAGTAGTGTTTCTTTCACTTCTTTCACTCCACCTCCACGCTCTTTAGCAGGTTTACTTTTCGGAGGACCACGCGATCTATCATCCATTGCGTCTGGATTGCTGTCGCTTTTTCGCAACGTCTTCCCAAAGCCAACTGCTTTGGCACGCATGGATATCTGAATTGTTTTGGCGGAGAAGGAGGTCGACACACTACAGCAACAGGGTACTTAGATAGATCATCAGTTGTTTTCAGATCATTAGACGCTAGTTGTATGGTTTTCTCTGATATTTGGATTTCTCTGATATGACAAATCAAGAGTGTAACTGTTGGTCAAGGTCATAATCCTCGAAATGTCACAAAGATCACAAGGATGAAGATCAGCAAAATGACCAAGATCGCCAGGCAAAAGGTTACCGGAGCACCATCCAAACGCCCGACGGGTTTACCGTCGCGCGGGTGTCTCTGGCTTCTCCTCTCTCTCTCGTTTGTGGCTCAAGCCTCCCAATACAGTCAAGGACAAAACAGCACCGGAATGATCTCAAAGATAACCTACAGACCTAAATGCATATAGTTCCAAAAACAGTGATCATCAGGCAAAGGACCTTCAACGTATTCAGATAGAAGAAATGATGAATGTTTCATAGCTGTAATCAGGTTCATAACGTACTGTCAGTTCTGATCAATGATGAGAATCAACATAGGATGATCGTATGAATCAATGATGATAGCATAAGCGTTTCCATATGAAAGTTTCCCCATGCAACATGATATCCCAATGATGAAGCTGAGACTTCCTCCATGTAACCCCAATGAACATCCACAGGGATCAAAGCAGCCAGAGATCATTAGTCTCAGGCTGTGAGTGCAAATTGTGCAAACAGTATCACTCTCAAGTGTTTCTCACCGAGAAACTAGACGCGACTTAACAGTCTGTGTTCGAATGTATCCAACACTACTTTGACCCTTGAGCTAAGTATAGAGTAGAAATCCATCTAGAAACAACTTTTCAAAATGTCCTGCGATGCGAAAGAAATTTCGAAGAAACTCGGACAGAAGTCCGACTGGCGAGCATGGCAACTTGCCATACGTCAGGAAGCTAGCCGTCTCGGCCTGCTTCAAAACTACACGAATGTAGTCGGCATTCCGGCAGCTCCTCATGGTATTCCTAACGGAGTTACCAATCGGGAGGAAACAATTCGGCAGAAGTGGCGCAACCTGAAAGATGCGATTATTCGTAGTCTGAAAGGTGCCGCTGCGTCGTTCATCAACAACCAGAACGATAATGGGCAGGTGGATGCGATGGATGCAGGTGAGGTTGTTGTGCTCCTTCGTGATGTAGGACACTTCGATCAAAACAACCGTCAGGAACAACGGATGAAAGTAAAACCGCTTACGGATGGCGTGTTGAAGTTCCACAACGCGGATCAACCTGCAGATGTCACAGGATTCTTGTCGAAAGTCCGAGACATCATGAACCAGTCGCCCACCGTGTACCCGCCGGAAGCAGGAGTGCCAGAAAGTGACCAACAAAATGGTGCACTGCTACAGAAGTTGCCCGAGCTGTTCTGCAAGAACTTCAAGGCAACGATCGAACGCATGCAGGAAGAAGATGGTCTGACATTTGACCAGATTGGTGACCGACTTGAAAAGCGTCTTGCGACGTTGATCGAGGAGGGAACCTACAAAGTTGAGAACGATTCCTTCGGGAAGGCGTTCCCGGTCAATGTTCAGGAGACCTCGAATAAACGTTCTCGTGAAGAGGAGGATGACGAGGAAAAGGCCAATGAAGGTGGTAAGATCTTTCTGTCTAAAAGTGCTCTCAAGCGCTTCAAGGCAAACACAAAGAAGAAGATCGCCGCCGAGGTCTATGCCTCCAATTCGAACGGCAAAGGAAAGCCGCAGAACAAAAATAATAAAGGTTCTGGAAAACAAGACACCCGTCCAGTCTGTTGGATCTGCAACAAACCGGGTCACAAATCCGCGTCTTGTTGGAAGAATCCACAGAACCAGGCAAACTGGAACTGGAACACCAATTCCCAATCTAGTAGTGCTATGGGTAAAGGTGGAAAGGGTAATGGCATGGTTCACATGTCCCAAGTTGCGGAGCTGTGGCAAGCTCTCAACGGCGGAAAGCAGAGCTGAGTTGCGGAACCGGTGGAAAGCGGATTTTGCTCGCTGAACTTGGATGAAGATGAGGGTGAAGAAATAAACGTAAATAATACAGGGGAGGTAAAACTTGTGGGACATAGTCTTTCAACTAGTTCCATTACTACAAGAGAAGAAGTTAGTCTAGTCGATAGTTGTGCAAACAAATATCTTTCAAGACACAAAGACGATTTTAGTGAAATAACTATGAGAACTTGTAGGATTACTGGTAGCGCTGGAAGTAAAGACGGAAGAGTAGGAAAACTAAAGTCAAACATCTTAGGGCTCCAGTATGGTGTTTATTATGATTCACTACCAAAGGACTTAGATCGTATTATACCTTGGTTAGGTGAAGGGAACTGCTCGCAATTAGGATGGGAATTCAACTTCAAAGGCGCAGGTGGTTGTCTCGTACATACGGACACCGGCCAGGCCATACCCATAAGAAGTCATCCACGCTTGCAGCTTCCCATACTTGCATGCAACTTATTTAAAGAAGAGACTGATAGTGGTTATATTTGTTCAACAGTAGAAGAAGGAGTCAGTAGTTGTTACCTTACAAGACTCGAACTTCATAGAAGATGTGGGCACTTTCATATAGATGGCCTCCAGGTAAATTGCCCTGAGTGTGATCTACATAAAGGCCAACGCGCACCACATGCAAAAGCTAGAGATACTTCGAACTACAAACCTGAACCATTGAAGTTACTAGCAATCGACTTTGCTGTTGGAATCAAACCCGTATCAGTCAGGTCAAAGAGATGTGTATTAGTGATCATCTGTGATGTAATTAAGAAGGTGTTCTGTCGACCGCTTAAGCTGAAAAGTGACTGTGTGGAGGAAATAGAAGAAGTTATCAAAGGCATTCGCCAGGACTACTCCTTATCACTTGATGACAAGGTAGTGTGGTTCCTCCGGAGGGATGGAGAACCTGTCCTGAGCAGTGATGACATGACCAAAGTTATGCAATCGCTGCGAGTCTCAGACAGTCCGGCTGTTCCTTATAATCCGGAGATGAATGGGACCTGCGAACGTTTTATGCGGACTTTGTTCGGCAGTGTACGCACAATGCTGACTAAAGTTGATAAACGCCTCTGGTGTTACTGCGTCGAGTACGCTGGTGACTGCTGGGATCGTTTACCGCATAACTATGCAAAAATGCCTCAACATGATGGAAAGAGTCCAATTGAAATCTTAGAAGAAAGGACTGGTAGAAACTCATCGAAGAGTTCAATCGGCATGCTCCGCCGATTTGGTTGTCTAGTTTACTTTCGTGAACAAATTCAAGCCAACACTCCTGAACCCAAGCTCTCGGCCAAGTACCGCCGTGGCGTCTTCCTTGGACTCTGTCCGAAGTCGTCTGGTTGGTTGGTTGGAACTTTCGCTCATGACGATCGTTGCAAGCTTGGACATCGATGGGCGGAATACTCTACCCTAGATGTAAAGTTCAGAGAGGACTATCTAATTAAAAATATCGATTGGCTTTTGCCAGATCAGAAGGGCATCTACATTGAGTATGACGAACTGGAAAATCTGCAGAGTGGCGCGTCGTCGCTGGGCTCCCCCTTGCTTGGACAGTCAGTGCAAAGGCTGGATCATCAATCGGGGTTCTCTGGCACGGAGCACATTCCAGGTGGACCGACCGCGATTTCCGACGAATTATTTATTGAGACACTGGATAAAGTAGAGGAATCCAACGCAGCTGACTCTCCAAAAGGTGTTTCACTTGAGGAGGGGAATGCTGAAGCGAAGGATCGCGAGACATCTGCTCCGCTAAGTCCGTCTAAGTCGAAAGCGCCTTCTCCAGCACGTGTTGTGGCAGGCGAACGCCGTACACACGTCAAGAAGCGTGGCCGACCAAAAGGAGCGAAGGACAAAGCAGGCAGCAGGGTTCGAAGAACAAAGAAACAGTTAGAAGAACTGAGAAAGAATGTGGCGCTGTTCGCTAGTGCAGTAGGTGGCACGTGTGAATTAGACGAAGATGAGGAATTCGTCGAATCATATGTGATTTTGTCCGTTGCTCAAGCACTCAAGTCTCCTGATGCCGACAAATGGCGGGAGGTTATTGACAAAGAGCATGCGAGACTACTAGCCTTTGAAACGTGGAAAGAAGCTTCTGACGAGGAGCTTGCGACCGCGCGACAGGCTCTACCAATTGCCATAATTCTAACTATTAAAAGATGTGGAAGATACAAGGCTCGCGCTTGTGTCCTCGGTAATCTAGATCGTTCAGGAGAGCTAAACACCTTTGCTCCCGTAGTTTCACACGCCGCTAATAGGCTGCTCCTGACATCTGCTGCGTCAGAACAGGACTATGTGATCCCGTTCGATTTAGATTCTGCGTTCCTCAATGCTGAACTCGATCGCGATGTCTTCTGCCGTCTCCCACCCATCTGGGCAGAGAAGCATGGACGCGAGATCGTGAAGCTCAAGAAGGCCTTATACGGCTTGAAGGACGCACCACGAGCATGGTTCAAGAAATATCACGACATACTAGCCACCATTGGCTGGGAGCCGTGTGATTCTGCGCCAGGCTTATGGAGAAAGCCGAGTGCGAAGGTACCTGGGAAGTTCCTCAAGATGTCAGTCTATGTTGATGACAATCTTGCAACGGGTCCTGATCTTGATGAGCTCAAGACCGAACTAGATCTCATCTTCTCGCGTGCCCCTGGCCGTGCGATTGATGTGGAGTCCGTTCCAACCCCTTGGGGTCAAACGTGGCTCAGGTTCGACTTCTTAGGTGCCATCGTGTATTACTGCCGTGAAGCTCGAACATTTCGGCTCAATATGGAGGAGTACATTGATAAAATCGCAAAGAAATTCGAAATTGATGTCGGAAAACCGGTTTACTCGCCCAATTTTGACGAGTCGGCTTTTCTTGAGGAGGGGATCAAGATAGTCGAAGGGTATCCCTTTCGTGAGGTCGTTGGCGCCTTGCTATGGGTAGCTGTAACCGCGCGCCCGGACATTTCTGTTCCGGTGGCAGCACTGGCTAGACATGTCAGCAAACCCGCGTCAACAAGAATGGTTAAAGCAGCCAGAAAAGTGCTAAAGTATCTGGTGACAACGAGAGACCAAGGACTGGAATACTCACCAGAACAAGAAGAAGAATTCAATAGAATCTATTCAAAGTTACTACCTGAAGGCAGAGATATGCCAGAGGTGAATATCTTTAGTGATGCAGGTTTCGCCAACTGCGCAAAGACTATGAGAAGTACAAGTGGATCGATCATGTATTTCAAAGGCGTTCCAATTGCTTGGAGAAGTAACCGACAAACTGTCCGTGCCTACTCTACGGCTGAAAGTGAATATATTGCAGCTTCTGACACTATTGTGCTTAGTGAACTGCATGACTTTACAGACTTCTATAGGCCTCTACCAACCCAGTTGGTACACACACAGAACGGCTTGTCTCCCTCTTTAGACAATGCTGTGCTCTGGATCGACAACCAATCCGCGATCACAACAGCCAAAGCAACTGACACACGCCCGAAGAGTCGCCATTACGCACTGCGCTACTTGCGTGTACGTGATGCGGCCAGTAAGATAGTTTTCTGTCCAACTAACTTAATGAAGGCTGATGGCTTAACTAAGTTAGAATGTAGTTCGTCTCAACGTAGACTACTACTTCACCATATAGATAACCCGACAACTAAAGTTGAGTATGATGATTGTGATTCCTCAGACGATGAAACGAATGGGGATGATTTAGCTTACTATAGTGTAGTATATTCGGTTTATTTTGGTTTCTAGCCGAGTATACCGTAGCCATAGAAGAGCAGCTAGGAGATATGACTTCCGTGGTAGTCCAGAGACTAGGGACTTCGACACGCAACGATTGAGGAGGGGTGTTGGTCAAGGTCATAATCCTCGAAATGTCACAAAGATCACAAGGATGAAGATCAGCAAAATGACCAAGATCGCCAGGCAAAAGGTTACCGGAGCACCATCCAAACGCCCGACGGGTTTACCGTCGCGCGGGTGTCTCTGGCTTCTCCTCTCTCTCTCGTTTGTGGCTCAAGCCTCCCAATACAGTCAAGGACAAAACAGCACCGGAATGATCTCAAAGATAACCTACAGACCTAAATGCATATAGTTCCAAAAACAGTGATCATCAGGCAAAGGACCTTCAACGTATTCAGATAGAAGAAATGATGAATGTTTCATAGCTGTAATCAGGTTCATAACGTACTGTCAGTTCTGATCAATGATGAGAATCAACATAGGATGATCGTATGAATCAATGATGATAGCATAAGCGTTTCCATATGAAAGTTTCCCCATGCAACATGATATCCCAATGATGAAGCTGAGACTTCCTCCATGTAACCCCAATGAACATCCACAGGGATCAAAGCAGCCAGAGATCATTTGTCTCAGGCTGTGAGTGCAAATTGTGAAAACAGTATCACTCTCAAGTGTCTCCTACCGAGAAACTAGACGCGACTTAACAGTCTGTGTTCGAATGTATCCAACAGTAACACTCTAATTCACCAGCCCAGTGAGGGCACACCCACTCATATTGGATTACGTTACTCGAGGTTCATCTAGTCACTGGATCTGGATTTCTCTCTAGTCACGTTACTCGAAGTTCATCTAGATATTTATAGGACTTCTCTAAAAATAAATATGACAATAAATCAAGAACAAGAACAATGTGACATCAAAAATAGAAAAAATACCAAATCCTTGCTAGGTTTTGGATATTTCTTTTTCCGCTCCAAAACTCTTTTCAGCATGTCGTCCAACTGCCCTCGACGATCTGGCGGGACCGTGATTATGGCGTTTTGTACTTCCCCAACGGCGCCTTTCCACTGGTCTCCTCTGGCATCTAGCGTCATCAAATTCTGAATGTTCTGTTCCAGAATGCGAACCTTGCTTTCGAGCTGTTTTTGTCGCTTGGCACCCTCTTGCAAATACGCGTAGCTGTTGTTTCCGTCCTCTCCACCTGCACTGGTCTGAGACTCATCGATGATACAGAGTTCGTCACTACCAGCAAGCTTCACGTCAGCTAGGTGATCTGCGCTGAGGGTAGGTTTGAACAGATCGGCGTGAGCGGAGGATATAAACGAAGTAGTGGGTGCTTTTGCGGAACGACGACTACGATCGTCGTCTGGTTCGGCATTTCCAGCATCTTTCGATGCAGTCTTGTTCCCTAAGATTGCAGCTCCCGCTCCTGCGTTGCCTCCTGTTTTCGCTCGCTGTGCTGCGAGTCTTTCCTCACGCTTCAACTTCAAAAGCTCCAGCTTGGTAAGCTTCTTGCCACCTTGTGCAGGAGGAACTGGAGCAGTGCTTGATGCACCAGAAGCTTCAACTCCACCAGCGGAACTCCCACGCTGGTGTTCTGTCACAGGTTTCAACATTGTTGAAGAGGAAGAGCCGCCTTCTACAAGACGTTCTGTGCCTAATGATCCAAACAGCATCTCCTCTTCGACATCTGCTTGCTTCAGCTGTAGCGCAGCCGCGTCTGTTGCCGGTCCTAGCAAGCTGTCAAAGCTCTTGCCGGTCACTACTGTGTTTGTGTTCCCTTGATTACCGGCAGGTTGTGCAGCTCCTAAAGAGGTAGTGGACTGGAGATTGGTGAGGCCGGATTGTGTTGGCGCACCAAAGAGGGAATACGTTGACGTAGCCGCAGCCAAAGGTCTTTTGCGCTTTCCGAAGCCACCTCCAGCTTCAAGTTGCATCCTTTTCGCTTCGAGGTTCATCGCATGTTTCGCTTCAGCGTCCTCACACTGTCGCTCAATCTCCGACTGCATCGTCTGCACATGGGAAAGTATGTGGGATGACCCTCCGATACCACCAGAGAGAGTTGGTTGGATCGCCATTTTGAACTTCTCGGCGTTCTTGCCATCGTACCAGGTGAGGCCTTTTCGATGGAACTCCTTAGCCTGCTTCACCTGTGCGTCGGTAAGCGTGCCTCTGGAAATGTTATCGGCAGTTACCAAGTTTTGTTTCATCGCGTGGTTGAGGAGCAGAGCGGCTCTCTGAAGCCACACGACATCGAAATCGTTCGTGATTTGCGAATAATGCCTCAAGCCTTCGGGTGGGAGCTCGTCCATGTTCTCGTGTCGGTAACCTGGAAAGGCAAAGCTGCTCTGTGTCTGTGTTCCATTAGGATTAGCCCCTTCTTTTTTCACGTCTTTAGAAGCATCAGGAGGAGCAGAAGCAGCAGCATCACCTCCTGCCAGCTTCGACGATGTCATGTTATCATCTCCTTCCAGTCTCTGGCGCATTTCTTGGTCGATAGTTGCAGCTGGTGCGACGCCAGATTCGTTTGGATTAGGTTAGAGATGTAAAGAAGACGACGCGTAGAAGAAGTTGAAGCTGTTGTCGCAGAAATAGAAGCACAATTCAAAAAGTATGTAGAATGGTCACCGTCAGACTCAGAAAGCGTAAATCCTCTATAATCATAAAGGTCCAGGTCTCCCATCACAACCGGTTTCTGTAGCAAAAGCTTCCACTTGCCTTTGAAAGTGCGCTCCGCATTCGTTATGAGCGATTTGTGTGCTGCAAGCAAAAGCGGAATGGAAATCTTACCACGCAAAACTGTACTAGTACTACTACTACCCGACGTCGATGTTTTTTCATCGTCTCCTGGTACATTGTTCTTCTCCAGCGGCATTGTGTCTTTATCCTTCTGATTTGCTGCTACAATGAAAACAGGATACTTGCGTCCAGGGTCTAGGAAACACTCATCAGGTAAGTCGCGGACGCCTCCAGTTGGTGGCACAGCAACGTAGATACGATGCCCGAGGGCCTTGTGCTCTCCACTATAAAACACGTTTTCAAACTTGTTCTGGACCTGTCGTGGTGGTGGCGGTTTATGCTTATTTTGAAATGCAAGAATCTTAATCTAGAGCAAAACTGAATACTATCAAAATCTCGTCCAAGTCCACAGAAATTGGCCTAGAACGCAACCTCTACCTGTACCTCCTATCTGCTCGGACCACAGAAGATAAATAAGAAGTGGATACCTTCCGATCTACAATGAGTTTGACAATTGGCCGAAAATCTGTTTTGGCTTTGAACGTCTTCTTCCCCATCACGCGCTTGGTCTCCATGATGCTACAAGGTGCAGTATGGTCTTTTCGTACACCCGGGATTTCCTGTATCAGAAGCTTGCGCAACTCGCGAACTTGTGCTTCTGTCATGTTCGCTTGCTCCTTTCTCTCTGAGCCGTCTTCGTTGTGGAGAATTAGAGGACGAGAAAAGTATAGCAAGAAACTAAAAGTGACTACACTGATTCTTGATGTTCATCTTGATCTTGATCGAGTGTGAGGAGTTGTAAATGACTGTACTTGTCCATAAGCCTACTACTCTTCGCAAGTAGATAACGTGGGCATCGCGTGAGTCGTCTGGTATTTGCTTGAAGGCAGCAGGGTATTGAACCTCGTTGACGTCCTCATCGGCCTCACGGTACCAGAGATCCACATGGTCCGCTGGGTCGGTCCGCTTTAGTGCACGACTCTTTTTCTTCTTCTTTTTTTTAGGTGAGGAGTCTTCGTCGCTATCCTCCTCGTCTTCCAGGAATTAGAGGGTGGTCAACTAGAACACATGAGAGCCTTGGAAGGTGGAGGGACTTCTACATCACAAAAACTGTCTTTGAAAATCGACGCCATGTGTAAGTGTATGCCCCTGATAGTGTCGTTCCTAACACGACCCGTATCTTTTTTTTTTTTTGCGTTAGGACTATATGCTGCCACCCTTTCGACAAAGTCTCAATGTAGTCATTGAGTCGACACGACAAAAGCACAGGATGACATTCAAACTCGAAGAACTCAGACAACGCCAGTCTTAAGAGGAAGCACCCCCTTCCTGCTCTGCGTCATCGTCCAGATCCGGACGCTGCGTTGGGTCGAGGTATTTCTTCGTCGGAAAAGTCTTCAATTTCGTTTTGAGCAGGTTTACGATTTCGTGTACGGTCATCGGCTCCTCCCTCTCTTCCTCTTCCGAGTCCTCTGGTTCGCCATAGGCCGTCTGGTACAAGGTCACACCGAGATAACCTATGACAAGGATTACGGGGAGTAGGAGTTGAACATCTATTTCCTATGGTGATCATGAAAATGAAGATGTAGATGAAGAGGATGTTAAATTTAATGTTAAGCTTAAGAGAAAGATATCAAACATGCAAGAAAGAGGACTACTATCTTCGAACTGCAACATGTACAGTACTAGTAATATAGACTCTACGCCAAAAATAATAAGGTATTTTGTAACTGACTCAAAACGCTTACTTTTCGTATAACCCCACAGCTGCTCAATATCCTCGGCTTCTTTCTTCTTTTGGCGGACAAGGTGTCGTCTTTTCGCCATCCATTCTTTATCCTCTTTCGTTTTCGCCTTACGGTATTCATCATCGCTGTCTGAGCGGATATTCTGAAGTGGACATGTTTGTTCAAAAATGTGAAATGATTTTCGATCTTCATCTTATGTCGAAAAAACAATGGAAAGCAAACGCTATCGATTTGAAAATAATGGACGCCGCTTAATGGTAGGACGAGGGTACGGCATCAGAGTCACTTTGTTGTTCGTCCGACAATCCGTCGACTACGAAGCTATCGCGTTTCTTCTTCTTTTTTGCACCTTTCTTCTTCGGTGCGGCTTTCGCTTTCTTCATCGCCTTCGTCGGTTGGGCCTTCTTTCCTCTTTTCTTGCTTCGACCGCTCATTTTTGAGAAAAAACCTTCATCTACTTCGTCAGAATCTGGCTCATATTCCTCGTCATCGCTGTCTTCTTCGCCTTCTTCTTCGCCACTGTCCTCGGCGTCCTGTTTATTGCCATTTTTGAGGATGTTGTTGTCTAGGCTAAGGCCAAAGTGATAGCTGTCGGCAAAAGCGTTGTCATCTTCTGGTGCTGCGAAGAAATCGTCAAGCTGTCCACCATCAGACTTCCTCTTTACGGCACTACTGGAACTCGAAGCGCCACCTTTCTTCAGTCGCTTAGGCTTGAATCTGCTTTCCTCCTCGTCGTCAAGATTCTCTTTGTCGTCATCGTCAGAGAGAGCATCCTTGCGAGGCTTCTTCCGTACTCGACCCAATGTGCCAATGACAGACGACGCTGAGGTACCAGAAGAGCTTTTGGAAGTCTTTGGCTGAGCTGCATCGTCGTTCCCTCCACCATCATCAGGATCAGAGAAGAGATCGCATTTCTCCTCTTTGGGCTTCTCCTTTCCTTTTTGAGATTCTTCTTCCTGCTGCTTCGCTTTCGCTACGTTAGCTGCAGCCTGGACGCTAACTCTGCTACGGAGGGAAGACTTGCGAGCCACTGCGGGCTCGTCGGACTGGGACGGCATTTTGTCAAGTCATCTAGTACTAGTAGCCTCCTCTTAGATATTAAGTGGCAGGTCGCGATTGTGTTATGAAGTAGATGTAAACAGCACGTTTAAGAAAAATCTACTATACCTTTCCTCCACCATCGATTTTTTACGCAGAATATTTATAGACACATACTTACATCATGATGTTGATGATGATCATGTTGACCACCGTCATCCCATAACACCTCAACCTTCCTTTTTACGGACTTCGTCCTTTGAAGCCACAAATGCCATTTTTGCTGTCTTTTGACGTGTCAAGAAACTATGTGCACGTAGGATAGTTTGAACTCGTAACAAACAGATGACCTTCTCGGAGAAGGAGACTCCTGATGTGACAGATTTGATCTACCTCTAAAAAATGAACAAGCGCTTAGTGCCGTTTTGGCGCCACCAACGTGCTCAGGCATGAAGAACACCAAAATTTGTTAGTGGCGGAATCCCGATAGAAGAGGACTCAAGCCTCTGAGTCCCGGCTTTTCTACTAGGATGATGTAGTAGTAGTTAGTAAATGATAACTCATTGCATGTTTGCGAGTGGGTTGAAAGCTATTCTTGGCGTTAGGTGCATTGTTGTTTGCGTTATATGGATGTTCCCGGGTACTTCCAAAAAATCTGATCTCGTTGCGTCAAATGTCTTCATACTCTAATAGTAATATCCCCATGGGCAATCAACATCGTTCACTTTCTCTAGCCGTAGTATTCTTCTTCCTTCAGCATGTTCGCAGCTGTTCCACACTTCTTCGAAAGTTCCTGCAATGCGCGCTCAAACAACTCCATTGGTGGAATTTGCCCAATGCTTTCGATTCTCCACAGAAAGTGGTCCTTCACCTTCTGCAATAGCACCTTTCCTGGCAAACCTCTCTCCGGATCGATGCATTCTCTGTCCGTGGTACACGACCTGACGTCCTTCACGATAGCTCGCTTACGACCGTTTTCCTCGATGATGCCAAAGGTACCTGAGGCACAGCATTTCTCAAGCTTCTCAGCTTCCTCATCGTAGATCGGCTCGAGGAGTGTGATCTTGGGCATGAGACGGTACCTGAGAGGAGAGTTGTTTATTTGTGGAGAAAGAACGACAACGATCAGTTAGTGGAGAAGCAGAAGATTTGATTGAATTATGACAGTCGTTGAGAAAATTGTTGGCATAAAAAATTTTGAATTTACTTCTGGTCTTCACAAATAGTGGAGAATGAGGACCCCATGAAGTAGATGGCAACTGACGTATCCTAGTACCATGCCGTTCCAACCGGTGACCATTTTGCGTGATCCTTTCCCTGTCCCTTCTGTGCCCAGCACTCCAACAAGATCTCTTGATTCTTTGCCAATCTCGCAAGAATGATGTCGTCGTGGATAGGTCTTGGCGGGTTGTCTGCGAAGTACTCCCTTTCTCGATCCGTCTCTGGTTGCCACACCAAATCTCCAGAATAGACCGTCAAATCTTCACCTTTGCAGTGTGCATGAAGCATGAAGCGAACTTTTTCTGGTCTGGCGCAGCCATCGCCTTTTTCCTCACCTTCGCGGACCCAACTGTGATAATTGAGAGTGATTTTACGGAAGATAATCTGAATCATTGAACAATGGAAATCAGAACTAGAAAGAAGAGGTGTTGGAAATTGAGATGAGAAATTGAATGGTGTTTGAACCGAAGAAGACCAAGTCTTTACATCTTTTATAACAAAAAAGTATAGCATTGACCCGGAACACTTCTAGTCTATGGCTCAAAAATTCAACTGGTCGTGCAGCGAACAGGAACAAATAACCATGTTAAAAAAAGTCAAGAATTACTCCATATCCTCCGCATCCACAGCCAGTGGCACGAGACCCAATCTGTGCGACAAATACTCGTCATGCAAGACGGCTGTATTCTGGTACACGCAGACGCTTTCGATGGCAACAGTCGGCACTTCCGCCAACAAGATTCGTCGTATGGCGTTTGCTAGTGGGGGATCTACCCCAAGGAGGTCGAATTCTACTGCGTCCTCCTCAACTTTGGTGATCTCGATACGACAATTCTTCTGGAACTTTTCGAGGGAAAAGGTATTGTCGTAGCCGAGAGCGGTGAAGGAACTGCCACCTTCGTAGCAGTTCACGTTGTGAGCCCTGTGGGCATCGAGGGTGATCAGGTTTTTGTATTCCTCGACGTTGAAGTTGGAAGAGGACTGGGATGGCGTGCGGCCATCGCCTGAAAAAGCGCTCTTGTCCTGCTTTTGTTCGCCCATTTTGATGCTTTGAAAAATGTGTGGTGAAGTTGTCGTGGACGAGGAACTCAAAGTGGTGGTAAACTAAAATTTTAGGAGAACGATATTAGCTGTCGTGGCTCAATGTAGAACAGGAAAGTCAAAGTTTCATGAGCCAATTATTCCGTAGAATGCTTGATGCCAGTGCCAACAAATTCAAAAAATCTACTTCCAAGTCTAATGATACTAGCGAACAAATAAGTGCTTCCAGCCGTCTCCATCAACCAGGCCTGTCAGAGTTATTGAAGGGTTGTAAAAATTATAATGGTTAACGTTAAGTGTGTTAGACAAAAACTAAACGGATCAGTGCTTTGTCGGTCTTCGAGTTCAACTACTGTGGATCTTTTTCAACAGCATGTCGTGCATTGAACAAGAGGTAGATCGTATTTTTTTCATCTTCTGGATCAATGACTGTGGCACGAGCATGGGTCATCACCACAGTGAAATCGATTGTGGTGCTGATCTTGTTTTAGAGGATGAGGAATGCTGAGATCATATTCTTCTCGAGAAACTTTTATCAGGAAAAAACACGGTTGGTACGGTTCCTGCTGCGAGTCGGTACGTGACTCTAGCAAGCTTTTGGAAGCCGTTTCTTGGATTTTGACTAGTCGTGATCGGTCATTCGGGGATCGAAACGGTGAAAAGATTTTAACATTGCGATTGCTTGGCACAAGGGTAATCGATATCGCAATTTTTGTGAGTATGGGGATAAAGCGGGTGCTCGCGTTCTGCGCTTCGTGATAGGTCGTAAGCGAGGGAATACGTCTGAGAAGAGCAGGGCCGTGCAACATAATTCCGAGTAAATCGTCCAAAACTTCAAGTGTGAAGACATTTAACATCAACTAAATCAAGAACAACTAGATGTTGAACATAAAGAACTTATAGTGGATCCACATGACAAACGACAATCTGATACACACTCACTCATCTCTAGCTTTTAGCCTTTTTTGTAGTGACTCCCCCTAATTGAATCACCCGGCTTTCCAAGCTTTTTGCTTCCTTCGCACGCTCATCACGTTGACGCAGTTTACGTTTTTGACGTGCTCGTTTCTCCCTTGCAGCTCGTGGAAGTTTATTCGAGGAAGAACCATTAGAGCTGCTACTTGCACTAGGAGGTTCCTCAGCAGGTACACGACTAGATGTTGTCCTCTTCAATATCGCCTGCTGCTCTCGCTCCTTCCGGTTCTGCCGACTTCTTTCAAATAAGTCTTTCCGTCTTTGCTGTCTTCGCGCACGTTGGGTCATGCGAGTCCTATTGGTGCCACTTCTTAGGGACGATACCAAAGAGGAGCTACGGGAACTACGAGATGTGACGGATCCTGAGATCTGATGTTCCTGTTCCTCGTGCTCTCCTTCGCCGATGTCAATATCGTTCCAGTCACCTCCTTCTTTGTGCTTCGGACGAACGCGTGCAGAAACAGAATGATCATTCACAAGAACAACAGTATTTTTACGGTTGGACGATGATGGAGCCGCAACAACCTCAACCGGCGGTCGTAAAGGGACTTTAGCATCGGAATCAATGTTGCCATCAGCTGCATCATTTTGGGTTCCTTTTGGTAACTTCCTTACATTTTTCAACCCGACTTTACTGCTTGCCTTGGTCAATCTAGCCATCTGATCTGCCGTCACCAGCATGCCAGCAGCCTTTGATGTCGCAGTGTCTTCGAGTCTCCAAGAAGCAGAAGAAGTGCTTGATTTGCTCCCCGATGCAGCAAGTGGCGGCACTGCTATATTCTGCTTTTTCGGAGGTGGTGGTGGTGCGAGAACTTTATCAGTCTTCGCCGCCAGTGGCAAAGATACTGTTGCTTTCATCTTACCTTGCTCGGGGGCCTCACTAATGTCAACAGAACTCGAAGAAAAAGTAGCAGCACGTGGATTTATCAGCAAGTCCTCACCCCCACTCCTTCCTTCCAAAAAGTCCAAAACTTGCTGTGAATCGACCACACATCCTCGCTCTTTAGCATCTCGCAGTAAAGCAGAAACTTCATTGTCCTGTTTGTGTTGCTGGTTCGTTGAGCTTGAACTATGGCGCGAAGATAGCAATCCACCAACATTCGCGAATATGATCAGCTGGTGTTGTGCTCTGCTCAAAGCGACGTTGAGTCGTCGAAACTCGTTCAGAAAGCCGTGGTATTGACTAGAGCGAACGAAGGACAGCAAAACGATGGCAGCCTCTGATCCTTGAAAAGAGTCCACTGTATGAACGAGGTCTGGTTCAACAGCATTGTTCATTCTAGTCGTCATAGAGGCACTCGCGGCCCCATTTCCTGCAGGTTTTTGTCTAGCTTCACCAAAGACCAAAGGCGGAAGATGAGCGCCTCCTTTTTTAGAGATGAAGCCTTTGCCGCCCTTGAAGTTTTTCTTGCCTTTCATCCCGTATTGCTGGTGCTTGGTTTTCCCATGATATTTGCCCCCCATAGCAGCTGACGAGGAAAATGCGCTGGTTTAGAGCTCACCCTAATCCATCTCCAAGTCCATCCCGAGACTGCTTTCCCCTTGAAAACGTCTCTAAGATGCTTCGGAAGATGGATTAGGGGAAGCCGTAACTGGTACTCAGAATTGTCTCCGCGGTGGAAGGGTCGCCTTCATCTAGAAGTTCAGGCTCGAATCGTGATGCACCTGTCGTAGGACCAGTAGCTCCATTCGACAACCTCACAAGTGCATCTCGCTGGCCGTTGTAGAAGGTCAATATTCGAACGAAAGGGTTGGTCCGTTTACAAGCCCATGCAGTTGTAGAGCCTCCTGACTGTTGAGCTCCTGATGACAAGGAAGAAGAGGGGTCTTTTCCACTTCGCAGAAGACTCCGATAGACACGAAAAATCAGACTGGCTTCCTCATTGTTGCGGATAGACCAACTGTTTGCACCTGCAGCTGCACCACCATGATTCCCGCTGGACTCCCGAAATGAATGCGAAATGACGAGATAAGGCCGATTGTGCATCAATTTGCGCCCTGCAGGAGTCAAACTAGCTATCAGTCGACTGTGATTATTATCACCTCCACCCGGATTGAACTTGTAACCGGTTCGAAGACGATTTTGGTAGTAACGCCGGTTCACGAAGGAGACAATTTCCGAGTTCATCCGGTATTGGACGTCAAGAAGTTGAACAGGCGTTTTGACTGATGGCTTTTGGTTCTTTGTGCCTGCTTTGATCACGTTCAGGGCCATTGACGAAGAAGTGCCGCTACTTCCAAGTAGATCCTCTGGCTCTGCATCGTCATCCTTGCTCAAAGCCATCAACCTTTCTAGCATGCTCCTCTGGTACTCTCCTTGACGACATTCTTCAGAGTGTATCACCGTAGCAGACAGTTGCATAGGATCGCCCACAAGAATCAATCGCTCTGGCTGCAAAGCGACGCAGATCAAAGTCTCCGCTTCGACTGCCTGTGCTGCTTCGTCTACTATAACCATGACGTCGTTCTTACTCACAACTGGACTTTGAACTGGAGGAGAAGCAGCTTCAGCTTTGGAATTGGATGAAGCTAAAGGTAAAGTCCTCGTACCGTTTTTAGCAAGGAATTTTCCGACAGACTGTCGAACGTCGAAATCCGATACTTCGCCGTCCATCGTGTACTTCATATCACTATCCATTCTCTGGACTGAGTTGACAAGGCAAGCGAATTGCGTTGTGTCTTGAAGTTTTCTACGCTTAGAACTTGGATCAACGTGGTCTGGTAAAAAATCTCCATTCTCTTCATCCTCTATGGCGTCTACCTCCTTATCTTCCTCGTGTTCGCCATCGCCGCCTTCATTGTAATAGTCTTCCCATGCAGCACTGTATCTAAAAATTTTACGGGCCATGCCATCATCTTCCTGAGCTGTACTACTAGGTCGAAAACTTCCATCTTCCTCACCTCCTATACCGTATCCTTGAGGTTGACTACCGTTGTTCTTCGCCTCACTCTGCTTTCTGCTACTCGGCACCAACAGGTCCATCACCCGGTGTCGACCCAGACATGCAAGTGTTGAAAAAATCACCGTAGCATTACACAGAAGCTCAGTTTCAAGATGTTCGTCAGTAGGGGGCCGCTCTTGCCGGAACTCCTCGAAAGAGTCGAACTTGCGCATCCAGTAAGGTGCTTCGCGTTTCAACCGATCAAACAGCCAAGGCGTGGCGACCGTTTCCGCGCGTGTGTGCACGAAGAAGGGACGCAAGTGGTGGCTTACCTTCTCGTCAACACCTATGTAAGCGACGCGGTCTGGTAGGAAGAACTTCGTAGATGAGGAGGTGGACGAGGTTGATGAGGAAGATGTTGACGCGACAGAGGAAAACGAAGAAGAAGCTTTGGTGCGCTCCTGGTCAAGAACATCTATCTTTCTTCTCTTCTCCAGATATTTTTCAAGCATATTACCCACCGCTTTATTCGAGGACGCCGCACAGATCAAGAGTCGAGCGCGAGACTGCGTTGCGATTTCCGCTATCGTCCGTGTCTTTCCTGTCCCCGGCGGTCCTTGCACGCATGTAACACCCGGCAAAGAGGAGAGATAGAGTGCGCGCTGCTGTGATGCGTTCAACAGCGTCGCGTTCGAGGAAGAAACCCTGCAAGGTAGTTCTCCTGGGAAAGAAGATGAAGAACTATTTGATGAGAAAGCAGCTGCGGATCCTTGCTGGAAAGGCTTCGAGGTGCAGGAATTGCTGATGGCAATATTCTCAACCACTCCCATGCCCATCTCTTCGCCAAGGTCAACTACAACATCCTTCAACGCAGGAGGCTCAACCGCAACTACAGGAGGCGACGATCTAGATGGCAAACCCAGAAGCTCGCCCATAGACTGGATTCTATATCCCGCTCCCCCATTGTCATCTTCGTCGTCTGAGTCCGAAAACACGCAGTGCTTTCCTCCAGTCGAACCCAATAACCTTGCCCAGAAGGAACTGTCGCCAGCGATCTTCTGTCTAGGAATGCCCTCTATGATTTTGCTTGCCAGGTGCATCCTTGCATACAGGCAGCAATCTCCGAGAGTACAGAGCTCGAGACTGCCCCAACTGGCATAGTGCTCTCTCTCCGCTCTAGCAAGCCAGACTCTCCAGTCGCGGTCGTCTGCCTCCGAAGCCGGCGACGATCTGACAGACTCTAAAGCCGCACTGCCAGCAAGATTCCGCTTTTGTCCTGCTGGGGCACCATGGCCACTGTTCCAAGAGATATTCGCACCAGAATAATTGGAATTGGTGGTCTTATGTTCCTTGTAATAGGCATCGGAGTCGAAAGGTAAAAAACCAAATGCAGTATAGAAGTAACCGCGTAGAAGCTCTTTCGTTGTCGATGAGGTTCCACGCCATTTGGTGGACTGCGAACTACCTGCACTAGAACTACTTGCCGAGGCAGAACCTGCTGTGCCTGAACCTGGTGCGAAGTCTCCAGCATAAAGACTCAACTTCAAAGCTTTGCTACTGCTGGCTAGACCTGGAGCGTCGTAGTTTTGTCCACCTACCGGCTTTCCACCTTTAGATCCGCTGCCCCCAAAATTAGCCCCCGCAGCTGAAGCCTGTGCTTGTTTTGCTCTCAGTTCGCCTATATTGGAATGCGCAATAACGAACGGAAGCCACGAACTTGCTGAGCCTGTGGTTCCTGCGCGCCGCACTAAGACAATGCAGTGCCGCTGGAAGTTTCTCAGCTGCTCATCGGGTGCACGCTCTAAGGCAAGATCCAAAAAATGCTGGCCCTGCCACGTCGTTTGAGCACTGGCAACGCGTACTGGATAGACGACAGCGGAGCAAGCCGATACTGCGCCCGGTGTTGAAGGCACTGCGGCACTTGAAGATGTACGGCCTAAACTCCTTGCACTCGACGACTCCGCTCGTCCAGCCCTTTTCGCCCATTCTGTTTCTATGTAGGCCGTGCATTCTGACCGGATATACTTCGAAAAGGCGGCTGAATATTCGACCACGGAGCGGAATCCTGTTGGTATGGTCTTACTGGTCTCGTCCTTTGAAGCCTCGGCGTCAGCTAGCTGAAGGTCTGCGACACTAGACGGGGCCGAGGCTCCTCTCCCGTGATCCTTGCCGTGGCCGCTCCTGCTGCCGTGGGCGCCTTTTCTGCTCTTGCCTTTGGAGCCAGTTCCCGCAGCATGCTCCCCGTCTAGTTTCTGCCTTTCTTCTGACCTATGCAAAAGGTCCCGCAGGACTGGGGTGTAGAGGCCACCATGCTCAGCCACAAACCCTCTGGCAGGGTGAGAGCGTTTTTTAAAACCTCCCATGATCGCGGTTCAGAAAAAAACTAGGACTAGCACTCTACGTCTTTACCAGCTCTAGAGCTCTAAGATGGACAAGACAAGCCTTGCATTTGCGTAGTTTTTAGATGGCCTACAACTTCAACTACAACGAGCCACCATGTCCTTATCGTTAACATACGCATACCTCACCATGAAATAAAGCTTCCAAACTTGCCCTGTTAAAACATTCAAACAAGACAAGGTCAAGATGGTCGTCAAATAAAGAGATCACCAACTTACTACAATGGGTCTTTCTCGCAATTTTTAAAAACGTTCTCGCCTCTCCAAATTATTTGAAGTGTTGTTTGATTTTGAAGAAACTTTTTGCTCCTTGGATCCCCTCGAACTAGATCTTCCCGTCCTTCATCTGAGTTACAAGAACTTTTGAAGATCAAGATGTAGATGAGTCGTTCTATTTCGATGGTGCGATACTGCTCGTATTTCTGATCGATCTCCTCTGAGTTTCTTTCTGTGGATTATGAAGTGTTTCTTGGAGCTTCTTGGATCATCATTGAGGGAACTGCTAGCCTAGAGGGAACTACCGGAGGATGAACAGGCGTAGATAGATCTTTTACTAGTATGATCAGGCTCACGAAGATAATGTTGACCATCGAAATCAATATAGTAGGAAAGATTGTGGCGCCCCCCAAAGAGCATACTAGTGTGGCAAGCCAAGGACCGCGACTGCGTGAACATCATTCGCTGGAGTTGCAACGTAGACAACTCCCAATGACTGGAGATGTTGATTGAATGATGCTAGCGACGCTTTCAAAGCGTATAATATGAATTTCAGAACAACATTAGTTTTAGTAACCCTGTTCTTCTTGAAGTAAGCGTATAATATAAGTGATGGAGCGAGCGGATAAAAAAAAGGAGCTCCTGTGGAAGAAAGCGTATGATATATGTGGTTGATGTTGAAGAAGAAAGCGTATAATATAACAAACTTGTGGTCAAAAATCATTTTCTCTGAATTCTCTGCAACAACCGAACACAAAATGCGCAGCAATGACGTAGTAGAAAATAACGGCAGCCCAGCCGACCTCGTGTGTCTCCAAGTACTCCTCGATCTGAAACACCCAATACACCATGGCGTAGTAGATTATGAAAGAGCGCAGGGGACGAGTAAGTTCTTGTAGGAGACGGGGAGTCAGTTCTTGTAGTAAAGAGAAGACAGGGGCGAGTGTTGTACCATTTCCATTTATCGTTGGGGTACACAACTATTTCAAATAAGGATAAACATAAAAATGATGCCAAGGACTCTACTAGAACTAAACTCATCGATCTGTAAAACCCAAAAAAGCTCCTTGTTCGTTGTCACACCTCAATGTCAATGAAGAGAGACACAACTTCCAACTTCCTTGCCATAAAATAGAGCGTTTGCGGATATCTCAAAACGTGCGATATTATCTTGAGGTACTCGTCAAATGCCTGGTCCTTTATGGCGTCTCCCTTCTGCTCGTTTTGCCGTCTTCGCTTTTGATATCGGACTGAGTAGGAAGACAAAGCGCAAAGATAAAGCAGCAACAGGATGAGGCCTATGTTCCACTGGTCGTGCCAGAGCGAGAACGTCGACAAAATGATCTTGCTCAATCCGAAAACCATGCCGGCCCCAAATACTGCTATGCTGTTATTTATTTAGTGTATTTTCAAGTAGATTCTAAGCTTGCTGCGAAGTAGGATATTCGCTTGGGAGCGAGGTTGGTTATAATTAATGACGGGTGGATGAGGCAGTTCTAGCAGGATTGGGCTATGTAGAAGAGCTTCTTGGCTCGTCATGAAGGTGCATGGTACAAACATTTTGCGACTTCTAGCCAAGGTGGACAACATTCAAATTATTCTTTCATGCATCAAAATAAACAGTACGCAAACAGAAAGGCTGCATCCAACGAAAGGACTTGGTATATGAAGTAGGAGAATGCTCCAGATATGACCGCAAGTCCACAAGTGTACTCCTGCATGCCTTGCCATGGATCTTCACCTCTTATGAAGCCGATAAGGTCGTAGATGACGACAAGGGGATTAGAGATTGAAGAGGATGAAAGAGATGAAGCTAGAGATACTAGTGCCGTTGATGCTATAGGAGTTGCACGTTTGACGTTGATTTATGTGCACGTCGTGAAACAAAGGATGGAGAGCTGAAACGGAAAGGGAGTTGAAAAACAAACTCTAATATCTTCCGTATAATTACGTGTTGTATACGTATACGAAAAATGCGTTCATAAGTATTATCAGCAAGAAGATTCCTCCAACGGCGTAGAATGCATATTTTCGCATGAGGTTTGAGGCCCAGTCAGTAGGTATTTCGCCCTCGCGGAAAACCATGAGGTACAGCTTGTAGCCTGTTATAGCTGATATGTAGACAACGAAGAATGATATGCAGACCAGATCAAGGTCTGTTCTTCTTACTAAGGCGCCCATGCTCGCAGCAGCTGAGTGGAGTTGAAATGGATCGAGTCGCCGCACGTCTCCTGAGTGCACGACCTTGCAGAATTCTGATGTACCGGATAACCTTCCTTGTGCCTGACCACCTTGACGCCGAAGTGGAGGTGCCTCCTCGTTGTGGATGTTATTCAGGTAAAATAAGGGCAGCGAAGCGTGTGTCTCGTGTTGTGCGAGTGCGCCGTTGCGCACAGCTGACGAAGCAGGACAAGGGTGTATCAAATTGAAATTTCTTCATTTTGGGTGGCAGTAACTGTGGCGGTGACAAAGCAATGGCTCTCAAGGATAGGTTAGGTTAGGTGTGGGTCCACTAGATAAACCAGCAGACTTCAGTGGCTACTGAAGAGCCGAAACAAAGAAAGTGTGAGGACGTGATCGGAATTTAGGCGCTACGATCAGAAGATCATGCAGATTGATCTGTTCCCGAGGGAACAAGCCTCGGCCCAACAAGTGAGATCCAGAGCTAAATAATGAGTTTCGCAAGCTTGCGCAACTCTGGCTCTGGCGCACATTTGTAAATCTTCGTGAAGCATGTATTCCTATTCATCTTGTTCTTCATTAACATTATCAACTTGAAAATTGTTGTAACAAATTGTTCCAAATTTTTCAATGTCTATTCAACAAAATGACTAGTTAGCGGCACCTCCTGGTGTATCTCCGTAGCTGTACAACCATTAGATATTTTGCTTGTCTATGTACTAAAGAAGCATTTAGAAGATAGATTCTGATATCAACCTCGACTTCAATTGCTTGACGACTGGTGAACCTCGTGGTAGCGGAAACCTATTAAGTTGACTATCTTCATGTATATCTTCTATATCACTGGTGCTACTAGCACCACCTTTTTCCTTTTCGGTTAAAACTCTACACATGCATTACTCATCTTTTCAACCAAAATCGCTAGTAAACTGTTTTTACATCAATTAAATGCAAATTATGCAAGTAAGACCAAGAAATAGAACGATTTGATGTTATCCTCCCAAAAAACTATAATCTACAAGAATCAGAATTTAAATGGAACGATTTCATGTTGCGACTGCGAGATGACCACAAGATTTCAGTGGATGAATGTGGAACTAGGTACATTTTGTATTGGTACGTATAATTTTCTTTGTGAATTGTGGGTTTGTGCATTTGCAGCCTGGGTTCGAGTTGCCCACGAACTCAGGCCCTCGAACCGAAGCTGCTGGTCTGCGACGATTGGGCCATCTGCACCACTACTGCTCCTCTCTTCGCCGCCTGAGCTGCACGCGCTATTTCGTGCTCTTCGGGTCTTAGAAGAGTTTTTCTGGTAATTTACCAGCTACTTCAAGTTAGTAGAGGGAAGGTCAAGACGAGTCATCTACTTGTATCAGAAAGAGAAAAGTAGGTGTAGGGCGGTATATACTTATATATAAGTAGTAGGTGTAGGGAGGTATATATTCATAGTAAGTGTAAGAACAAAAGCTTCAAAGACTTCTACAACGTACTAGACGTTCCCAATCCATATCTCTTCCAATCTGTTCATTTCCAAATCTCGTTCGACATTGGACTGTGTCACCTCCTTGGCTTTTGCCAACTGCTCATCGTAGTCCTGTTCTTGGGTCTGTGAGTGATACATACTGCAGGGCAAAAGGACGAAGATCAGGATCAACCCAGACGCGAGCAACATGTAGTACATCGTAATCATACTACCGCTCTCCACGTTTTCAGGTGTCTTGCCGTTGGAAAGCTGGACGGAGTGAAAAAGAAGGCGGATGCGGAACCAAGGTCATATATACTTCATAATACAGTTGTGTCGAACGACTACGACAACGATCTTGAAGTTGAAGCCAAGTAGAAAATCAGGGTTAACGAACCCTCTAGTTGCTAATCCGAGCCCTCACCTAGTACACTGTTCCACATGTCTTCTTGTTTTCCCTTATAATCAAAATCAGGTTACCGAATACCAGAACAATACATCCTCCACATTGGTGTATGTATGTATGTATGTATGTATGTATGTATGTATGTATGTATGTATGTATGTATGTATGTATGTATGTATGTATGTATGTATGTATGTATGTATGTATGTATGTATGTATGTATGTATGTATGTATGTATGTATGTATGTATGTACCCACTCCAGGGGTTTAGAGGACTACACTACTCTACTTCCTGCAACGCACATGAAAGAGGACCACTGAGGACATCTTCAAAGACTGTACCGTATAAGTGCACGGCCACGGAGCATCGTCGCAGAACTCAGAGATCCCCCGCTCGGATCTGGTCTGAAAGAGGCAACAGTCTCCGTTTGAGATTGAGCAATTTTCGAAAGCATCCGATAGGGGAAAGCCATCTGAGCCAAACTGCACTTGAAATGTAGCTGGCGTGGTCACTCCCGCAACTGCGACTTCAAATTGACAACTTTCGCAAGGCAGTCCCCTTTTGAATCCGGTCACTTCGCAGGTTGACTCCTTGCGAGGCATCATATTTGCCAGACCAGCCAAGAAAACGATGAGGCAAATCGTCCCTGTGAAGATATTATGCTTCAGACCACATACCAGCACAATTAGCACTACAAGCAACAAGTAAATCGTTTAAATCTTCTAAAACAGCAGCTGCAATATCATGAAGTAGTGCTTAACCTGAATACCACTCAAAAACGCCGAAAACGGCACTGCAAATCGGCAGAGCCAGTTCTTCCTAGGGTGTGGCGGCAACTCCCATTGTTCCTCCTGAGAATCCGACCAGTCGCTCTCAGATTCATCTACTACGTGAAACGTTGCCAAAAAATGGTGCCAACGTGAATGGTGTCGATGATGCGAGGAGCGCTTCGATGACTTGCGGGCTTCCTTGTCCTAGTATGTTTTTGGTTCATGGGTAGAAGATAAACGAGAAAATTGTGAGACTGATAAGTACACGTAGATTAACAAGGATGTTGAGCAACAACGCTATACCAACGAACCTGTCTACTTGGTCTGCTTAGTATACCTATACGTCATCGTCAAAAGTAGTCGGCAAATTAAATGTTGACCTACCGCTTCCCATGGTTTTCTCGGTCTTGGTGCTTTGACGTATCGCACTAGCTGTCCGTTCCGACTACCCATCATCATCCTCTTGCTGCTTTGCCTTGACATCACTATCGTTGCTTTGCTGCCTTGTCTTGTTTTAATTAGAGGTGGAGCGCTCTTAGTTGGATCGTTTAGGTAGAAGGATTCATCATCGAGGCAAACACAGACATGCTCCTTATCAACGAACTGTTGAACACGATGAAGACAATCTTAAGAGTCAAATCAATATCAACTATCCTAGAGCCATAAACCTATGTTCTTCGAGCCGGCAGGACGCATGCCATCACTTCCTTTGTTGGTCAGGATCGATTTCGACCCGTGGTGTTTTCCTCCTTGTAACTTGCTCATATTCAGTTTACTTGTTCCACCACGTTCTCCACCTCCGAAGATGCTACCATTACTACTAGCTTTTCTAACTACACCGTGTGCATGTTCGCCATCAAGAGGTCGTCTACTCTTAATATCATCCTGATCTTTTGCATTTGAAGCTGCTACATTTTTACCAGCACTAGTCGTGCCTCTAACAGCACCCTCAAGACCCGGCGGTGCCGGGAAAGCTCCTACAACATCATCTTCACCCAGAGCTAAATTCTTGACCGTCTCCTCATGGCCAATCATGGATTTTGACCCTCGCATAACATCGGCTAATCGTTCTGGTGATATTTGGTTCAGATGGACGACCTCCCGCTTCGCTGCTCTGCTGGTAGAGTTAGAGTTCGTGACCCAAATCTCCAATTTTGAAAGTCATCTTGGAGCTGTTCTTTTACTCTCAAGGGAGTGAGAGCAGCTACAAGACGGAAGATGCTTCAGAGGATAGATCATTAGCGTCTATGCCTTAACAAGGATAGGATAGGAAAAAAAAACAAGGAAAAAAAAAGGTCTATGCCTTAACAAAAGCAGCAGCAAAGTGCTGCGTTCTTCTCGGTGACGGTGTTTTCGGCTTAGCCTCTTTCTCGCCTGTGGCAAGCGCCTGCGACGGATGCGACAACAACATCTTTTGTTTTGGATAGAGCTAGAGAACGAGCACTACATCTATGAGAGAGATACGACTACGTGAAGCGTGGTGCTCAATCGACTGCTCGGATATTTTTAAGCATGTCGTGCGTTCGTTGAAAAGCTAGCAATAACAGCCATCACCAGTTGTCAGTCCAGAAACGGGCCTAGAAGCGTGGCTAATTTTGCACTCTCGTGCAGATGCAGCGCAACCGCAAACCGGGGCCAGTCACTACAATTCTCCACCAGACACTCTGCTTCATCTCTCAAAGCATTCTGCCATTTTCTCTCACGCCACGACTTTCTCAAGATAGTACTAGATTGACTGCAGCAGCCAGGCCGCCGCCCAAGTAACATTGGAAGGTTTCCACGCAACGCAAACCAATGACGGCTGCGTAGACTACGCTTCGATTTTTGCATCAGAGGATAAGCACTGTTTGACAAGATTTCTGTAGGGGTAAAAATAATATCACATATTCACGAAGTCGAAGCAGTAGTGTAGAGATGGAAAGGACGAAAGCGTGGGACACTGCAGCACCAACTAGAATAAGCAAAGGCCTGGAATTCCGGTACTCACGCGAAAACTGTAAATCATCATGGTCGCTATATGTAATAAACTCAACATCAATTAGGTGCAGTTTTTTTCAAAAAAAATTATGAGGAGAAACTCATCAATTTTCTGAAGTTCTTCATTTCATCTCCTGGGGTCTGACTAGACCCATGTTCTACTAAAAATCGTTTTCCTTGAGTAGGTACTGGTATTTACGTTGATGCAGAACTCATAACTCTATCATCGTAGTGTCGATGTCAGCGCGTAAAAAACAAGCAAACTTTGAAGCAGAAGCGTAAGCCCGCACGATAACTTTGTGACTACTAGTCCTTTTGCTTTTCTCAAATTTTATTCTAATATACGTTGACGCTCTTCATCACTGACGAGAAAGAATAGCAAGCTGTATTAATGAATCTGAAAAAATTCAATCTAAATTGTAGTTTGATAAAGTCAATCAAATACCATTCAAATTCATATTTTGCGTCCTGTTCCTACATTCATCACATTCATACTCCTGCGTCCTGTTCTTCATTGTCATCGATTTAGTTTCTTTTTCGTAAGGTTGTAACATTCAATCGTAACACAGCAAGTGAATCTTAAGCGCAATCTCGAATTTTTCTATCCTAAAATCCTCATCTTCAGGGTGACCTTGAAGTGTTCTTGCTCCCGCGCAGAAACGTTCCCAAAGAAGACGATGCAACAGCCCCAAAGAGATTTCTGCTACTGCTACTACTACCAATCGCTCGACTGCCTCCGAGGCCTATGGATGCTTCCTCCAAGGTTCCTAGACCTCCAGGCGAACCCGCACTATTTGACCCACCGGCTCCTGGCGAGGAAATTAGGTTTAGAGCTCTAAATATTTCCTTTCTTGATGGGTAATTTTTTTCCGAATCCCCATGCGAAAACAAAGAAAACTATTCTGTGGAAAGGAAAATTGAATTCAAATAGCGTGATCCTTAAAAAATTGTTCAGATTGCGATTAGTCGTATTCGTTTCCCCGTCTGTACTAGGGGACGCCGCTGCTGCTCCACCCGATGATAGCTGCGACGTAATCCCTGCGTTCTGTTTCGGAGAACTCGGTACCACTAGGCTCAATTCTTGGTTTGATCCTCGTCTGGGCTTGGTTTTCATTCCTGTGAGAATTGAAGCATGACTCAACCGGCGACCACCGGCTCCACGCATGCGAGCTGCAGTTGAGGAGAAACCTCTGTAGCTGGACAAGCGGTCGGAACTCTGGATACCATGGCTTGCACCAATCGATTGATGAAGCATTTTGCTACCGCTTACTTGCGCTGCGTTTGTCGTTCCTGTACTGCTTTCGCGGATAACCATGTTTCTAGTTGTACTCGTTCTCAGAACGTCCCGATTTTCGGAATCGTCACCGCCGACGCCGTCCTATGTCAGTTGTTGTTAATAGATTCTTGTTGATGATGAATTCATTTCAAGATGAAGATCCATCTTCGAGGCAACCTTTACGACAAAAAAACTGTAATATAAATTACTGCTCTCCCACTCGCTCTCTTCTCCGAGGTACGTTTGGGATTCGCTGCAAGAAGCTTTTTGTTCTCCCTAGCTGTTGGCATCTGTGTCCAATCGATCTCTATGCTAAAATTGTCACAGATACATGTCAGCATAAACTGGAGTCTTCTTTGGCTTTCTTCCATCTTGACCTCTAAAGCCGTGATCCTAGCCGCCAATTTCTGCACCATATCATTGTTCTGAGTTTTAGCCATCTGTGCGCCTAGGAAGTGATGACCTCCAGGCGGCCCTCGGCCTTGCTCTCGCGCTGCGGCGGCGTAGAGACCTCCCAATTAGGGCGATCGTTGTTGCATCCCTGGTAGCATCCTTGGCCTCTTATCCTACTTGAACAAAAGGATGAAGCCAAAGATTCTATTGAGGATGAACCCTGCATTGCCTTAACGAGAATGTCGGTCCTGTCTTGGCGGATGATACATCGTGCTGCCTGCGCCAGCACTCAACTGAGGCTCTACAGCCATCTGGCCTCTAGTACCCGGAAAACCGCCGCCGCCACTAGAACGGCCACCGATTTGATGATGTTGTGGTCCTCCCAGGTGATGTCCTCCAGGTGGATGCCCTACACCGCCGGGTGGTGGATGTTGTTGTCCCGGAGGTAAAGGCGCTGCGCCAGGCTGACCTGGAGCTCCGTGTTGTCCTCCTCCTCTTGTTGCGTTGTAGTGCATTAACCCGCCATGTTGCGCGGCATGAGGACCTCCCCCATGACCTGCCATGATTCCTCCGTGTGCACTCATAACGCTGACACTGGCACCGGGAGTCGGTGCAGGATGCGTCACCATAGCCTGGCCTCCCACCGCATGGCTCGCATGACTGGCTAAGCTTTCTCGGAAAATTGCGTTTGCCTGCTGTGCACCGGCAGCGTCCATCGCCGCACGTGCTTGCTCCATCATCATTTTGTTGTGCAAATACGAAGGACTATTGGAAGGGCCATCCACTTTGTTGAAATTGCCGCTCGGAGTAACTACCACGCCAATAGATGGTCCGGCGGGGGCACCGCTTGGGAATTTAGAGAAAAAGAGTCTCTAGTAGGAAATGGAAATGCATCGTCATGTTCTTCATCTTTCTGAGGGAGGATCTTCTCAGCCCAGCTTCAACAGTACTTGGAATCTGGTTCTGCACCTGCAGTGCTGGTATGATGCGGATCTTCGCTATGAAAATGAGATTGCGTATTTAATACTGTAACCATAAAAGGTGCAGCACCTCCAGAGCTATGATTTGGATGAACGCTATTCGCCCGACCCAGGGTCATGATTTTGTCCCGTGCACGGCCCATCACTCGTGCCCAAGTTTTGCCTCTACGCGGAGACGATGCCGAGCGACCTTCATTGTCTCCGATACCAGTACCGTCAGACCGGACTGCGTGTAGACCCAACGCCCCTCCGCTTCCACTGGTCTGTGGTGCACCGGCACTATTCCGGCCACCGCGAAAGGGACCTGCATCAGAAGTGCCACTACTGCTACCCTGTACAGTGGCACCAGCACTATTTCGCCCTCCTTTCAAAGTAGGGTCTGCTAATTGTTGCTGCTGATGTGGTGGTTGCTTGCTAGATGTAGCAGAAGGTTGATTTGCTAATTGTTGCTGCTGATGTGGTGGCTGTTTGCTTTCTCTGAGTGGCCCCCCGCCGATGTAACCTGTGGACCCCCTGAAGTTGGAGTAATTTGACAATGGGATTTGCGGTTCATTGCTCATCGTAGAGTGTTGTTTTGCTTAGAGATCACCCCAATCCATCTTGGGGCCCATCTCGGATCTCATCTGTTTTTCCCTTAGTTACGGGCGCGACAGGTTTGACGAGATGCTTCTGAAGATGGGTTAAGGGAAGCCTTAATTTACAACTATTTCTGGCTTCTCCTGTTCTTCGCGCTCACCCGGAAGCTCTCCATCAGACACTTGCTTGTCAACCAAAGACATCGCCGCAGACTCTGAGGAGCTAGGGCGTGCACTATTACTAGAAGCTGGGTCTCCACCTCCATCATCTTGTTGGCCTTCTTCTCCACTGCCTTGGAGGCCGTCATCAGCTGCGTTTCCGGACCCACCACGTACGATGCGTTCCATAGTACTACTAGGATCTGCTGCTGTGTCACCTGCTCTAGTATTGGCGGGTGAAGACAGCAACACACCACCAGGAGAGCAGTTATTTGCCATACTATCGGGCGTATCTAACGAACTTTCCTTGTCTATTTCCTCTGATTTGTTTTCGCCAGAGGTAGACTTGTTTCTGTTCCAAGGTGGATCGCCTTCGGCTAGGCCTGGTAGTTCCTTGGTCGGCGTCTGTCCAGCAGCTCCACCGTTTCTTTCCTCTGCCGAATAAAGAAGTGTCGGCGCAAGAGCCGTTGAAAAAACAGGCGTCATTGTCTCACCTGAAGCGTTGATTTGCGTTAATCGGCTAGCATGGTCCATCAGCATCTGAGACGCAGACGGCGCACCATTCTGCATCATCTGCGCCGATTGTTCTACGTATTGCTGTGCCAACAACTTGTGGAAATCGACACTACCCAAGTTGCTAGGAGCATTTGGACCTGCTCCTGCTTGAGAACCACTGCGGCTTATCCGCTGATCGCCAGAGGTTAGAGAAAGACATGAAAGAACCAAAGCACAACGTCAAAAATCTCTAAGGAATTTCATTTCTTAGCGGCTGTTAGATAGTGGTAGTTGTAGTACTCGAGCCTTAATATCTGCTGCGAGTTCTCTATTCCAGTACGCCCACCTCCGCTGCGTAGATCCATCAGGTTTCCTTGGCTCATCTGCTTCTGCAAGTGGTTTGGCCGCGTATTCATGATATTTGTAGCTGTACTACTGACTACAGTTGTCGCGCAAGTAGTCGACCCTGGTATGTAAAATTGAACGCCGCCACCCGCGAAGGCTGCAACCTCTTCTTCTTCGGAAAAATTTCGAAAAAAAACAAGTTTGTTGTAGAACTAGAAGATGAGGTCCAAATTATACTTCACTTCCTCTTGTCCATATCTATTGGGTTCATTTTCTCCTGATCCTAGGATGAAGCCTGACGAGAATGAGTTATCCTCTCCTCCTGCAAGTAAGATGAATGATCACTGGCACTATGACTCCTGAGCTTAACTTGGAATTGTTGTCCCCGGCCGAGCTGCTCGATGATGAATTTGATGCGCTGTTGTCTGAGCTCGAGGGGTCTTCATCCCAGGAGCCTTCGCCGTAAAGCATGTTCCCCTGCCCCCAAGGCATCATTGCTAGGTCTCTATCTTAGGGGGTTTCAAGTTGCCCTACAACATCCTACAACCTACACCTACCTCTATGATTATCTTCTAGCATTTTCTTCTCGTCCCTTTAAGAGGTCACGAAGGATATGCTCTCAGGGAGGTCAACTTGCAACGGCCCTTAACTATCCTTTTCATCCGCCAGAGACATCAATTGCTCCAATTCGTGCTCCGCGATGTCTGGGAAAATGCCACAACAGAACTCTTGAAACGTAATAGAACCCGTTCCGGTAGTGTCGAAGTAGTTGAAGACCTTGTGCGCGGTCTTCAGAGAGGTGAAGTGGAAAGCTTCCAACCTGTTTTTTTTGAGGTGGTGGTGGTGCTGATGGTGATCGTTGTAGAGGGAAAATTCGAAATTATAGCACTCTTGTTGCAAAAGTAAGCTTATGGAATTGCCAAGTAATAGTAATGATGGTTCTTGTGGTATTAAGAAAGTGGAACATGTACGTGGAGGTAAATAATGTAGAAGTACAAGAAGTGAGCGTAGACACGGCTAGTTCCATGTAGAAGTGAGTGTAGAAGTACAAGTGAGCGTAGACACGGCTAGTAGCATGAAAAGAAGTCTAGATACATCGTCCTAAATTCTCCAAATTCGATTTCTCCACTGCAGTCTTCATCCACCTCGTCAAACACCTCTCTCAAGTCCGCTTTTGTATAGCCCTGCTGTGTCATGCGGTTCCGGACCTTCTGTATCAAGATTAACGCCAGTCAATAACTATCCATGGTGGACGAGTGCAGCTAGCCAACTGACTATCTTCCTTAGTTTCGTCTTGCAAGCAAGCAATCCAGCATTCTTTCACTCAGCACTGTTGTTCAGGAGCAATTTTGTTCACCAGGATGGTGATTGACTGGAAGCCTTAACAAGACGTACTGGTCCCGATTGAACCAGATCTCGCTGAAGGAAGTGCCGACAATCGCGATGGGCATCGCCATGAAGATGACACCCGCAACCATCATCGTGATTGCTATTAGCCTCCCAACCTCTGATTTCACCTCAATGCCGAATGCAGGACTGACGTCGATACTGATCACGCAGACAATGCCTGAGAGTGAGGAGTGCTGGTGCGTGAGGAGGAAATGAGGAAAAAGCATGTTTGAGCGGTGGCTGATTATGCCCACTTTTCGTCCGTTTTGATTTTGTGTAGCATCTTCCACACTAAAAATTTATACGGAGAATCTTCTACAACAAGTACAACTTAATCTTCGCACTTCAATGAATCATAATTCACGAACTAAGCAAAAACATAATCTTCAAAACCTACAAACTCAAAAATATATGGTACAGAACATCATCGCATCCGTCAACGTGTTCACTTTTCTTCCGCACTCCAGTGACGACGAATCTATTAAATGCTCCAAGGATTAGGCCTTGCCTAGGATTCATCTTGAGTACGTAGCATCTTACTTTGAGGCGTGTTTCCTTCGCCCTGAAGAAACAAAGCAAGGGGCAAAAGAAAGATGCTTAAAGATGCTTCTTAAGATGAATTACAGTACCCCTTAAAATGATAGGTCGTTCGGGCAGTCGTTGGGCACACTCTGTTCCGACCAGAAGATCGAGCATGAGCCGATGAACACTATGATCAGCAGGAAGAAAGCTGGAATCTGCAGTGCTCGCATCGAATCGGACAGGGATTTGTGCAGTAAGTGCCATCCGCTGAAGTATCGACACAGTTTCAACAGCCAAAATAAAGACCCAAAGAGGGAGAAGATGTGGAAAAACCGTGCTTTTGAAGACAGTTCCAGTACGTCGTTCATCCAAAACGGTAAGATCGCTACGACGTCGCAAATCCCATAGGGTTGGAGCAAATAGACCGTTTTCACTGGGACAACTAGAAACCGGACTAAGGTTTCGAGGGAGATGATACTCACCGTTGTGACTTTCAGGATAGTAGCAGGATCCCCATCGGCTAGTCCCTTTGCGACGTCGACTTCGCGGAAGATGTACTCATCCGCCTCTGGGACGTAGGTGTAGCGCAAAGTCTCTATGGACAAACAGAGTGCGGTCATGATACAACCGAGGATAAAGGTCGAATAAATTGTCGTGCGACGAGACAGGAAAGGCTCTTCGAGAAATAACCTGATATTATCGAAGGTGGAAGACAGGATCTTTCTTACTTCAATCTCTTTCTAGTTTCTCTCTCAACATCAAGAAGTGTATCCTCCCACAGCACACGCACCAAAATGCAACCAATCCTCAAAAATCATCGTTATCCTTTAGAATTAGAAGCAGAGAGTACCATAAAAAAACTTTCTGCGTCCACAGCCAACTATGCCAGTCAAAGGAAGCATCGTCTTCCTCATTATCGAAGTAGTTGGTCATCGCTCGTGCTATCGTATCAGCTTCTTTTTCGCCCAAATGCATATGGCTGCCGATTCTCTGTACTTAGAAGTAGATGTATATGAAAGAAAAAAGTGCTCTCACACTCAGAAAAAGTGGCTATTTTCCTGCTTAAATCCTAGCCAATTTCTTGAGTGTGAGTGCACTTTTTCGCTTCATAATGTAGAACTAGCATATAAATATATTGACATTAAGTGTGCGTTAATTCTCTGTAAAAATGGAAGATGCATTTATTTCTTTATTGACAACAATTACAATAATTGTTGTAGCCTTAATGTAGATGTTCCACGTCTCCAGGCACGACTAAGCCGCCAGGCGGTCCACCGAGAAAGGATTTCCTCTTATTCGCTACGTCGTTGAGCAGAGGGCCGACTTCTCCACCCCAAGCAGAACTCTGCGAAAACTGGGTTGACGACCTGAGGAGTCAGAACTTCTATCTGGATGAAGTAGAACCAACTCTGCGAGAATGGGGAGGTACGTACACTAGTGTAAAGCAATTATGATAGACGTGTGCATACAAGGATGGCGATCTAAATCAAACTCCGTATGCTGACCATGAGCATGACCTGTCATCGTAGTTCTAGCGGCAGTACCGTTTCAAAAGTGTCGGTCTGCCTGGCGGAGAAAGACCACCTGCGAAACTGCTTGTCAAGCTCGGTGCAGCTAACGGCCCCACGATAGATACCTGTATTTTTGAAATTTTCAAGAAGCTGCATGTTGACAATGATGTGGATCCAATCCAGATCATTATCAACTTTCGCCCAGCTTTGTCCCTTAAAGAACCCGGCGGCACGCTTGCTTAGCCAAGTGGCCACCTTGGCCATGCGCACCCAGCTGAGTGATGCAGGGCCAGCATGGCCATGCGGTCGCCGTAGGTTAGCCAGCTGGATCTCGTTCGGCGCTCTCTGCGCCGTGAATTCTAGACCCGCCAGCGCTCTCTGGCCACGTTGTGGTCTAGTGTTGATAATGATCCAGATCATTATCAACACTAGATCTATATTAATTGGATCCAATACTAGTGATGTATAGTCTTGGATCCAATACTAGTGATCATATAGTATATGATCTGGATCCAAGTAGTGATCATATACATCTAGTATATGATCTGGATCCAAGTGATAATCTAGTATATGATCTGGATCCAAGTCTAGTATATAGTCTTGATATGATCTGGATCCAATATCGGTTCTGATTGGATCCAATACCAGCGTTGATAATGATCTGGATCCAATACTAGACTACACGACAACTACTCATCGGAGAAGAAGTTGTATCAATAGTACAGCAGAAGCAAGCTGTGAATCTCTATCGTCAGCTCCTGATAGTGCGCTGCTCTGCTCACCGAGAGGCCCTTCTGAACCCTCTGTTCCACTATTTCCTCCATTCCCAGATGCTGCGGTCCCACCAGCTACAGGGTAACTGGGAGTATGAGAGCGAATCTGAACATGGAACTTCAACTTTCTTCCTGAAATGAAAAAATTCTTGCAATTCATGTGAAAGTCTGAATTTAGAAAATGCCTCCATCGAAATATTCAGTCACGAGTTTGTAGGCTGCATGCAAAAAGAAACGGGTCGAAAAGAGGAACTTCAATTTAATGGTTTCCGTATCTGTATCTGTTCTCGTTCATGAATCTTATGCATAACGATCTACACCACCTCCTCCTGCGACAGCTGGAGCATTTGTTGACGCTGCGTTCATCACGACCGCACCAAGATCATCCTGCGATCGCCTTTCGTTACTGGTGAACAAAGCTGTATCTTAGAGCTCACGACATCCAACTCATCTTGGGGTCCGAACCTTCTTGGAGCCGTCTTTCTCTTGTTCAATGGTTGTGACACAGCTGGCTCCAAGATAGACATAGATGCTTCAGATTGATCATGTTGAAGATGGAGGAATAGGAGAAGCCTTAAGTGACTGACTTTATGAAGCTTTTCCTCTGCGGTGATTCGACGACCATAGCTAAGTTGGATGGTGGCTGCATCAAACTCTGTCCACGGCGATACGTTGGCTGCCCTTCTCGTGAGAGCTGACGAAAGAAGTTGTTGGAGGTAGTGGTAGGTCATTGTGAAGTAGAAGTTCGACGAAGTGGACGTGGTAGTGGTAGGTCATTGCGAAGTAGAAGCTCGACGAAGTGGGCGAGGATTCGGAGGCGGGCGCGGAGGTAATTGCAACTCGTTCCAGAGTTGGAAACCCTTCACCCCAGCAACTCGAGCAACTCGTGGAAACTCGAGTAACCCGAAACCCGTAATTTTTACCTTACTCTACGGTATTACAACTATTAGTCTTAGTTGTAGGAGCAGGCCCATTTGCACGTAAGTCCTCCCCATTCCAAGACCCAGGCGAACTGGGCCGCCGCCGAAGTTGAAGTACTACTGACGCCAAGCGCGAGCAGCAACCAACGTTCGCCCATGAGAGATGGACGTCAGGCGCAAGGCTGTGGACTCACCTTGGACCGAAAGCCTCCCCAACCCACCCTAGCAATGCTCGCACTATTTTCAGTTGTGATGGAGGCTGTTCTACACTATAGCGAATAAGGAACTTCAAGTAAGTATAATATTAGTCTTAGTTGTAGGAGCAGGTCCATCTGCACGTGAGAGCGATGACAATGATGTACACACATAATCATAACCAGCACTACGGCTTAACTGTAGATTATACTACAACTTCGAATACTTAGAAGTAGTTCTCAAGTTTTACCTCAAGCGAATTCGTGCCTTTTTCCGGCAAGCCTGTCCCCAGGGACATGGCACTTTGTCTCCGGACAAGCGCGTGGGCTGGATTTTCTGGCAAGAATTTGCGCGCTGGACTGTGTGCATGAGCAGCGACATGGGTATGGGACATATTCGATGCGACCGACGACCGTTTCCCTTCCGCCTGCTGCGCAGCATCGGCATGGCTGCTACCGCGGAGAGGGGAGGGGATTAGAACTTCTACATCAAGCTTGTTATGTTCGTGGCCGCGTTGGTATAAGAAGTATTGTATCAATTTGACCACGACTTTTAATATCAAATACTTACAACAAATATATGTCGATATGTCCCTGGATCTTTTCCTCCTGCGAGAGCTTCGTTCACGTTAAATGACAGCGCATCACACAATTGTATTGCCACCTCCCAGCAGCAGCACTTCTATTGATGTTGTGTGTGTCAAAAATATTAAGCAGAAGGATGACTAGAAATAGACACAGTCACAGAGAAGAAGTATAATTCATCATAACCCTCCTGAGAGAAATTGAAATTCATCATAACCCTCCTGAGAGAAATTGAAATTCATCATAACCCTCCTGAGAGAAATTGAAATTCATTGTTCACATTTTTCAATACTAGAGACAGGAGTTGTCACAGAGAAGAAGTATAATTCATCATAACCCTCCTTGTTCTGCACCTCCAACAAGCTCAACATGATCCGCTTGTGGTAGAACTTGGACTTGAGGGATAGTGCCGAAGAGAAGGTCCAGAGACGCTTGCGATTTGCGGCTGTCCAGCTTTGGATGGTCCAAAGAGGCCTGTGATTTGCGGCTATCCAATTTCGGATGTTGTAAGGGAGCATGTTGCTCCATGGTTTCGTCTTCTTCATTCGAGGACGTGGTGCTTCACGTAGAGAAGGGTGTTCATGACGTCGTTCAGGTTGAAGTTAGGGTGATCCTGACGTCATTCAACACCTTGGAACAAAGGCATCGTACTGGAAGGTCATTCCAAGTTAGTTCATCAAATTGGATTATTTTCATTTAGAAGGAAGCCCCATGACAGGACCTGGAGACGAGGCTGGCAGATGACTCGGAAGCTTCATTGGATGGATGCCATGTAACTGTTTGTAGCTTCATGAGCAGACGACGTCGACGTTGAAGTGACGAGGTGATACAACTACTAGATGTCGACCGTCTTCATTCGATTCGTGCTCGTGGTCGCTGGTCATTTAGAAGAAGGAGTTTCATGCTGCGCTCAGGCTGATCATTCGTCGAAGATGATTTTCTTCATCAGAACGTCTCCTGCAGCTTTATAATCTTGAACATGATGGCCGGGTTGAGCTTTTTCTTCATTCGAGCTTCATCGGGTAGGGGTACTCCTTCATATCCTTGACCAGATGAATGGGACCTCCGCCCGTGGTAGTCGTGGCGCGTTGTGCTAGAGGTCGTGCTGCTTGACGTCTTTGTACTTTCATCTGAGTGCGAGAGCGAGTAGCGTATTTGATGGTAGAGGAAGAGGATGTCGTGTTGGACAAAAAGAGTATTTCACCTCTTCCTCCTCGTCCTGTTTCTGTACGACTACAAGAATAAAACATGCGAATACCAATACCTGTCCTTGATGCGGTTCTTCTACTTACGTCAAAGCAATGGCTCATTCTGAAAAGGTGATGTAGAATGCAGGACTTGTGAGTTTTTCGTCCTCTCTCACACTCACTGGTGTTATTCATACAACGTAGTCACCTTCTTCTTCTTCTTGTGAAACCAATACATAGAAAAAATCGACCGTCTTCATCGGTCCTTGGTAAAAAAAGCATCAAAAAAAGATCAAGATCGTCTTCTCACAAACAGATGAAAAACAGAACAGTCGTGGTTCCGGTTCTTCCACAACCAGAGGTCCTGCAACTACCAGCAGAACCGAAATATTACAGCCTCCACAACCGAAGGAGTCGCTTCGCAAGAGCATTCGCAAGAGCATTGTAGTTCTTTTTCTCGTTCATCCATCTCGTCCTCAGACGGGTCATGATACTGTAGATGAGTAGATGATACCTCACTCGCACTCTTCTCTCAGGTCTTCAGCTTCAGGACTTCTAAATGATGTACTAGGTTAGCGATCATGATGAAAGAATGTCCAGAGTTTATTGATGACAGATCTTGCACGTCTGAATGGTGCCCATCCTGCGTTACCTCTGCCTGCTGCTCGTTCAGATCGTTGCTGTGCAGCCAGGATCGGCATCGTTGCTGTGCGGAAAGACGTAGAACAAGAATCGAGCACACCAGAACGAAAAATCTCTTCATCTAACATTTTAAAGAGCAACACTCAAAGGTGGACCCTGAGAGAGTTCCAAAAAAAGTGGCTCCATCTCCAACTCATATATAGTCCTTACGCAAGAAAACCTTCTTCTATATTCATCTGAGCATTCTTGAATGAATGAATAAATGTACCCACTCCAGGGGTTAAGAAGAGACAACTAGCAACTACTTCAATCTACATCTTGCTTCATGGGATCGCATGATTTCCCCTCTTTTTGCGCGCGCCATGAGCGTCATGTCTTCATTGTAGTCCAGAGTCCACTTTTTGCTCTTCAACTAGTTACTTCTACATCACTACCACTAGTAAGTTGTAATACTTCTACTACATGACTTGTAGTTGAAGAACAAACCCAGTCGCAGTCCTCGAGTCAATGCTTTATTTCGAGGTAGGTTTTTGGTGTTCGTTTACCCCGTTCGTTATGCCTTCCCCCTTCAAGAAGGCAAAACTAACGGTAACAAGAACACCTTCAACCTACCCTTAATCAATTATTATTTATTCTTGCTTTCCTCCTCTGCTTTTGCAAATACAGCTTACTCCACAAAATGTTGAAGATACACTCCTCGGTGCTGTAGTACTTAACTTCTACTTATCTGGAATCAAATCATAGTTATCTCGTCGATCTGAAGATCTGCTGCTTGGAGCCCTCTACGAATGCAGTCCTCCACTTCCAGTAGAGCGAGTCTGCTTCTCCCCAGTTGCAGTACAACTCCAGTAGTACAACAACATCAACAACATGAACATGATTATACTTCCGTTCTAGGAGGTACAACTTTAACTTTTAGATATCTATCAGTATCTATTACTTCTAAAAACTGCTCGCCCTACTTGCACTTGTACTAAGAACGTACTCTTACTTATACTTGCAGTCGTATACTTCTTAATGGGCGGTAGTTGCAAGGTTTGGAAAAAAAAAGTATCCTTCACGTGATCATGGTGAAAAAATTCACCTTTCACCTATACTTATCGCAATTCAACATTGCTCATACATTAAACCAGCCAGGATGACCATGACTAGTAAAAAAATAGTAGATATAAAAAAATCACATCATCTACCTCTAGATCTACTTCATTATCATTACTTTTACTCGTCTCATTTCTATCTTGCAGCATGACTGAAAAAAAACAATCGTCATCATCAAGATCGGCAAGACAAAACAGTTCCTGACGTGATCCCGAAGGATGCGCAAAGCCTAAGCAGGGGACAGTTTATTACGCTCCTAATCATGATTGATGAAGTTGTAGTTGGACTTGGAGATGAAGTTGTACTTTAACACTTACTTTTCATACTACCAAGATGATGATTAGGATTACTTTTACTTAGACATCTGACTTACAAGAAAAAGAAGACGATAGCAACCCCTGCGCCCACGACGCCGAGTGCACTTGCGAGAACAACAACAGTGATTCGCTGCGCACTCCAGAAAGGCTGCTTGTCTTTTGCTGATGCGTTTTGTGTTGATGCAGGCTGATGGTCCTTATCCTGTTCAGCTTCAACACCCTCATCTTCATCTTTAATCTTAACTTCTACAGTCTTTACAAAACCTTCGTTCTTTAGATCCTTCTCGATGTCTTCAACTTCAGCATTGTGCAACCCCTTCGCTAGCAGGTGGTCTTTCTGCACAGCTCCATCTCTTTCAACGTGAAACTTCTGTAAAAACCCGCCAGCGCGACGGGAGCGACGGCTTCTGCGACCTGTGCTAGCTTCATCCTCATCAGCAGATTCATCTTCTTCTTGTTCTTGTTCTGTGTCACTCCCAGGAGCGCTAGTACCTGTTGTATCTTCTGAAGGCGCTGCAGAACTAGCGGCATCTGGATCCTCTGTGTCTCCATTCTCAGACTCTGTGGAAGGGCTCTCGGATTCATTTTCTTCACCGCTGCCTTCTTCTCCTGGTTCTTCTTCTCGGGCTTCATCTTCTTCTCCCTGTTCTTCGTCTGGCTTTTCGTCATTTTTTCCTCTTTGATGTGGCTTTTTTTGTTCAGATTCTCCTTCGTTTTTAGGTGGTTTTTTTTCTTCTTCTTCAGGGTCTCCTTTTTTTCCGTTGCGGTTGCCTCCTTGTTGTCCTTCTTCTCCTGAACCTGATTCAGAAGATGACACGCTAGTGGTGTCTGAATGATCATCACAATCTATTGCTGTGCGTGCAGTATTACTGGGATTTCCGGATGATACAGCTGGCGCACCATCATCCTCATCACACAATTCCAGCACCAGTTCTCTTCTTCCAAGAGCTTGCTGCGCCTGCTGGTGCTGAGACAGCGGTTGGTTGCGTGCTCGCATGAGTCCATGAGAGATGCTCCAAGTCCAAGTCGAAAACAAACGAGGATCAAAAGTTGTAGCTCCGTCAACTACATCGCCAAGGCGACTTAAAAAATTTGGACCATTTGGTCTTTCTATGAGAGCAAGCTGTCCATCACGAATAGACGCTCTATGGTCGCCTCCGAGAGCGGGACAGATGGAAGCAGGGTAAATAAGCCACGGAATCAGACTCTGCATATTTTGCCGCTCGGAAGTATCTGGTTGTAAGCGTGAGAGAAGAGCCGAGAAAGTACGAGACTGAGTCTGATTGTTATACGCTAGAATGGTCACATTGTGCTCTTTCTCGATACAGCTCGGAGCGGTATGATAGCGCCTAAACTTGCTACTTAAACACAGCATGATGAAGCCTACTTAATAACAAGATTCGGAACAGTCGGGACTACTATTGAAGGCGACTCTCAATAAAAAAAATAAACGGAGTACCAAAATGAAAATGAGGCATTCTTGAAGGCAAGGCAAGCTGAAGCTCGCACCTTGAGCTCCTTGACGAATCTGAAACAACGCGAGGAATAGTGTCGAGTCGCATAGTGGCGTCTTGTCCCTCTTCATGATGATTTTGTGCAAAGTCTTTACCCAGAAAGGCCAGTATCCGTTGCCGGGCTCCATCGGGACATCCTTCAAGACAGAAACTGATCGGAGCTGCCTCTGCAGGAGGAACTTCTTGTTTAGCAGCATCCACAAGAGCGACAGGTGCACCATGACGGTCCTCATCTGGACGACCGTGGAGGCCTTCGGCCGCACTATGCATGCTATTGTCCCTGTTATCACCGTTCATGGTGACCGTAGAGACGTGGTCTGACAGTATTTCTGTGATACCGGCAGCTCTGGACAAACCTTGAGGGAAGCGAAAGCACAGGGCGCTACTGCTACTAGAGCAAAACTCATGTAGGTGCCCACTGCCTCCACAATCATCCAGGCTAATTCCTGACGTCTTTCCGTGCGGGAACGATGATGTGGCACGAGGAGGAGCTTTATCAATTGTATCAGTGTCATCTTGATGATGCTCCACTTCGAGGGCGAACACAAGAATCGTTCCCGTTGCAATCGTGGTGGGGATGATATCGCTTTCGCTTTCGGATCGACAAAACCCCTTAAGAAGACCCGCTCCTTGTTGTACTTTTGTGGCAGTCACGATTTCGTTCTCTCTGTTCCTCATAAGCTTAGCACCCAGAATTTGGGAGAGTTCGTCAGACCGGGCGTCATCATGTATTTGCTCTGGCATTGGCATCACGCTCATTTCCATAGACAGCTCCCAATCAGAACAAGCTGTACCAGTCAAGCCATCGCCAACATTGGGAATGAACATTGCCACAAGTGTGGGCTTGTTTGTCCCGCTCCCAACGTCGCTGAGGCACTTCTTGCTTAAGCTTTCGGAACTACTCGGGAGCCATCCACCTGTCAAATATCGTTCTTGTAGTTTCGTCATCTGTGCTTTGCTTTTACCTTTACCGACGTGGTCACCAAGCTGCCCGTGAATTCGAAATAGTACGGCTGTTTCTCCATTTGGTTCACCGGGACCAGGCTGTCCCAACATACGCAAAATTTCTGGTAGTAAGGAGGATGCATCTTCATCCGGCCCCAGATAAAAGACTCGAAAAGCCTCCTCGATCTGATGAAAGACTTTGTAGTGCTTGGTGTCGTCATCTTCCAGTTCATAAAGAACGGCAGACCCAAGTCGATTGCGGAGCGTCTCCTCTCCGACACGCTTTGCTTCTCCGAGTGTCTCGAACTTGATTTCAAAGTTTCTAGCATCGGCTTCGATATTGTCATTGGCAACGAATACTGCCACGCTGCTCCCCTTCACAATGCCTGAGTTCTTCAAATCCTCAGCCAGAGTCGTTTCATTCGTAAAAGAGACAAGATTCTTCTCGCGTGTCAGATATTGAGTCTGTTTTCCGGAACCATTCTTCTTGCCATCAACCACGAATAGAAAAAAGCTCCTGTTCTTGGGCTGGTCGTGGCTAGAAGAAGCACCAACAGCTTTCATGGAGGCAGCACCATTTGCACCCTCTTTCGCGAAGATTTCCCGAGGCCGAATACAAAGTTTTTCACGACCACAGAGGAACTCGAGGCACGATGGAATAAAGGCGGACCAAGTACGTTGAGGATCCTGACTTCCGCTGCTTTGAGAACCTGCTCCGCTCGCCGGGAACGGTGTAGCAGCACTCACGAAAAGTGCGCCAGGTGCTTTGGACGCGTGGCTGACGGCAAACGCAGCCAGCACCAGACGCGCACCACGAAACATGGTTCTTGACATTTTTTCTGGTTGACCTAGAACTAGAAGAAAATCAACCTAGTAGAGTCAGAGTCAGTGGAGTGAATATCAAAATGATACGCTGTTTATGTTTGAAACTACCAGTACTAAGGCGGTAGTCTAATACAGTGATTCACAGTATCGCTATTGAAGATTATACGTTGTAAGTAATGTCTTCGTCTTCCTGATAAAGCAACTTACTACTCAATGTTACTCTTACTCTACAGCTTTTTACTGGTAATTATAGATACTTCTTATTTTAGTTGAAAATAATTGATGCCAAAACAATATTAGTAAATGCAATTCATTCACTCACGTGCTCCACCTTGGAAACTTATCCCTATGAGCCTATGAGCCAATGCAATTAATAAGAAAATTCTGGAGAAAGGAGATGATGAGTGGAAGTGGATGATGATGAATGATATAGTTTCTAATTTCATATCGACAATTTGCTGCAGCGGTAGCCGTACCCGTAGTAAAAATTTGCAATAAATATTCTACTAATAATTTTTTCGAGAGTGTGGACCGAACTCGTCCTTCAAGTGTCGCACTCGAGTTACTTTTCCTAGATCTTCGTGTTCCACCTACTTGCACTTGAAGGTGTAGATCTCTTTCTTCAGGCCGGTAAGAGATATTCTTCCTTAGGCCGCGGGTACTAGATCATGATCTTCGTATTTAATACACAGGGATGAAGACCTTCTCTCTCGTCAAAGTAGATCTTCTAGGATCTCATGATTGGGGAAATTATTAGCTTGATCTGGAAGATAGCAAACTGGGATCGAGTACAGATAAAAGCGCATTTAATATTTGAAAGACGTTTGAACTACAGAAATGGGAGAACGAGGAGCGACCGCACGAAGAAGAAGCGACCGCGTGCTGCTGCTGCCCTCGTACTTTAACTTTTTTACATGGATTATATATAAAAAGATAGCACTCTCCTAAAATGATCTTCAACAGGGGGAGTGATCTTTTTGCTTAGGGATTGATTTTGATCATTAGTGATCGAAGCAGGGAATCATTACTACCGAGTTTAAGTGCAAGGTGCGCTAGCGTTCATAGACTTAGTCAGATCTTCAAGCCGGAGGAGGGTAGACACCTTAGTCAGATCAGGCCGAGTGGCTAGTACTATTGTGTTAGTGTTGAGAGAGTGGACTCCCTTGTTGCGTCTATTTTCGTGACTCCTCATTATGTTTGCTATTTTTGATCTCTGCACTTTTACCTGCTGTAGTCCACTTTTATCTCTAGTGAGTTGCTGCAGTACATTGTTGTCCTGTAATGAGTTGCTGTAGTACAGTCTCATCTGAGTCCACTCTTATCTCAGAATAGTAGTCCACTCTCTAAGTACACTTTTATCTCTATGGTTACTGAGTACATTCTCTAATATAGGTGTTGAGTAAACTTTTACTTGTACTATTCTGTTTGAGTTAGCTAATACTTTTTTACATGGATAAATGATCTTCAACACTGGATCGGATGGACACTTGATCAGATGCGGTTACAGCAGCATATACTTTTTATACTGATGTGTGTATGTTGAGTAGAGTACCGCAGGAACGGCAAACTCGCACAGTGTTGCTCTTCTGTGCTCGCACAGTGTTGTTCTCCTGTGCTCGCACATTGTTGCTCTGTCTTCTGTGCTCCTATTACAGAAGATCGGAGCTTCCTCCATGTGACTAGCCTTCCCGCCATGCTCTAGCATATTAGGGGCTGAGAGTCGGCGTCTCTAGCTCGCATATCTGTGGCTTTCCTACGTGAAGATGAAGACATAGAGACGCGCATAGGATATGATAGGATAAAGTCCGCCGTCCACAGTTTTACCTGCCTTCTCGGGCGGATTTACGTAGCCGTAGAGGGACTACACATGCTACACTTATCATGTCTGCAATCTATAACACCCCTATGTATTAGTTTGGCTCGAGAAACCGAAAGATGCGCTGTAGAGGAACGCCAACCGATTTCGCCCTACTTTCGTTCCCCCTTCCTTGTTATTGTTGCCTGTCTTTATATAACGAGAAGCGAAACCTTGGCTTTCCTACTTGAAGATGAAGACATAGAGACGCGCATAGCGATGTCAACTCCCAAGCATTAAGCATACGAGGCTTCGTTTTGTCCAACACGTACTTAGCTCTTCCTCTTCTTCTACCGTCTCTTCTTCTATGATCTCTGTATGAGCAGAGAGACCTTCTAACTAGAAAAAAAAAGACCAGAGGAAGATAGAAAAGAGTAGCTATCGCCAAGTATTAGTATACACCTGTCATTGAAATTTAGTGACGATGTGACCACGTAAGCATATGTTTTGCAGGAAGAAGACAAGAACTCTCTAATTATTGATCGGTAAAAGTAAGAGCAATCATTGATGAAGATTTGTGGAGGTCCTGGAAAGAGCAGCAATGTTTGCTGTAGTTAGCCCTTGTGTAACGTCGAATCATCGCTGTAGTTGACCCTTTGTCTCACGTCCATCAAGAGAAAAAGTTGTTCGACGTACGATTGCCAAAGCCTTTAGATTGCAACTTCTCATTGTCAAAAAAAATGTATCGATTAGAAGAGGAGCAGGACTCGTCTCAGACATCTCCTGTCTAGGATGAAGCGACGCCGCGGGTTGACAACTGTGATGTCCACTGCTCTCCTCGCCCTCTCGTGAGACAACTCCTGACGAGAGCATTTTTATTTGATCATCCGTCCTGACGCTGACCGGATCATGTGTCGTTCTGTTGCTTGTCTGAGCCGGCTGTGACGCCTCCAGTTGTGACGACCCTGCTTGATGACCCAACGCCAATCGTTCTTGTGACGACCCTGAAGGTGCTTGATCGTGACCTCCTCCCGACCCCGAGAGTGAAGATGATAGATCGATGGCACCATTCTTGAAGCATGAACCTGAATAATTTCGGCGCCTTTGACTTGTGTTGCGAACGCATTCGCCTCTTCAAGCGTAGAAGCACCATCAGGGCTGCACAAAGGGAGGGAAGGAGGACTGCAAGCTGGAAGCATTAGCATCTCCATCTTTCCTGCTAATCATTCCACCAGGTGTCACATCAGCTGGCATCTCTCTGGCTGGCATCCTTCCCGCGGCCGCTGGGAACGAGGTCACTTCTAGCCGCGTCTGTGTCATATCAACTCCCCTGCCTTGCCACGAATATGGACGTCTGTGAAGCAGCCGCCTTCGCAGTGTACTTTGCAGCATCGGGGGGAACACCAGGACAGGAACTGACGACTCGTCCTCGCGTCAGAGTAGCAACTCCCATCTTGCTTTTTCATGATTGATCGGAAAATTAAAAATTTATGAAGACGTAGAGAAGGTGACTATTTATCTAATTTCAATTTGTTGATGCGTCGACTTCTAAAATAGCCGACGATAGAACTGCCAAAATGATGTCGTGGCTGTGATAATATTAAGAGCAATAAAACTTTGCAAACACATCCCTTCGGAAACCTCAACCTCCAACACCCAAACCCAAAACCTCCAACACCCGAACCCAAAACCTCCAACACCCGAACCCAAAACCTCCGACACAAAAACAAACAAACCCCAAACCCCAAACCCATGAACCCATGAACCCATGAACCCATGAACCCA